>MU559653.1:3748335-3763923 GCA_024362625.1 Silurus asotus | reverse complement strand
TATATATATATATATATATGAATTTACAGTATGGACATAAAGATATAAAGATACATATAGAGAAAAATGCAGATGTAATGAGGAGTAAAAAATATATACTACGTAATATGTACATGTTTTGTACAGAGGTAATATACAGTGTTTTTTTTTTTGGTTTTTTTTGTGATCTAGCGGTGTAGTGTAGAGTTCAGTAGTGTGATGGTGAATGGAAAAAAGCTGTCCCTGAACCTGCTGGTTCTGGTATGTATGTTCCTGTATCTTCTTCTTGATGGAAGGAGGTTAAACAGTTTATGACTGGGCTGTGAAGAATCCCTAATAATGTTGTGAGCTCTGAGCAGACATCTTCTGTGGTAAAGGTGTTCAATGACAGGTAGTTGGGTGCCAGTGATGCCTTGTGCAGTTTTGACCACCCTTTGCAGGACTTTATGTTCACACACAGTGGAACCTCCGTACCCTACAGTGTTGGAATTGGGCAGAATGCTCTCGATAATGCAGCAGTAGAAACTCTTTAAAATCTGTGAGGACAGATTAGCTTTCTTGAGACTTCTCAAGAAGTACAGGCGTTGTTGTGCTTTCTTAACCAGAGCTGAAGTGTTCTGGTGAAAGGATTCGCAGAGAGCTGGAGACTTCCTCTCCAAACCTCCACTCTCCTAAACTTCTCCTTTTCCTGCTGTCTCTGTAGACATCCTCCTCCTCTCCTTCTCTTTCTTCAGCCAACAGTGGCCCAATTTCCACCGGTACCCTGTTGGCTAACAATACCTGTGGCAGTCGTGAGTACCCCAGGCATTGACTGATCTGGTATGAAATTGGTTCGTTAGCCACACATTTGATTTGGCACGTTTTACGCTGGATGTCCATTCTAAGGCAACCCTCCCCATTTATCCGGGCTTTGGACCCTAAAAATGCACTGGCTTGTGCAACCCTAATGGGTGGGTTAATGGTGCTCCAATCTACCTACCTAATAACCACTATCATATGGTTTAACAAAGTTACTCCCAAAGTCTTTTGTCACCAGGCATTCTTTCATGGAGTACATTCACCAGAACTAAGAACACACACTACAGTAATCACATTAAGGTATGTAAATTCTCTGCTATGGCAAACATCAAGTTCATTCAGTGTGTGAAGTGTGACATGTTTAGTCAGTCTTTTTCCGTTGTTAGCAAAAATTGTATCTGTAAAAAGTGTAGTGTAGTTAGTTTGCTCTTTGACAGAGAAGATCTTAGCATTAGAGGAGCGCATCCAGAGTCTAAAGAGAAGTAGTGAGTGTAAAAGCAGTCCAGGTTCTGCAGGGGAAAGTCTGGATGCCCTAGGTGAAGTTAATATTACCAAATAAAGTTTGGTGTTCCTTAGGGATCTGTCTTAGGCCCTCTGCTTTTCTCTTTATATATGCTGCCTCTTGGTAAAATAATTCATAAACATGGGATTCGCTTTCATTGCTATGCTGATGACACACAGCTGTATATTTCAGCAAAGCCAGATGAGAGAGATCAGCTTAACAATGTTGAGAAGTGTGTAAAGGACATTAGAAAGTGGATGCTTGATAACTTTCTTCTGCTCGGCAGAAAGACGGAAGTACTTTTACGAGGACCACATGCAGCTAGAAGCAAACTTTCCGATTAAGTACCATCTCTGGACGGTGTTTCTATTTTAGCATGTACGGCTGTCAAAGTCCTAGGTGTTATTATTGACCCTAGTCTTTCCTTTGAGGCTCACGTGAATAATATCACCAAGACCGCTTTCTTTCACCTTAGAAATATTGCTAAAATTTGAAATATGATGTCATTACAGGATGCAGACTAGTTTGCATTACAGGATGCAGACACATGCTTTTGTTACTTCTAGATAGGATTACTGTAATGCTTTACTGTCTGGATGTGCAAATAAAAGCATAAATAAGCTTCAGTTTGTTCAGAATGCAGCAGCAAGAGTCCTTACTAGATCTAGAAAATATGACCACATCTCCCCTGTTTTAATTAGTCTACACTGGCTCCCAATTAAATCTCGCATTGATTATAAAATACTACTACTGAAGTATAAAGCACTTAACCATCTCGCACTGCAGTATCTGAGTAAACTTCTGTACCAGTATGATCCTCCACACCTACTTAGATCAAAAGGTGCAGGCCATCTGTTGGTTCCTCAAATAATTAAGACTACAGCAGGGGGCAGATCTTTCTCTTATAAAGCCCCACAGTTATGGAACAGCTTTCCAATCAGTGTTCGGGACTCAGACACAGTTTAAGTGCTTAAGTTGAGGTTAAAAACATATTTATTCAGTTAAGCCTTTGATCAGTAGATTTTTTCTTAGGTAAAGGCGCAGATCTGGAGGGAACATGGATATAGAGTGTTTGGTGAACTGGGATATTTGTATGCTGTCGTCCCCTTTACATTTACACGTTCACTCAGGTTTGTTGACAGTGGTGTGGTGGGTCGTCTCTTATCCCAGAGATCCCTCATGTCTGTATTACCTTCTGGTTCATCCTTTTAGTTATGCTGCCATAGCGAGTCTTGCCGGAGTCCAAACTGCACACTGACATTAACTTTCATACAACAATAAGAACACTTAATAATCCATATCCTTCTCTTCCTGTCATCCTCTTCTCTCTCTCTCTTTCTCTCTCTCTCTCTCTCTCTCTCTCTCTCTTTCTCTCTCTCTCTCTCGGTCGAGTTAAACTTGCTCCTAAGGCTTCATTAACCACTGTTCCTGCCCCCCACTTCATCCAGGCCTGCCTCTGATTAGTGTTCTCTTCGACTGGAAGCCACTCTGTGCAGCTTGGGACGGTTTCTCATCAACGCTTTGGGTGGTTCCATGAAATTATGGAGTATGAAAGGGCGCTTTGAGGATGGATTGGACTGTAGTTAATGTGAACAGTGTCTCTTACACTGACTCACACCTACAGGTTGCTTCTGATCACAATCATTGCACCCCGCAACATCGTATATCTGCTACAAATAGACATTCGGTGCAACCCAGATGAGGATGGGTTCCCTCTTGAGTCTGTTCCTCTCAAGGTTTCTTCCTTATGCTATTTAGGGGAGTTTTTCCTTGCCACAGTTGCTCATCAGGGACAAAGAAAGTTCTACTTACAAAGAACATATTTACTTTTAATCACCAAATTATTTGTGTAAAACTGCTTTGAGACAATGTTCATTGTTAAAAGTGCTATACAAATAAAAATTAATTGAATTGAATTGAATGTAAAAAGCAGCAGTTACTGAAAAAATAAATCCTGCTGCCAACCATCTGGTCCCTAAAGAATAGCCAGTTATTAGTGTGTCAGGATTCCCATGACCTAAACAAGGCCATTTTTCCCCATCCCAACAACCAACGATGTAAATATTCTGGACAGAATGATTTTTTTACATCTTGGATAAAATAATGGTAGACTAAACTTGAAACTGAGTGCAAATGTTATAGGATTTAAAAACCTGCCATTTCCAAATGGAAACATGCACAACAGCACAACATGTAGAGGTTGTCTATATTATGACTGATGATTCTAAAGAAGTTTTGCTTGTTGCTGTGTTGTTTTCACTGTGCTCAGCAGTGTATCTCTTGTTATGTCCCTGCATTGCGCTTTGCTCCTGCAAACTACACGTCTGCTACGGGTAACTTACTGACCAGGTATGAGTACCTCCTCATTCAACACCAATTCGAAAGCAGCTATCACTTAAACATTCAAATACTTTTTCATTTGGATATGACTGTGTACAAAGTTGGAAAGTAATGAAGTACAAATACTTTGTTACTGTACTTAGTGTCTGTACTTTACTTCACTGTTTATTTTTCAGACAGATTTAACTTTGACTCATTACATTATTACACGATTATCTGTACTTTCTACTTATAACATTTCGAAACCAGGCTTGTTACTTTAGTTTTAAACTATTTGTTGAAATGTAAATTTTTTTTCCTTTTCATTGCAAGCCGTTTTCAGTCTTATCAACCGATTTCCTGTCATTGCGCAGCTTTTTCAATCCTTTCCTGGCTCTCACACACCACGGACGTAGGCTAGTTTATGAAGCAAAGAATGTGCAAGACAGAAGGCAAAAAGAAGTATGTGGGTAATTGATGGATGAGACGGAGGGAGTCAGCGATGTACACATTATAAAATTTAAATTCATTTTAATGGCACTGGTTTTATTGTTATGCACCAATGTCTTTTGGGCTTATTTGAGCAAAGACTCTCACTAAACTATGCACCTGTAAAGGTATTAGTTCTGTCTCTAAATAAACAACTTAAACTGCAAGCTGTTGCTTTTCTTGCACTGAAACCAGAGTGGTTGCTTAGAAACGGCCCATGGTTCACTATATTTGATTATTTAAGTTCAGCAGATTTTTACAGAGTTTGGATTTCAGCTGGATCTGTACAGCTAGCATCTAGAATAGAAGAGCCTTCATTCGTCACATACACTTTACAGCACAGTAAAATTCTCTCTACGCATATCCCAGCTTGCTCAGAGGATTATTATTACCTTTATTTAACCAGGTAGAAACTCACTGAGATTAAAAATCTCATTCACAGGAGTGACCTGGCCAAGATGAGCAGCAGTACATTCAGTTACAGACTTACACTTCACAAACAAATTCTCTCTACGCATATCCCAGCTTGCTCAGAGGATTATTATTACCTTTATTTAACCAGGTAGAAACTCACTGAGATTAAAAATCTCATTCACAGGAGTGACCTGGCCAAGATGAGCAGCAGTACATTCAGTTACAGACTTACACATCACAAACACAGTTAAAACAATTACATTTCACAAACAAAGTTTAAAAACAGTTACATTTCACAGAGTCGTCTTCCACTTGCCAAATAGCTACTTTGAACTGGTCCATGGAGAGAAGATTTTGCAACTTCAATTTCGATTGGATAAGATTCTAGAACTGGGTAAGAAATATTTTCCGTATGCAGCACCGTTTGACTGGAATCATATCCAATCGAAATTGAAGTTGCAAAATGGGGTCAGAGTGCAGGGTCAGCTATGATACTGTGTCCCTGGAGCACAGAGGGTTAAGGGCTTTGCTCAAGGGCCTAAGGGTGGCAGCTTGGCGATACCGGGACTTAAACCCTCAACCTGCTGATCAGTAACCAAGAGTCTTAATCACTGTGCTACCACTCCCCGTGCCTTGTCTGTTTCTATCTGTCTTGTGATTTTAGGGCAGTTGTTTCCAGGGCATAGTTTATTTTTCTTGCTTTATTTGTAATATTTGTTATTTTATTTTATTAAAACAGATTAATCAGATGTGAAAAAAATTTAGTAAAGGCAATAATTCTAACAAATAATACTTAAGTAAAAGTAAATTTACAGATTTTAAAATCTACTTAAAAATTTAAAGTACACAAAAACAATTACTCGATAACCACAATACAAGTAAATCATTCCTTACTTTCCACCTCTTGTTAAAAGACTGTACTGCAGTGCCATCCCTTAATAAAAATCCTGTAGTGAGGCATCGCTCACAGCTCCAGTCAGACAACTACTGTGTGAAGACATTCAATTTAATTCATTTTTATTTGTATAGCGCTTTTAACAATGAACATTGTCTCAAAGCAGCTTTACACAGATTATGTGATGATGAATATGTTCTTTATAAGTAAGTTTGTCCCTGATTAACAAGCCGGTGGTGACTGTGGCGAGGAAAAACTCCCCTAAATGGCATAAGGAAGAAACCTTTAGAAGAACCAAACTCAAGAAGGAACACATCCTCATCTGGGTTGCACCAATTGTCCATTTAATGCAGATATACAATGTTGCGGGTTACACTGATGGTGATAAGAAGCAAACTGTAGTCCTCAGTCAATGTAGCAGACTGTTGACATTAACTACTGTCCAAATCAAAGCGCAGCTTTACACAAATCAACAGTGATGGTGAATGGTGTGAATATGTCCCTGATGAGCAGCCGTGGCGACTGTGGCAAGGAAAAACTCCCCTAGATGGTGATAAGAAGCAAACTGTAGTCCTCAGTCAATGTAGCAGACTGTTGACATTAACTACTGTCCAAATCAAAGCTTCCGTTTTTACTCTGAAATTCCATGGAACTACCCAAGGCGTTGATGAGAAACCGTCCTCGGCCTCCAATCGAAGAGAACAATATTCAGAGGCAGGCCTGGACGAAGTGTGAAGATCCACGGAGGAAAGAGGGGCAGGAACAGTGGTCACTGGAACTTCAGGAGAAAGTTTATCTCGACCGAGAGAGAGGGAGATTGAGAGAAAAAGAGAGAGAGAGAGAGAGAGAGAGAGAGAGAGAGAGAGAGAAGAGGGGTGACAGGAAGAGAAGGATATGGATTATTATGTGTCTTTATTGTTGTATGAAAGTTAATGTCACTGTGCAGTTGGGACTCCGGCAAGACTCGCTATGGCAGCATAACTAAAAAGGAGAACCAGAAGGTAACTCTGAATAAGGGATCTTTGGGATTAGAGACGACCCACCACACCACCGTCAACAAACCCCAGTGAACGTGTGAATGTGAGGGGACGACAGCATACAAATATCCCATTTCACCAAACACTCTTTATCCATGATCCCTCCGGATCTGCTCCTTTACCTAAAAAAAAAAAAAAAAAGCACTGACTAACACACTGTTTCTCAGATAAAGCTGCTTAAAACTGTCTTTTCTGTTAAGACATTCCACCAGCATGTGTATGGACGAAGGATGAATTCTCAGTCAATCCATAATCCACTGGAGGCTATTTTTAATTAGCCTCTAGACAAGGCCTATAAAGACCCAGTGTATTCTCTTACCTCAATGCCCAAGACCTGTCTGGCAGAGATTTGTTGATGGCCAACACAGTAAGACAGCAGAAACCATCAGTGATGAATTACTGGGAAAGCTAAAGGACTGCTACTGTAAAAGAAAGCACACTGACAACTCACACACACAAAAACATAAAGAACCTAAACCACTCAGTCCAGCAGTACTGGTCCACCAAACACACAATAGCTTTAAAGAATAGTTTTTTACTGGCTTTAGACAAAGTCATTATTTTTTTAGACAATGAGACCAATGATGCTGCAGAAGCTACTTGTTGCTCTCCAATACATCTACTGCACACAGGCACAAGCCAAAAGGTTCTGTATTTGGCCTGGAATGATTAAGCACATAGAACAGATTGTTGAATTATTCCACAAAGTCCACAAAGCATTCAGTCAAATGAACTTACAGGTATGGCTTATTCATCAGCACACAAGTTAGGGTGAGTAGCACCTTGCCAGCAGCCAGCACAGACCTTTACCTGGTTACCCCAGGAGGTGGTCATGTGGCACTTGCAGCTGTATAGACAAAACAAGAACAATAAAGCAGTAGAGGAGAAGAAAAATCTGCCAGTATTACAAGCAGGGAGGACAATTCACATTGTGGAAAAGAATGGCAATATTTGTAAAAAAAGACATGAACCAAGGTTAAACAATCAATAATAATTAATAAAACTGTGAAAGGTAATACAATTGTGAAACCAGCAGGTAGTTATATTAATAAAAATGTAACAGGTACCATCAGTGCATCCCATAGATAATTTAAAGACATTTCTCAATTTAAGACTGAGGATATTGCACTCAAATAAAGAATAAATAAGGAAGTGCCTGTTCAACCTGTACAAAATGCCAGAACTTCCTGCACCAGTAGTATATTGGCTCATATTAACCCTAAAGACTATAAACCTTGGAAATGTGTTAATGCTTTTTAAGTTAAGTAGAAAGTAGGCACGGTTTTTTTATGTTTATGTTATTAAGACTTTGATTTTGATAATAAGTTTGCATTTTATGTAGTGGCTGTTTGAGTGGAGAGAATAAAGAATTGTGTTATGCACAGTAACATTATTGCTTAAAAGCAAAACTAGAGGGAGATAGTTGAATTGTAATTAGAGAGTCTACGTCTTCCTCTTTTGGCTACTCCCATTAGGGGTCACCATAGTGGATCATCTGTCTCAATACTACCTTGCATGCCTTCCATCACCACCACCATAAACCTCCTCCGTGGCCTTTCTTTTTTTGTCTTTTTCCTGGTGGCATCATCCTTAGCATTCTTCTACCGATATACCCCATGTTTCTCCTCTGCACATGTCCAAACCATCTCGATCTAGCCTCCCTCACCTTGTCTCCAAAACACCCTATATGTACGGTAATTCTCAAAGCAACTATTGCATCCGTGGTGCTCTTCCTCAGCATGAAATCATACTGTTGCTTATAGATGGTCACCTCTTCTCTCAGCCTGGCTTCCACTGCTCTTTCCCATAACTTCATGGTGTGACTGATAAACTTCATTGCTCTGTAGTTACTGCAGGTCTGCACATTATTCTCAAAAACCAGTACAAGCACACTCCTTCTCCTTCACACTCCATTCCTCGGACTCTCACCTTCCAAAATCTTGTTAAACAATCTGGTTGAAAACATCTTTATGGTATGTCATAGGTATCAACCGACAGTCCACTCTTTATCCTCTTAATTGCTGCACTCACTTCTTCCTTACTCATCCTATCCACTTCCTGCTTCACCATCTCCACATCATCCAAACTTTTCTCTCTCTCTCTCTCTCTCTCTCTCTCTCTCTGTCTCTCTGTCTTTTATCAGCTGCTTTTTCTCATTCATCAGCTGCTTAAAATACTCCATCTTCTCAACACACTCTCCTCATTAATCAACACATTTCCATCTACAAATCCTTTTCTCCTTCCTTAGTATCCAACTTCTCATACAGCTTCTTATATGCCTTCTCCTCAGCTTTTGCCACATCCCTCCTCACCTGCTGCCGCATCTTCTTGTACTCCTGCCTACTTTTCTCATCTCTCTGTCGATCCCAATTCTGTCACCAACCTCTTTCTCCTTTTGCTTTTTTGCACTTCCTCATTCCACCATAATGTCTCTTTGTATTTCTTTCTTTTTCCAGATTTCATGCCATGTACCTTCGTAGCAGTCTCCCTTATCATTTCTGCAGTAGTTTCTCAATCATCCAGCATCCTGAGCCCCTGTCTGACCTCTTCCCTTAAACTTACACTACAGTCTTCCTCCTTCAGTTTCCACAAAATTTTGCAAACTAACAGCAGTATGTCTTACATTACAGCAGTAATAATACATAGCTAAGCATCCTTGCCAATACAACCCACCACCTCTTCATCTGCAGCTTACACACACACACACACACACACACACACACACACACACACACACACGGACACACACACACACAGTAACCATATTTGTAACCCTATTTGATATTGTTTTAGCTGTATTTTTCTTTCCCACATTAGAGTGCCATGCTTTGTGCCATCCAAAATGCTCCCCCTACCTTCCAGCCACATGTGGTGTGCCCACTGAATACGCCCTTCACCTATCTGAGGCTCTGTGCAGAGAAAAGAGCAGCAATTCAGGTCTACAACTCAAAGACTCCAGTGGACACATGAGGCTGGAGGCCTGGATGAAACAGCCCAGGTCAGAACAATGATAAAACAATGATGCCAATGCATGTGCATTCAATGTTTTGTAGTTTTAATAATGAAACATCTGTGTCTAATAACTTTGAGCTTATATGGGTATTACAGCACTTACGGCTCTTATTCTGTAGCCATCATCCAGTTTGGATGTGAAAACCCTTAAATTAAAGTTGAAAGTCACATATGTTGTTTAACTACAAACAACAAATATTTATGGACATAACTGTAGTTTTGGATTAGCATGGCCAGTTTACAAAGACTTTGAAAGGTCTGTGTCTTTTTGATTCTAGGAATGGGAAGCGTGGTCAGGGCTGGGAGAGGAAGTTTGTGGTGCTGGAAGGAAACAAGGTTCTTACCTATGAAGCTGAGCCCAGAGAAGGTCATAACTCATGTACTTAAAAATACAAGCAATGCACAGTAGTCAGGTATTAGTCCACCCAATAGTCCACAATAGTCCACACAATAAGTATATACACATTTTTCACAATAGTTGTTTTAATAATTGTATATACTGATAAGAGATCAAATATAACACAACTTGTCATGACAAGGAAATAATTATACTGATATGGTTTGTTGCAATGAACAGACACCTTGTAAACAGGTACTGTGTTATACAAAAAATTTGAGAGCTGTACTGTGTTCATTCCATGCTAACTGACCTGCTGATTTGTAGAGTCAGTGAAGCCAGTGGATGAGTTTGATCTGTATATATCTGATGGAGAAGTGATCGTGCACAGTGCTGTTGGTGGCTCCGAACTCACAAACACTGCAAAGTCTGGTAAGATAAAATAAAAAAGAATTATATTGTTCTAATTAAGTGTAATTATTAAACAACTGCACTTATGTCAAATTTCAAATAAAGGTAGCTATAAAAGGAGGCAACAAAGTGACATTAGTTTTATTGAGAAGGGTATAATGAAATTGTTTGGGTCCTCAGACGTGCCATATGTGCTGAAGCTGGAGTTGCTCCCCCACACATCCTGCTGGCCAGCACAGACTCTTTACCTCATGGGCTCTAACTTTGCAGAGAAGCAGCGGTGGGTGGCAGTTTTGGAGGCCATTGTGGCAAGTGCTCGTGGTGCCCGTGAGAAAGCAGAGGCAGATGCAGTGAGTTTGGAGGAAAGATCTAACCAACTTATTTTGTTGCTGCTATACAGTTACCCCCACCAAATCATTTTCATTTTAATTTTTTATTGTCATACAATATTAATACAAGAAGATTATGTGACTATTTAATTTTGGATTTCTTATCTGCACTAACATTATTAAAGTTGGTCATGACAAACAAATAATGTATGATTTCTCTAGGTAAGAGAAGCTTTGAATTTAATCATTTTTAATTATATTTGAATGAAGATAATATAATTTATGTTTATTAATATTATTATTTAAATTTTTAATTATTATTATTATTATTATTATTATTATTATTATTATTATTATTATTATTATATATAATACATGCTTCTAATACAGCTAGATTGATTTATCTGTTGAAAATAATGTATTTTTTTATATTAAGTGCTGTATAAGTAGAGTTTATAAGGGTTTTTCTTGATAATTACATAGTTGTGTCATAAAGTCATTCTAATACCTAAAGAGGATGTATGTCAAATAGCAAAGAAATCCATGATTTAAATATTTCTTTCCACTTTTAGAAACTTCTTGGAAATTCTCTGTTGAAGCTGGAGGGAGATGACAGACTGGACATCAATTGCACACTCCCACTCACTGACCAGGTACCACAGTACATATAGAAAACTATTGCAATGTAGAAAGCAAATATTAGAAGAATAAATCAAAAAAGAATAATCATGTTCAAGATGTAGATATAGGATGTAGGAATTTAGTTTCTAAATTCAGTATTAATGCTGTATTTGTTGGTAAATAGCATTTTTACTAAATTAAACATAGTCTAAAACTATTATATGTTTGTTTTTGCTCAGATTGTGTTAGTGGGTTCAGAGGAAGGTCTGTATGCACTAAACGTTATAAAGAACTCGTTGACTCACATCCCAGGTTTGGGCTCTGTGTTTCAAATCTACATCATCAAAGAGCAAGACAAGCTGCTCATGATTGTGGGTGAGTGAGCTTCATCTGAACCTGCCAGTTTGGTATGTGTTGAATAATGCATTTTATGTTATGTAAGAAATGCTGCAACTAAAATGCCGACAATGTTTTCCACATCATCATTCCAACACTCATTTATATTGATATCGATGTTAAGGTTTTGGTAACACATATAGCTGAAATAAGTAATGCTACTGGATGCTTGAGCATAGCTTTAAATCTTAAATTGCTCAACTTTATAAGCTAGCTGTTTTTCTGGATACTAGTGTCTAGAAAATGCCAGAAAATGAAATCGTCAGTATTGCATTTGTAAAGTGGACAGTAATAACAATAATCAAAGTTAGTTGTATTTACACTTTTGCATACATAGTATGTACAAAATATTGACGTAATATTTCAAGAGCCTTTAAAATTATTTATATCTGGTAGAAGTTTCTGTAAGAGACAAATTTAACAACTTCCAAAAGCTTTTAGTACAAACTTTTGAGAAATTGAGTGTGAATAAACCTAGGGCTGCTGTAACTTAGTTGAGGATGGTTTCTCTTTTTAATTTGGTCCCTCTCAAGGTTTTTTCCTCATATCATCCCAGGGAGTTTTCTTTGTCACTGTCACCTCTGTCTAGATCATTAGGGACTTACAGGGGCAAATTTGTTAATTTAAAATTTATATTGTGTTAAAATGTGTAAGGCTGCTTTTGTGACAGTATCAATATTTAAAAGCACTATATATATAGCACTATATATACTCAGAATGGGCATGGAGGGTTTCTCCTGATTTAATTGAGAGGTATGATAATCCTTGGTATAATGGTGTGTTTTATAGACGAGGCAGACAATCTTATTCCTCCATCTATATTCCTTATCTATAGAAGGCAGACAATCATATTCATCCATATTTGTTGTCCATATTCTTGGTGCTAGGTAAAAATATTTTAGAGTGGGTGCTAGTGGGCTAGCATCATTATAATTTGCAAACAATAGTTCTTGATTTTCAACCTGGATGTGTTTACTTGTAACTTATTTACACACAAAAAAAAATCCCATAAATGTATTCCCTGTAAAAAAAAATCTATTTCCTGTTCTTCAAGAATTTAAATTTCATATTTCTTCTTCCCAGTGTGATTTAATTGACTCATTGCAAGACTAACTTAAGTAAACTTTGACTGATTGACTTGCAACAAATTATTAATTTTTACATACAGACAAGCTCAGTTCCCTGGTGGGCTATTGGTTAGGATGCTCTCGCCTTTTGTTGGATTTGGCTTGTGCAAACATTTACACATACCTTTACTAAATGATGAATAAATTAGTCTCAATGTAGATTTCTGGCAACCTTTTATTCTCCTGGTTTTCAGGGGCAGATATTGAGATTGAAAAGTCTAAACTTCAAAATGTCTCAAAGTTTTTGAAGGTGGGTTAAAAATGAGAATCTCTAACTCAGAGGCCATGGTTCTGTCAGGAAAAAAGAGTGGGATATTTCCTTAAAGTGTGGAGCATGATCACACTAGGTCAATCTCTGTCTCTCTACTCACCTATGTATGTGGGTAGTGACTTAAAGAATGAGTTTGCAAATGCAGACAGTGAAATGCTGACACCCCCTCAGGGTGGGTAAGCTTACTTCCTGAGATATGGTGAGGAGCTTGTCAAATTGATAGAGACTCAGAGTATAGATGCTCCTTTTGTGCCTTAAGAAAAGAAAGTTCTGTTTATTTGGGCACCTTATGGATATAGATGCTGACAAAGACCTAGAACCTACTGGAAGATTATATTACACATTGGATCCAGGAGGAAGAGGTGGACTAGGGTTTGAGAAGTGTAGACTGTTCTTCTGTTTGTTTTAACATTGAATTAAACCAGGAAAAGAGGATAATTAAATAGATTATGCATTGATTTTAAGTTTAATTAATGGTGTTCTACTTGTGCAATTGAAACAATGAATGATTTACAACACACTTGTGTCCAGTGAAACTACAACTTTCCTATTTGTATATGTTTAATGCTAAAAATATTACATTTGTTTTGTAGATTATAACAAATACCAATTTGCAGAACATAATTTTTTTCACTTAAGAACCAGTAACTCTATGGATTTTTGGGTAACTTTTTATCTTCAATATAATGTTACTAAGTAAGCAAATGAACCGTTACAAAATAGTGTCTTATTCAAATAGTATCTTCTTCTTTCGGCTTCTCCCATTAGGGGTCGCCATACCTGCATGTCTTCCCTCACCACATCTATAATCCTCCTCCTTGGTCTTCCTCTTTTCCGCCTTCCTGGCGGCTCCATCCTCAGCATTCTTCTACCGATATACCCCATGTTCCTTCTCTGAACATGTCCAAACCATCTCAATCTCCCCTCCCTCACCTTGTCTCCAAAACGTCCTACATGTGCTGTCCCTCTAATAAACGTATTTCTAATCCTGTCCATCCTCGTCACTCCCAACGAAAACCTCAACATTTTCAGCTCTGCTACCTCCAGCTCCGCCTCCTGTCTTTTACTCAATGCCACTGTCTCTAAACCATACAACATCGCAGGTCTCACCACAGTCCTATAAACTTTCCCTTTTACTCTTGCAGATACTCTTCTATCACAAATCACTCCTGCTATTACTCTTCTCCACCCACTCCACCCTGCTTGCACTCTTTTCTTCACTTCTCTAACACACTCTCCATTACTTTGCACTGTTGACCCCAGGTACCTGAACTCCTCCACCTTCTACACCTCGTCTCCCTGCAACCTCACCACTCCACTGCCCTCCCTCTCATTCACACATATGTACTCTGTCTTACTCCTACTGACTTTCATTCCCCTTCTCTCCAGCGCGTACCTTCACCCCTCCAGGCTCTTCTCAACCTGCTCACTATTTTCACCACAAATCACAATATCATCTGCAAACATCATAGTCCAAGGAGACTCCTGTCTGACTTCGTCTCTCAACCTGTCCATCACCACTGCAAACAGGAAAGGGCTCAGAGCCGATTCTTGATGCAGTCCAACCTCCACCTTGAACCAGTCCGTCGTTCCTACTGCACACTTCACTGCTGTCACACTGTCCTCATTCATGACCTGCACCACCCTCACATACTTCTCTGACACACCTGACTTCCTCCTCATACAATACCACAACTCCTCTCTTAGCACCCTGTCATACACTTTCTCTAAATCCACAAACACACAATGCAACTCCTTCTGACCTTCTCTATACTTCTCCATCAACAATATTCAAATAGTATAGTTTTACAATATTTTATGTTAAAGCTGAGAGATGGAGCCCATTTGTGAGAAAGATTGTTTTGTTTTTATATGGGTGTGCATTAAACAGTGTGCAAACATATTTGGGGCACAAAGTTACTGTTGCCTATATATTAGTTATAAGTTATAAGTCACCTATATATTACACTAAATATAGAGCACACTGACTTATTCCCCACAATTTTTTGAGCAATAGATTTTTTCTACAGGTGATGAGAGGGCACTGTGCCTGGTGGAGATCAAGAAGGTGAAGCAGTCACTCTCTCAGACCCACCTCCCAACATTGCCGGAAATTGTCCCATACATTTTTGAGACTGTCAAGGGTTGTCACCTTTTTGCTGCAGGAAGGGTATGACTCTTATGCCTCCCGTGCACAAAATCGATATACAATTTATTGTGTGTTGCTTTATATTGGTTTTTGCGTAATTTTACCCATTCTATCTTTAGATTGAAAACGGTCCCTGCATTTGCGCAGCAATGCCTAATAAAGTCACGATTTTGCGCTACAATGACAATCTGAGCAAATTTTGCATTCGCAAGGTGAGCGGTGAACCTGTCTTTTACACATAACTAAGTGTGACTCATTATATCATGGAAAACAGTAGGAAATATGATTATTTTACATTTAAAAGCACTTAAGGACATTATAAGCAAAGACTTTAACCATGTGAATTATTACTCACCAAGCATTTATCACTGAGTAGTTCTTGGTTTATATGTTGGCTATAATCACCTCCCATCATGGAGATGACACTATTTCCCCTTTATCATCTGTATGGGCTCCTCTCTCTCTCTCTCTCTCTCTCTCTCTCTATATATATATATATATA
>MU559653.1:3731767-3747367 GCA_024362625.1 Silurus asotus | reverse complement strand
TTATTATTATTATTATTATTATTATTATTATTAATGGATGGGTGATATATTGTGAAATACTAACAAGGCTAACAATAAAATCAAACAAAATAAACACATAGGGTTAAAAATACATTATGCTCATGACAACTAATTTAATTTACTGTTCAATTTTATGTCAGTTTCATTGTACATTGTAATATATTTACCGTAATTTCCGGACTATGAAACGCACCCAAATATAAGCCGCACCCATTGAATTTGACAAAGATTTTTATTTTGAACATAAATACGGCACACCTGTCTATAATCTGTTCAATGTTACATTGAAACAAATAAACTTTACACAGGCTTTAACGAAAGACAGTGTCTGTAACACGGCTTGTATCTAAACAGTAGCCAAGAAAGTCATTGTTCACTGTCTTCCTCCTTCCTTTCACAACAATTTCTCTCTGGAGTTTATTTTTTTGGCATCGTTGTGCGTTTAAAAATCACCATCGGTGAAGCTTTTCTCCCGATGCTGTGCAGCTCAGAACACAGTTGAAGTGCGTTTTCTCATGCCCGGATGTTTTCAGCGTGACGAATGATTTGCTTTTCCTGTTGACAGTCCGAGTGAGCGGCAGGTCAAACGTCAGAGGAACATCATCCATATTTATGATGTGCTGCGGCCCGATTCAGTGGGAGCGCATCTGATTTAATATAAAGAGCTTCATTGGTTCACCTGAACCCGTTCTGCAATTTCCTTGGTCTAATGTTATGGGGCTCAGTTTTTTGTCTTGAAGTTTGTGAAACCGGGAAAAACCCAGGAAAATTCCATAAATTAGCCGCTTTGTTGTTTAAGCCGCAGTGTTCAAAGCGTGGGGAAAAAAGTAGCAGCTTATAGTCCGGAAAATACAGTATATTTATTATATATTCAGAGACATTTTAATTAGGCTGAATTGTGGATTTTAGCACTTAAACCCTTTGACATCATTGTCAAGATTTAGTAACATGATGTAATTCAATGCTAATTTATATGGAAATATTTTTGTCATATTAAGAATAAAGGCACAAACTTTTATGTTTAAAATGTAAACAAACATCAGTTAATGGGTATTCAACATTTACAGAATATTCATATTAACATAAATAGAGTTAAATGCAAAAGTTAAATAGATGTGATTCACTGAAATGTATTATTAGAATATAAAATATAGCAGTTTTAATATTTGTGTGTTTTTTGTAAATTGTTCAGGCCTCCTTCAGTTGTTCACTTGGATGTCCCTAACCCACGCTACCTAGGCCCAGCCATCTCATCAGGTGCCATTTATCTAGCCTCATCTTACCAGAACAAATTGAGAGTGATCTGCTGCAAGGGCCATGTTGTACGAGAGTCAGGAGAATTGCAGAGGACAGGTTCTAACAGGAGGTACACGTTAATAGGAAAATAAATGCTGTGCAAACAGTATATTTATAAATATATTCTTTAATAAGTATAAGCAGTGGTTACATAAGTTGTGTATTTATATACTTCATTGGCAGCTTTGACCTCTGCACCAGTCCAAACAAGCGCGGCCCACCTACTTATAACGAGCACATTTCAAAACGGCTAGCCTCAAGCCCTGGAGCTCAAGATAGCGTTGTACACCGGGATCCTAGCACACCACACCGTTACCGTGAGGGCCGCACCGAGTTCCGCAGGGACAAGTCTCCAGCACGGCCACTGGACCGTGAAAAGTCTCCAGGACGTGCTGTGATCGATGCTCGGAGAGAGAGATCTCCAGGTCGGCCACTAGATGAGCGAGAGAGAGAGCGTGAGCGTACACGCCTGCACACAAGCTCAGTCCGTACTCAACTCACACCAGTTAACAAGGTACGCATGAGACACTACCACGTTAACTGCGTGTCCTTCTAGGGATTGCAAGATCAGAGGTTTAAAAGCTGTACATGGATACATGCCATCGCTCTGATAGGTTCTATTAGATAGCATTCCTACACAATCAAAAGATGTACATGTTTTGCCTGATTGAATATACAGAGCCGAGATACAGTTGTGAACAAAACAAACCTTTGTTTGTGGAAAAGTAAATATAAACTGTAATTCACTGTGACTTTGGTGAGTCTTGTCCCTTTGTGAGTGCCTAGTGATTTGTGAGCTTGGCTCTCTAAGACAGAGCCTGCTGAACTCTGTGACCTCTCTGTCCTGGTGCTGGTGTAGGTGTGGGACCAGTCTTCAGTGTGATCGTGCCCCCTGGACAGCTGAAGTTTAAGAGCCATCGTCCAGTCCCAGCACGGATGGACATGCCATTTTACAGGCACCTCTTTTAATACAACTATTCCATCATGCCATTGCCTGCTGTGAGCAGAACCACATCATATTTATATTTTTTGGATTTAGCTGGTGTCCAAATGTACATGTTTTTGCTCATATATTTATGAGGAAGGCAAGCGAATGATTGTAAGTGATATTAATACACATGAAATCCTTTATAATCTTTATATCTTGATTTATATATATATATAATTTTAAATATATATATATATACACACACACACACACACACAAATAAATTCCACATCTTTACTGTAAATATGTGGCCAGCTTTTATAGTTTAAAGGGATATGAGAGTTCGAAGACATAGCCAGGTCTATTTTTTAATGCTAAAAAGTGTTTGTATAAAGATAAGACAAGGTTTTCTTACGGAAAAGCTTCATGTTTTCACTTTCATATATCAGCTATAGTTGACATCAATCATTTGGCTGCTTTTCTTATATCGTCTATTGATCTTTTGTTGGATTTTGTAAGAGCTGGCAAACAAAAGCCCTTATTAGGCATGTGCTGATATATTATTTTTTTTACATTACTCCTAATAAACCTATGAAGGATAATTATTTGTAGCCATATACAGCGTAAAAACGTGCCAAATCAAACGTGCGGAGGAAGCCGAAAGAAAGTTTTATATACATCTGAAATCTTATACCAACAATAATTATGAGCATAACCTTTGTGTGACTATGTGTGTAGGATTTTAAAAGTGAAGGGATTATGGTCAGAAAAAATGATCTTCTCATATTGGCGTTAGAAATTACCAAGATTTTCTGCTCTTCAGAATTGCGACTACCCTGGTATTCGTCTTATGTGCCTTTTGTGTTGTTATGCTACTTTGTCAGTTTGTTTATATAGCGGTGAGACTGTTTAAGTGTGTTTTAACTGTGATTGCAGTTTATTTACAAATACACACACTTTCAATGTTGTGCAGTGTTAAGTAAAACTCTCTTTCGGCTTCTCCCATTAGGGGTCGCCACAGCGGATCAGCCGCATAATATACGACCAAAAACTAATTTCTCAGAAAATGAAAGATATGCCTACAAATTTTACTGTCACAACTAAGATATGCCAGAACCTCCTTCGTATTATTATTATTATTATTATTAATATTATTATTATTATTATTATTATCATTAAAAATAATAAGCATTGCTATAGTTTTGAGCAGCTAAAAGTGATAGCCTTGACCAAGACATGCCTCTAGAAATAAACATGAAACTGCCCAATAAAACTTCAGGTGATCAGCCCCAAATTGTGTTAATAATGGAGATGGGATTGCATTGTTTAATGCAGGACACAATCCAGGCTGCCTTTCCAAGCTTCCAATAACTTTCATTGATAAGATATCAGTTCCTAGCATAAGACTTTTGCAGATTTGTAGTGATCTCAGGGCTGCTAAGATTAACATGAGATTAACCATGTGCCAGCAGAGGGGACCTCTATTCCATTGTTACAGGGCTCCATCACAAAAGGCAGTGCAGCAAAAAGACTAGCCTGAGATAACTGCAAATAATGACAACTGGTGCAAATGATAAGATGTGCAAAGTCATGGCTGCTTCTGTAACAGAGAAATCAAAAAATGGAATGACTGATGTCTCACCTAACTTTGGTATGACCTCAGGTTAGCTTGGTGCTGTCCCAGCTGCTAGAGGTGAACAAGAAGATCATACGAATCCTTCCTGTAAACAGTCTTTTTCTGCAGAGGTCTACTGAAACTCAGAAAGTCAAGGAGTGCATGGACATTTCTCAACACTCCTGTCTAGTTAGAATAGAAAATGTGTGCCTTTTATCACAGTGATAGACTAATCACAAGCTCTAATTTAGGAAATAACCCTCTCCTCCAAAAACGGCTTTACTCTTTAAAAAGTACTGTAGGTTTTGCTTGGGAATCGGAGATCATGATTCATTGTCTCTGGTGAGTTAATCTAGAGAGAAAGCTAGTCTTAAAGTTGTCATACAAAATTGAATGTTTGAGGCTTTATAGAGGGAAGCTTGTGGTTCAATTAACATTATAATACCCAAGACTGCTGCAAAACAAAAAACCTAGCCAAGCACATTTTTAGACGTAATGAAAGAGAACAGCATTCTTAGCACCAGTAGTTTCATTTAAAGAAATTGAAAGTCTATTCCGAGTGCATTTCTCTTTTCTGCACAACACATGATGTGTGCCGATGTGAATGTTTAATTAGCTGAAACAAAACTTTTATTTTTACAAAACCTTTAGAAACCATTTGCTGGATAATCTCATACAAAAACATCCTAGCAATATATACAAGAGCAGAGCTGGTTATTAACAGTCTTACATTAATATTTGCTTATTAAAACAGGGGTTCTCAACATTTTTTCAAAGACTTATATCAGTAATTGAGCATATGCTTTAAGAACAAGGGAGCCACCATGAAGTTATGGGAAAGAGCAGTAGAATCCAGGCTAAGAGAAGAGGTGACCATCTGTGAGCAACAGTATGGTTTTATGCTGAGGAAGAGCACCACAGATGCATTTTTTGCTTTGAGAATGTTGATGAAGAAGTATATTGTGAGTTGCATTGTGTGTTTGTGGATTTAGAGAAAACGTACGACAGAGTGCCAACAGAGGAGTTGTGGTATTGTATGAGAAAGTCAGAGAAGTATGTGTGGGTGGTGCAGGACATGTATGAGGACAGTGTGACAGCAGTGAAGTGTGCAGTAGGTACGACAGACTGGTTCAAGGTGTAGGTTGAACTGCATCAAGGATCGGCTCTGAGCCCTTTCCTGTTTGCAGTGGTGATGGACAGGTTGACGGACGAGGTGTCAGGAGTCTTCATGGACTATGATGTTTGTGGACGATATTGTTATTTGTGGTAAGAGTAGGGAGCAGGATGAAAAGAGCCTGGAGAGGTGGAGGTACATGCTGAAGAGAAGGGGGAATAAAAGTCAGCAGGAATAAGAGAGAGTACATGTGTGTGAATGAGAGGGAGGGCAGTGGAGGGGTGTGGTTGCAGGGAGAAGAGGTTGAGAAGGTGGCGGAGTTCAGGTACCTGCGGTCAACAGTGCAAAGTAATGGAGAAGGTGTTAGGGAAGTAAAGAAAAGAGTGCAGGCAGGGTGGAGTGGGTGGAGAAGAGTGACAGGAGTGATTTGTGATAGAAGAGTATCTGCAAGATTGAAAGGGAAAGTTTATAGGACTGTGGTCAGACCTGCGATGTTGTTTGCTTTAGAGACAGTGGCATTGAGTAAAAGACAGAAGGTGGAGCTGGAGGTAGCAGAGCTGAAGATGTTGAGATTTTTGTTGGGAGTGACGAGGATGGACAGAATTAGAAATGAGTTTTCTAGGGGGACAGGGCATGTAGGACATTTTGAAGACAAGTTGAGGGAGGAAAGATTAAGATGGTTTGGACATGTTTAGAGGAGGGACATGGGGTATATCGGTAGGAGAATGCTGAGGATGGAGCCACCAGGAAGGAGGAAAAGAGGGAGGCCAAGGATTTTATGGATGTGGTGAAGGAAGACATGAAGGTAGTTGGGTTTGAAAAGGCAGATGTAGAGGATAGGGGGTATGGAGACAGATGATCTGCTGTGGCGACCTCTAATAGGGGAAGCCAAAAGAGGAAGAAGAATTAAGCATATGCTTACTATTATGTGTACTCTTAGATGCCATTGGAACTATTTGTATAGTATAAATGTTCAACTGGAATACCAACCTTCAGATTTTTTTATAGTGAACAGCAGAAACACATTGCAATGCAATTCACATGAATTCCCTTTTTATAACTTATAACAGAACCATTTAATTGAAATTGCATTTGGACTCAACACTTTTTATGCTTCAAGTAATTTATCTTAAAAGCTTTTTAAAACATGACAGTAGTAAGATGCATAGTTTTATTATGCCGAAATATTTAAATTAACGTTCATGGGAAAGTTCACCTAAAAATAAAATAATTATTTACTCACCCTCTTGTTGTTCCAAACCTTGAACACAACACAAAGAAGAATGTGTGTTACAGTTGATGGTTCCCACTGAGTTCCATATTTCATAGTATGAAAACCAGAAATGTTTAAATATTAAAATAAGTTATTGTGTAATTAGTTTGAATAATTGTATTATTATTAATATTACTTTAAAAAGTACAGTCAACTGTGCAATATATGTTATAATTCCTTTAAGTTAAATTAGATTTTATCTTAACTGGTTATAATGAAGACCTTTGAGTTTTTGTGAATCTAACCATAGATTTTAATCAAAACAGATGGTTAAATGCTGCTAAAGTGGCTCTCATAGCAGCTCTGGAGATAAAGTTCATGTGTTCATTTACTCATTTAGTGAGACAGTAGACAGTGGAAACACCACATGCTTCAGAATGTGTATGATGAAAACTTCCTTCTATGCAATTCATTTAAACAGAAACAATTAAATCTCACAGACTTCTTAATTTGGCAGGTTTTTGCAGTGTATTATTTACAGACACTAGTCAATAAAGTGTTAGAGTTAGATAAGAACTTGACAAATTGCCTGAGATTCTGCATTGCAAAGTGAACTAAATTCTAAATTCTGTGACTCTGTCCACATTTTCACATAGCAGAAATCATAGGGCTCTAAAATTATTTTGCCTCTGAATTAAAGTAATTTTTGTCTTAATAATTTTATTTTATTAATAATTTAAATAAATAAAAAAGTATATATTATTAATATATGCTTATTTTAAGCTCTGACCAGATTCAGTCAACACTTTTCTATTATAGCTATTATTGCCCCTTTCAGCAGTTTTTGCTAAAGTAGCTCTTTTGAGGGATCAGACCAGATGGGCTAGCATTTATTATGCATGCATGTCAGTGAATGCCCATGACCATGATATATATTGGCATCCTGTTGAACCCAAGGTATTATTTATCAAAAAAATATTGCATTTGATCTACTTGCACATATGTTTTATTTTAATAGGCCTACAGACAAACTTAAACACTATGCTCCATCCTCCACCCTCCATATATATTAGGGTTGTCAAGCAATTAAAATATTAAATTGCATTTAATTGCAAATAATCGCATGATTGTCATGCATTAAATAGCAATTATTCGCAAATTAATTGCACATTTTTATCTGTTCTAAATGTACCTCAAATTGATATTTGAAAGTTTTTAATACTTTAATTAACATGGGCATGAAAAAATATGGATACTTTTGCAAGTGTATGTTTATTATTAGTGAAACCACACTCAACATAGAGCATTTTGAATTTTGCATTGAGCATTGTGAATTTTGAAAAGTCCATCATCTCATTTCAGCAGTTCGTGTGTTGTTAATAAAAATAAAAAATTTTGCTCATTCTGCAAAGCATTTGTAAAGCATGTTACTCGCAGTCCAAGGTTCCACTGTACTTAAATCATCAAGACACCAAATGGAACTTTTGCTATGTTTCCACACGGACGGTTTTAATTGCCGGATGTGTGCATCATGCTTGATTTGAAACTTTGCGCACCAGTAAATCAAATGTTTTTCACTGGAGTTTATCTTTTTTAATTTTTTTTATATCTGAGTACGGACATCATGAATAAATGTGTGTTGCGTTAAAGGTTTTAATTTGCACACAACAATCACGTGTTAATGAAATGCCGTTAAAATTAATTTTATGTTAACGTGTTATTAATGCGTTATTTTGAAAGCCCTAATATATATATTATATATATTATACTATATCTCCACAGCCAGCCACACTATGTAGTTAGAAATTTTCCTTCGAGAACATTTTGGTCCATCATAACTTGCTTGCATCACACAATTAAATTTTTTACTTCTTCTACATCCCAAAGGTTCAACTTGATTCAGATCCTGTGACTAGGAAGCACTTTAAAGAAGATTAACATTTTTGCAAACTGGTGCATTATTATACTGGATGTGGTCATTATAAGTCAATTGTGGCTATGAATGGGTTTGTGTTGTAAGCAATAATGTTCAGTTTGATTTGAATAATCAATCAAGTGTTGAATGATTTATAATAAAAGGCACAAAGTATGCCAAGAAAACATTCTCCACACCAGTACACCACCTTCACCAGCTGGGCTATTGACAGGCAGGATAGTCTATGAGTCCATGCTTTTGCCACCAAATTCTAACTCCAACATTTGTGTGCATTAGCAAATATTAGAATTCACTCTATTTGAATACCTTTTGCTAGCCTTTATCGTCAGTGGTTTGTTGGCCAGTTTGTTTGGATTCACACCTTTATTTGTGCTGATTTTATCCATTTACTATGTTTGGAATACCTCTTTCGAGACTTATTGTTTTGATTCTACCCTCTTCAACTGTTTCCCCACGGACTATTCATGGACAGTTTAATTCCTTGAGGCTGCTCAAGAGTGGAAGATTACAAAATCAGTGTGATTAAATAGCACTTTTTGCCCATGCTGTGTAAATCATTACAGACAATACTTCTTAAGTCTCAGTAAATCAGGGCTCTCTTAATGGGTGGTGCATCTTGAGTGCCCATAATAGGGTGCTGAATGTTTTATTCTTGCAGAGAAATTAATGAATCCTAAACATGATTGTGGCTTTTACCACAGTGATGGACCAATTGCCATCACAAGTGCTTATTTAGAAAATAATAGTCCTCCCAAAAAAAATGGGGCTTTACTCTTTAAACAACATTGGAGGTCTTAAATCTGAGGTCATGATGCATTTTCTTTTAAGTGGTGGGTTAATCTAGACAGCTAGTCACCCTAGATAGTTTTAAACTTTTCAATAAAACAATAATGTTTGAGGCTTTAAATTAAAAATCAAACAGAAAAAAACAAATTTTCAAATATAATTTAAGAGAAGAGTACCAGTGAACTCATTTAATGAAAATGAAAGTCCCATTTCTTTTAGTACAGTAAACAGTGCATTTCTTTGCGTTTTCCATTATATTTAATACCTTTCCTTATGTTTAAGTTATTAAAACTCCCCACCATTTTATACATGACCAGTGCTTGCAAAATGTACTTTTTTATTTATTTTTTTTTCACATTACAGGGTGCTTATCCCCCACCACCGCCTGGGACAACACAGCCCCAACCCGCTATCTTTCACATCAGTCTGCAAAACAAAAGAAGAGAGAAATCAGGGAAATATATAACCACAGAATGCAGCTTATAATGAGTGGAATCAGTCAGCAGGCTGGTGAAATCTGAATAATCAGGCACAAACCTAAATATTTGCCAGCCAGACTTACCTCCTTTGTGGTCTTGGGTCTCAGGCAGGATACAATTATTACCTTTGTATCAATTTGTGGATTCACCGCTTATGACCCAAGGGGAAGTCCAGATACCATACAGCGCATCTATTCGTAGCTCAGCGGTTAAGGATCTGGGTTATTGATCGGAAGGTTGGGGGCTGCCACTGTTAAGCATGGTAGGTGGTATCTTAGTGATTAAGTCATTGGACTTTGGATCCAAAGGCCATGAGTTTAAATTCCAGCCACACCGAACTGCCAATCCATGGCCCCTGTGCAAGGCCCTTAACCCCATAGCTGCTAAGCTGTATACATAAGATTTAAGTCACTCTGAATAAAAGCATCTGCCACATGCAATTAATGCAAATGCAAGTTGTCATATCCGTACTTACACTCACCTATTTTTTTGTCTGTCCTCAGGTGTAGTCAATGCCATTGCCAGTCTTTACTATAAATGACTATGTCGTCTAAATAGGCAGCAGTATATGCATTATAAAGCAGAGGATTCAGTCCTATGACAAAAAGTCTGAAAGTATGACAAATTATTTTACCCCAAACAATGTGGAAAAGGCCATTTTTAGAGATAAAAATCTGCCAATATCTTTTGGGTATATCTGATGTTGAGTTAAACGTGTCATGCCGATTGATTAGTTAATTGATACAAGACGTTAAATATGCATCAAATTTAGTCAATGTGTTGACATATTAAAAGTTCACAAAGAAATGGACTGACCTGTTTAAGCACCAGGGCCACTGAGATGCTAGTATGGGCAACACATGCTAGCGGTGTGAATTGGGCTGCACTTTTTGGACTTACTCAACTTGGGAAAAAATGGCCCTCAGACAGCTAGATCACCTTTTCAAGTGAGGCCAGACACTGGCACTGGACCCAATCAGTCATTGCTTTTCAGCAGTCAGGCAATAAACTGTTCCAGCCTCACTGTGCCAATCAACTTCTTTTCACTCGCAGATTTTATCTGGTCTCAACTTCAGAAACTGACTGTTCACTTGCTGCCTTGACAGGTTCCATTGTAAGTTTGATTTTTTTTATTTATTTCCACATCCCAAAAGTAAAATTGGATTCAGATCCTGTGACTAGGAAGCCTTCTGAATAGCATTTATTTATGTTTTTTTTAACTAGTGCATTTATTATGCTGTATATTAGGCAGGGTGGATTCAGAGGATATTTTTAATGGGGTGGCACAGGGGGGGACCAAGAACCAGTCAGGGGGGCCCATGGGAAAAGTCATGTGCCCCAACACAAGTGGGATGACATCAAAATGGCACTGCACAATAAAAGGCATGCATATCTCTTTTAATAAATAAAGATGTATAATTGTTTAGTTGTGACAATAACTGCATTGTACCCATCTTTGTGCCTTAAATCTTCGAAACAACAGAAAGAAACATATGACAATAAATATATAAATATATATACTGTATATAAAATGATATATTCTGATAACTAAACAATATTATTATTTTTAATTAGATGTTTAATTAGATATTATTATAACTATATGAAACCCTAATTCAGGGTATTTGTGTATAAAAGTGTACTTTTGAAAAGTGTAAAATGCAAAAGCCACATATTGAGTTTAGCTATCTTTTATTTTGACATTTTATAAAGCTATTATTGGCTGGGTGATTTCTCCTTGAACAAATTCATTCATGCTGGGTTGCTTTTGTAAGAAAAAAAAATTAATTACCAAAATAATATTACACGACAACCATGCTTAAAAAATCAACAAAGAACATTGTTTTGACAATTTGCATAAGTATTCACTAAAAATCACAGCAGTGACTACACATTTCCTCATTTACTACTGTTGTTAAATTTAGTGTCTTTTCTCACCCTTTTAATTGAATCTATCACTGTCACGAGCGAGCTGATTGCGGAACCTGATGCTCACGAGTCGCCACAGAACAGATGCAGTGCGACTGTCACATTATATACAATAGCACTTCATTAAACTATACCATTTTCGCATGATAGCGATAATACAGTTTTTGCTTACTGTGCTGATGTTTCGCCTTTATTCGTGACTTGGGACTTTTTCCTGCTGCCAGTTGACCCTGTATTCTCTGCCATTTCTCAATCGGCTGTGTTATCTTACCATCATACTAACCCGGTAACTTGAGAAGCCCAACTAATTGATAACAGCTTTCGTTGACAAGGAATTTTATTATCGATTAGTTGCAGTCTTACAATTAAGTGACGAATGATTCATATTAACAGACTTAACAAAGTATGCCAAGAAAACATTTTTCACACCAGACCGCCACATTCACCAACCTGGACTGTTGGCAGGCAAGACTGTTGCATTCTGTTAGCAGTTTAGCAGTATGGATCCACACCATCTTTGTGGTTAATTTGATTTGTCTACTGTTGTTTGGCATACCTTTTTTTTAATTCTAACCTCTACAGCTGATTTTACTAGGACTACTCATGGCTAATTCATGTGCAGCTTAATGCGTTGAGGTTGCACCAAGAGTGGAAACGTTACAAAATCAGTGTGATGCAGTGTTGATCCTTACAGAAAATACTTCTCTACTTCTTACAGGTGGTGCATCTCAAGTGCCCAAAATAGGTGTTGGTTGTTTTGTTCCTGCAGAGGAATTGATGATTCTTTTATATACAGATCTATACTTTGTCTGCTTTGGACAGACCCAGTGTCTCCATTGTAGACACTTTTGCAAAATATTGTCCAAAAGGACTGTTGTGCCTTTTCACCATGACCCCTGTGCAAGGGCACCAGCAGGCGAGTCAATCTAAGCAGACAAAAAAAAAACATCTCCTTGAAATCCCCTCTAGTAGATGCCACAGATGAAGAATAACATGGTCTATTGCACAGGATGTAAGACTACATGAGAGGTCTGGCCTCCACAAATGTTTTATAAAAACATGGGCGATTATTGGGTAAGAAATGCTTGATAACATCTATATTATTCTTGGTGGTATTTTATTAAATCAATATTATACATCCCAAATTTGAAGTTTGATATCAAATGTCAGTGCAATGTTATGCTTTTTGTTAATTTAATTAAAACTATTTTTAGTGTAAATTAAAAAAAAAGGTATGAAAATGAGCTAGCTATTTAACAGAGAGCTGACAGACCTAATGCTTTTATATATGAGAAGAAACTGTGAATTAAACAGGAAACCAGAAAAAAAGGGAAGACTAGCAAATCTGCCTGTTTAAAGTTAAGAGGTGCACAAACAAAATTTCTTTTTAAAGAACATAAATATTTGTGACAAGTAAAAAGCAATTCCATATCAGAAAAAAAGACAGAACTACCCAATCCCTTTCCAAACTGCAGTTTTAAATAATATTTAAATGAAATATTTTCAAAGTCATTTTCATGCTTAAATCAACCTATATATCACTCCAGTACTTATGTCTCCTAAGGTTTCATTTTGGTTCAAATTATGAATATTAAGACAGAAAAAGGGTAAAGATTGCCTTCTTAAATTATAATACTGAAATATATATATATATATATATATAAAACTAAAATAAAATATTTTTGAACTGCTGCTTATGCTGCGTCACAGGGCGGTGGACCAAACCAAAAAAAAAACTAATATCAGTGCATGCCTAATACATATTTTGCATTATATTTGCATAGTCATTTTCTTGCTACAAAGTGTCCTTGTGCTGTTGCAGTAACTGTATAGAAATTTATGTTAAAATAGTATTTCCTTTTATTAACTCTGCTGACTACAAGATGTCTACTGGGCTGTTCTGAAAATTTTTGCTGCTTAGAGTAAAGATGTCCTGTATGCTGTATGGTGAAATAATGTCCAGTAGCCCTCAGGGTTTGTATAAAACATATTACTGCTTCCTTATTGTGTGAGCTAACCAGCACAGCTACACTAAAAGCCCTTTTTCAAATATTTATAGCACATAACTGTGTTCACATCATACGCATGCATGACTTTGTTCTGTTTAGAAAGCCACTTCAAATGGATTGTTATATATTTATACATATTGATGTTTTTTTGTTTTTTTTTTTCTTTTTTTAAACATGAATGACGGACATTATAAAGTTACGCAGTGTGACTTCTTATTGTCATACAATGAATAAACTGCTGAATAAATACAAAAAATACAAATAAAAAGTTTAAAAAATGGGCTGGTGTTTCATGTTTCAATTTTATTGTCATGTCATTTCTGAGAGAGTCTATTTCAAACAAATATCATTGTGCCTAAAAATAAACTTAGGAATCTTATTGAAAAACAAATTTCACGTTCATGGATTGATCCTAATATTTAAATAATTCAAATGTCAAATGACTTCTACTAATCAGGGGGGGTTAGGCAATATCTAATAAGCATTTAGACTGAACACAGCTACTTCCCTCTTTTCTTATTATCTTAACAGATCAGCAGATTGACCATTCTTTTATGAGGTAAAATTTCATTTGTTCTAAACTGTTGAGACTAGTAATTACAATTTCTATATTAATTTACTTGAAGAAAAACTGAAGAAAAACTTTGTGTAAAAAAAACCCAAAACATTTGTGACAATTACTGAAATGAAAGTGTGTAGGTATTAAGGCAAACATACAACATACAAATGACAATTGTGTGTGCGTGTGTGTGTGTTTAGGGGCATTTGAAGACACAGTCATTAGTGCATCAACACTCAGCTCTTTATAAAATAGTGTGTATCATGTGGCAACTGATTTGTAAAAATTTAGATCAAATGTAATTTTGAAAATAAAGTTCAAAAACGGTTTGCATTTGGTAGGGGTAAAAAATAAAAGTTAAAAAAAAAATTCCTTGATTATCTGTCAACCCCTAATTAACTGCCAGCCTAACTTCCAGTTTCACACTGATCAAAATTTAGAGAGTAGCATGGAAAAAGATTACAACAAAATGTTCTGAAGGTTACAACAGTCAGCAATTAGTAGGAAGTGTACAGGCCTCTGCTCTGAATGGCTTCAGCACATCTGCAGCCACAGGACAGCACTAGTCTCTCACACTGCTCTGGTGTGATTTTGGTCCACTCTTCTTCCAGTCTCCTCCACAGTTCAGTGACTGAAGGAAGGTTCTGATAAACATTTGCATTCACTCTGCCATGTAACTGTATAAGAGGCCCAACTCCTGCTGCAGAAAACATGCCCCAAACCATGACACTTCTTCCTCCACTTTTCACTGACTTCTTTACACACTTTGGGTTCAGTCTTTTTCCAGTTCGTCGCCGAACATAATGTTTCCCATCGGACCCAAATAAATTAAACTTGCTTTCATCACTGAAGTGAACTCTGGACCAGTTCTCCTCTGTCCACACAACATGCTTAGTCTAGCCTTTTGATTCTTTCTGCTGATGAGAGGTTTGGTCACTGCAGTGTGGGCTTTCAGTCCAAATGCTCTTAAATGTTGAAACACTGTATGATGAGACAGATCCTTACCCTGTTCAGCACTGAACTGGTGAGCAATTTCAGCTGCAGTGTGGGAACGATTGCCCATTGAGATCCTCCGCAGTATCCTGTCCTCTCTTGTATTTGTCTTCCATAGACGACCAGCCTTCTTGGCAAACTTGAATGAGTTTGTGATGTTGTAAAGATTCGATATTCTTGAAATCACAGATTTGGAATGACCAACTTGTCTTGCTATGGCTGATACGGTCATCCCTTTGGCCTTCATATGGACAACCTTCAGTCACTTTACAACGGCCCACCATCTTGCAGAGTCAGTGTGAAACTGGAAGTTAGGCTGGCAGTTAAATAGGGGTTGACAGATAATCAAGGAAATTAGCACCAGGTACCAAATTAACACCAATAACTGGGAGGAATCTGAAAGTGTTCTCTAATTTTGATCAGTGTGTTTTCTGCAAAATAATTTATTTTTTTTTTTTTAAATGTCTTAGTTTTTTGTGGAAAAGGTGTTCTGGTAGCATGGTATAGACAGGACAAAAACTCCTTCAACTGTTGAGCAGTGAAGATGACATTATTTCAGAATTGTTCACTTGTTTATAAATTGTTCTCTAATTTTGATCGCCAGTGTGTATATAGATATATTCAGGACCCAAAAACAATCAATTCTGGTGACTAGGTTTGTGAGCCATTCTTCAAGAATGCTATATTTTCCTTAAATGCTATATATATATATATATATATAT
>MU559653.1:3714545-3731749 GCA_024362625.1 Silurus asotus | reverse complement strand
TGTGTGTGTACGTAAATATACACATGTATATCTATATTATTTTCTTTTGTTTTGCAATATGTTACAAAAAAGCAATTAGTAAAAAAGTTAAGTGGCAAAAAAGCACAAAAGTGTGTGCGCAAAAGTGAAGCATCAGTTTTCACCTTAGGCTACAACAGGATCAGCAATATGAGGGGGGAAAAAACAAACAAACTGCATTACCAATTAATCACAAGCAGCTGAATGTAGAGAGATGCATGTAATAAATGCACATGCACTTTACTCATCTCTTCAGCTGGTTTCACTTGGCAGAAAATGAGTAACTGTTCGGAGAAAAAAGCTGCCCAGAGACAGAGAGTCAGTTTAGGTTCAGTTTTTTAGTCTGCATTACCTAAACAAAAGAGGTCTGCTGTATAACGATAAATTTGATAAATAAAGATCAAATTATGACAAGTGTGCAAAAACAAAACACAAATAACAGGTGTGCTAAAATATTTGGTCTGACCTCAAAAAGCATTTACAGAGTCACCGCCGAGTCTCTGATAGTTGAAAACTTTTCCAGTACAAAGAGCAGCAATAAATGAACAGCTACAGGAGTAATAGGAACCTTTTTTTCACTCAAAAAACACCCTACATACTTACATACTTAGAAATCGAATCCCTTCAATTTAATTTCAATTGAAACTGGGTACCCCAAGATAGCCAGCTCTAAAACCATGCAGGATTTACCTTTTATATCTAAGGGAAAGGGAATGCTAAAAGGAATCAAATGGTTTCAGCAGGACCCGAGTCAATCCTGACATCAGAAGCATGTCCAGCAGTTTAATAAAGATCTGTGCGTATCTCAGCTATCCAAACCAGCAGTCAGTCACATGAACGTGCCACCCAAAGTGCTTAATATATTCCAAGAAGAATCCTTAGATACCTCACTTCTAGACACATTTCACTCCATATATAAACATATTTCCCGTCCAGATGCAGAAGAATAAAAAAAGGGGGAAAATTGCAGTTTTTTTTCCTGCTCCAGCTATGAATAAAAGTCCAAAAGCCTCAAATGTTTATCCCTCAGCTACTGTCCATGTTGAGGTGACAAGCTTGGAAATGGTTAGTTGGAGCTGGCTGTGATAGATTTGTCAAACTCCAGCTGTAGAGAAGGAACAGAGGACTGCAGGCCGTTGTAACATGCCTTACACACACGGCTTGGCTCAAACAGCTGCTGACTTGGCACAGGGATTTTCTGATCACAGCAGCTGGCACAAAACACATTACCACAGTTCCTGCAGACAGAAACAAAACGAGAATTTGAGAGAGGAGGAAATGCAGGGCAAACTGCACGAGCAAGTTAATTACGTTCACTTGTGCTTAATTATGCCTACATTGAGTTCAAGGCTCAACGAAGAACTAATGCTGTAAAACAATTTGGTTTAATTACATGCATGACATTGTTTTTAAAAAAAAAGCAGTCAGTCAGTACAGCTCCCAAATATACAGTTCCCTCTGAAAATACTCAAAGATCAAATACATTTCTTTTTCGATTTGCATCTGGATTTGAGAACAAAAGATGAACAATAGAGTTTTAGCTTCAACAAATGAAAACATGGCCCTTTGAGTGACAAAGTACCCTAAAAGGCCTTGCTGTATGATGATGTTCATCCAAATTACAATTGACGGACAGAATGTTTCTGTGAACTCCTCAATAAAATTTGCTGCTACAATCATTATAATAGATTAGTTTTCCTATACGCAGCCATGCAAACCTTAGCTATGAGACTACCTCCCCTGGGCTTGACCAGTACACTAATATGTTTAAGATCATGAGCAGCTCCTTTCTTTATCAATTCATTGTTGAAAATTACTCCTGGTTTCAGATTGAGTCAGATAATCATGGTTTGCTTTATATAGTAAAGTGTTCGAGGTTGTTGGTGATGTCTGTTGTATTAGGTTTTTTTCCACACCTCAATATTTGTATTAACTGCTTCTGCTTCGACAGGCCTGTTATTTGTACAATAATGGCTTCTTTCTTTTTCAGGACATTCTAAATTGTTGTATTGGTGTCCAGTGTTTTATACAATGAATCTAAAAGGGCACAGCTGGGCAAGAAGAAACACCCTGTCAGTCACATATTCCAAAATTTGGGATCATTTGGAAAAAGTGGGTGGGTTGAAAGTAAAGGTGCCATGATCTAAATTGTTTACGTAAACTGAAATTCTGATTGTCACATATTGCTTTTTTAATTACAAATACAAATGTCTTCAGTGTGTAGCAAAAACAAGAAACTTTCAGAGGGAAATGTAATACAGTCTCATGCACATTTAAAAGAAACCCGTTTTAGATTAATGAACAAATAGCAGGGAGGAAGGTGCAAATTCTCCACATGCACCTTCTCAGATTGTTTTAAACAAATAAACATGCACACTGTCTTCACATGGTACACACAAAACACAAGACTCTACATGCGCTCTCGCACCTCTCCATTGGCTTGTTTGGGACATTTCACAAATGGCATACATATTACTGAACACTATAGAGTCCTAGAACTTTAGGAAATGTTACATGAGTAATATATTAAATATGCTGTACATGTAACAGTGTGCTAAAACTAATAGAGTTAACATTAAGAATAATAAAGCGACAAAAAAAGTATAATTAAATAAGTAATAAAATAGAAAAGTTCTATTCTAATAAATTGTATTGACATGTGAAAAGACACTGTTTTCACAATTTTTTTGCTTATTTTAAAATCCAATTTTGTATTCATTTAAATAGTTTGACTCATTAAATGTCTGTAGATCATTTTTGTTACTTTGGGGATTTTGTACAACACAAACCCTGAGAGCATTAGCAAAGTTCTCATTTTTATTTGCACATAATCTGCTGTTTAAAATTGTATTCGTCTAATTAATTCAGAATTTCAGTAGCAGCAGAAAAGAGCTGCAGACACCCCAAACTCCAAAGCAATTCCCTGCAATATTTAAGTGCAAAACATCCAATACTGATACTGGTCAAAAGGCGTGGTAAAAAAGTGTCTTCAGCCAAAAAAGGATGAATTTTCACTTTAAAGCAGCATGTGATTAAAAGGACAGTAAAGAGGTGATGAGAGAAGAAAAGTGAAGAAGAGAGAGTGGGTGTCTTTTTCTCACCAGGCCTCCTCCACACACTCCTTGCTTCTGTGATAGAAAAAGGGGGAAATAAGAAATGCTGAAAAGGCAATTAAACCATCACAATCTCTTCAGGGATAACAAGTGTAATTAACCTGAATTTCTGTTTCCAAGCCCATGTAGTACATACACATTACATGTAATCTCTGCAAAAATAAAATCTTAATATTGTTTTACTCATATCCTTAATGATGAGGTGTTTTTCCATTAGCTGTAGGTTCACTTATTCTCCTGTGTTTACAATGATGCACACTAACTACAGAATTGAATAGGTTTGCTTGGAATTTGACAGTTTAAATAAAATATTTTTTTCATGGATAAAACCTGGTTAAATCAGTTAACACTGCTATAATTAGATTTGCAAATAGTTTACATAAGAGTCTCTACATAGGAACATCATATACACCAAAGAGTATAAATTGTGGAAATCTTATGCCTGTCATTACCTGCAATGATGTTTCCTGGTTACCAGCCAAAATTCTCTTTCACAGCCATAACATTGTGCAGCCAAATGATCAGGGTACCATCGTGTCACCTGCAGTATAATTATCAAATCATTTTTCTTGCATGTATACTTTGCTGTTATCATGAATGGATTTTAAAGCTTTGAATTATAACTGACTGATCTATTATTACCTGTTTAGCTGAAATGATCCTACATTTTGATTAAACTAATATAAGTATAAACAGTTTAAAGAAAGTATACTAGTAAACAGAAGTCAACATTTATACTCAAACTTATATTACTGGCAGGGCAATTAAACTGCTGCTGTTCATGATTTCTCTGGCTGTGGCACCTGAAGTAAGGTATGTATTTAAATTGACAGCAGTTTATAGCATAAACAGGTATGACTTTGATACAGAACTGGCAATACAGTCAAGAATGATCCGGAAGGTTACTATCACTAATATGGTGGATTCAAATTTTCAGTGTGTAGTGTATGCACAGAGGGGTTTATGAGTTTTCAACAGATTTGCTGTAGGCTCCCTGTTTTTGACACTCAATTTGTTCACTGCATGATGCTATGCATAATAGAATGAAACAGCTTAAGAGTCACTTTCAGTTGCTAAACTAGTCTGTAGTAGCTACTAGTGTTGTAGCTTGGCTTGTAAGATTTGGGACAATATAACGTCCAATTATCCACAATATTCTCACTCAAGTCTTTAAAGAATTGTAGGGTTTAGGATGCACTTTCAGGGGGCATCCTCTGTTTTTGTTGTGTAGACGATCTTTTTTTCCAAAGCAATAGCGATTACTGTTAATTGTATAAAGTGCAACCTCGATACTCGCGGGGGTTACTTTCTATGACCCCTCGCAAAAAAAAAAAAACGCGAGGTTTGACTCTCCTTCTGATGGTTCCTTTTCCAAGGGGAATTGTACATGTACAATACTGTAAACCAAACAACAATTGTGAATTACTTGTGAATTACTTGTCATAAATGTTTTATTTACTACTTTAAATTAATAATACAATAATAAAACAGTTTTTTAAACATGTTTATGTAATTTATTAGTACAAACTCTGTTTTGAATTGTTACTCCAAATTTTTGAGCCACTCGCGGCTTCTCGTGAACTATCAGATTTTTGGCGAGTTACTAAATCCGGTTCCAAATAAAAAGGTGCAAACTTTCGAGAGACAAAGTCGCGAATATCGAGGTTCCACTGTAAAAACATAGCTGTAGCAGTGTGCCCAGCATCTTTTCTGATTTGCCACTAATTACTACTTAAAAAAGCACATATAAAAAGAACTATTAACCATAGCATATAGAACATACAGTGAGGAAAACACCCAGTTCTCCCACTTCCCTCTCCCAAATCATGGAGGGGTCTGAAATTGTCATCGTAGGTGCATGTCCACTGTGAGAGACATAATCTAAAAAAAAAAATCCAGAAATCACAATATATGATTTTTTACCTATTTATTCGTATAATACAGCTGCAAATTAGTATTTAAACACCTGTCTATCAGCTTGAATTCTGACCCTCAATGACCTGTTAGTCTGCCTTTAAAATGTCCACCTCCACTACATTTATTATCCTAAATTAGATGCACCTGTTTGAGGTCGTTAGCTGCATAAAGACACCTGTCCACCCCATACAATCAGTAAGAATCCAACTACTAACATGGCCAAGACCAAAGAGCTGTCCAAAGACACTAGAGACAAAACTATACACCTTCACAAGGCTGGAAAGGGCTACGGGGAAATTGCCAAGCAGCTTGGTGAAAGCAAAAAAGCATGCTGTTGGAGCAATCATTAGAAAATGGAAGAAGCTAAACATGACTGTCAATCTCCCTCGGACTGGAGCTCCATGCAAGATCTCACCTCGTGGGGTCTCAATGATCCTAAGAAAGGTGAGAAATTAGCCCAGAACTACACAGGAGGAGCTGGTCAATGACCTGAAAAGAGCTGGGACCACCGTTTCCATGGTTACTGTTGGTAATACACTAAGATGTCATGGTTTGAAATCATGCAAGGCACGGAAGGTTCCCCTGCTTAAACCAGCACATGTCCAGGCACGTCTTAAGTTTGCCAATGACCATTTGGATGATCCAGAGGAGTCATGGGAGAAAGTCATGTGGTCAGATGAGACCAAAATAGAACTTTTGGGTCATAATTCCACTAAACGTGTTTGGAGGAAGAAGAATGATGAGTACCATCCCAAGAACACCATCCCTACTGTGAAGCATGGAAGTGGTAGTATCATGCTTTGGGGGTGTTTTTCTGCACATGCGACAGGGCGACTGCACTGTATTAAGGAGAGGATGACCGGGGCAATGTATTGCTAGAGCATTGAAGATGGGTCGAGGCTGGGTCTTCCAACATGACAATGACCCGAAGCACACAGCCAGGACAAAAAGTGGCTCTGTAAGAAGCATATCAAGGTTCTGCCGTGGCCTAGCCAGTCTCCAAAACCCAATAGCGAATCTTTGTAGGGAGCTCAAACTCCGTGTTTCTCAGCGACAGGCCAGAAACCTGACTGATCTAGAGAAGATCTGTGTGGAGGAGTGGGCCAAAATCCCTCCTGCAGTGTGTGCAAACCTGGTGAAAAACTACAGGAAACCTCTGTAATTGCAAACAAAGGCTACTGTACCAAATATTAACTTTGACTTTCTCAGGTGTTCAAATACTTATTTGCTGCCATGTCATACAAATAAACAGTTAAAAAATCATACATTGTGATTTCTGGATTTTTTTTTTAGATTATGTCTCTCACAGTGGACATGCACCTACATTGATAATTTCAGACCCCTCCATGATTTCTAAGTGGGAGAACTTGCAAAATAGCAGGGTGTTCCAATACTTATTTTCCTCACTGTATACATAATAAACATATAGAGCATATAAAAAGCAAGCTAATCTAAACATGTAGTTTGGGCTGGTCATTAAATTTATTTTCTATCTAATCCTTTCCTATCCGTTTTGCTCAGTTTAGCAAAACGATTTGAAACCACTATAGAGATTATAAAATACAGCACAAAATGTTTACATTATTTTCTTCTCATAAACTAAACTACCTCAGTGTCCTGTTTCTCCACATGCTCCCAGCTGGTCTCTGAGAAGAGCTCTGTGCTGCAGCGTGACAGGCAGTTTGGGTCCAGGTTAAAATCAGAGTCTGCGATTGATGTCTGACAATGGAAGAAGAAATGAAAATGGCAAGGAAATGAGCGAAGGTGAACTTGTGAATTATTTTCTGGTCTTAGCATCATATGTAGCTTAAAAGTAGTAAATTCTAATCTTTTTTACTAATGACATACCTGAAAACAGATATAAACTTTAGTATAATATAAAAGCTGAAACTAAAGGATCGAATCTCTTTAGTGTAATGTAAACCAAAAAAATGCACACCACTTCATCTCCCAGGTCTTCATTAAGGCAGTGCTGTGCTGTGTTTGCATTCTGGCTCTGCAACCGGCTCCACAGCTCTTGCACCTGCCTTTTGAGAGCTTCAACCTCCATCTGGTGGCCAGCTTCAATCTGGCGCAGGCGCAGCTGGATTACATCTGTGTGCAGTGTGAGTCCATCGTTATCAAGGTGGCTGCGGCCCGAATGTGTACAACGTTGAACAGAGCAGCTACAGCTGGCTAGAGAGAGCTGGCGACTCTGAAGCGCTGGTTGAGGGGTGGAAGGATCAGAGTCAGAGGAGTCATCGTTACATATGAAGTGGAGTGGTATTGCAGAAGAAACAGAGACAGAGAAGCCACTGAGGGGTAGTTGTTTGCAGGTACCGTTAAGCGTTCTGGGAGCACTTTGCGCCTCAGGACCTAACTCAGGGCTTTGCTTGAGGCATTCAGGTTTGGGCTCTGCAGAAATGGACATGGGTATAAGACGCTCTGATTGAATGCCAAAATCTTCAGTGAGAGTTTCTGTGGAGCTTCCCAGGAGAGAAGGATGCTTATCAACTACCTCTGTAACAGGCCTGGTAGTCTTTGGAAATGGACACAGAACTTTGTTCTCCTTATTTACTTCATCCGTATCATCATTACTGATGGCAGTGGAGGGAGAGTCAGTAGTATTCAAATTGCTACATAGATTTAGGGCCTCCTCTGTTGTACATGTGGCTAAAACTTCTTCCACAGACTGGACTGATTCCTGGTTTGTCTTTTTAGGACTTTCAACATTGTCTGTTTCAGCATAACTATCTTGAGGCAACTTAAAACCTTTGGCTACACTATTTTCTTTAAATACAAACACATCAGCATTGGTGCTGATTTGATTCTCAGCATAATTAGAAACAACAGGATTGTAGATTTGCTCTGCTTTAGCATCTCTGAGACTGTCTGCAGCAGCCTCTTGCAAAATATTTTCTATCTGTCCCACTGCCATGTCCACGGAAAGTTCAGCCTCTACTTCACCCAATGGCAACTTGGCAACTACATGGCTGATATCTTGAGAACACTCAAAGTCCGCTGTCTCTCTATCCAGTGTAACCATGTTAAGTCCAGCTCCTAACTGATCATTTGACCATCCTGTGTCCTGATGCATGGTGCCATCAGCTCCTGTTACTATGCTGAGTTCCAGTGATCTGCGATGCTCTTGCCACTTCTCCTTCAGGCTAGGGTCACTGGAACGTCTGTTAGAAGAAAGGGAATTTCCTTCACATGCACTGGGCAAGTTATCAAAAGATCTGGTTTTGGGACACCTGTTTATAAAAAAAAAAAAAAAAAAAAAAACACAAGTCATAAATAAAAAATATGTTCAATTGGTTTGCACATAGATCTTAATATCAAACAACATAGAACTGGGAAATAGAAACATATTAAAGCTTATAAAAAATAAATCAAGTAAAAAATAAATCAAGTCAAAATTAAGACTTTTTAAGCCCATTAAGATTGAAATTTAAGACCGATATCACAATATCAAAAAGACACACACAAATACAATGTTAGCAACTAGCATTAACGGCCCTAAATAATTATTCTTTTCAAGCCAAGTATCACAAAATTGCACTTCCCTATGGCTGAAAAATAAAATACGTCCACAATCCAAGAGAGATTCACACCAATAACAGAAAGCTGATTGGATGTTGCATTTTGGTCTTGTTTGCAGTCATAATAAAGTGAATTATGTTTGGACTAGTGGAAAAAAAACACCAAAACCATGAAAACAAAATTTTTAATTTTTATATTGTTTACTTTTTTTTTTTTTGGCTTTTTAAGACTCTGCAGAAGCCCTTTAAATATCTGAAGGATATAAAGTTAATTCCCAACATTTTATCAGTAACTTGTGAAAAAAAGTGATTTATTCTGGGTTTCAATAGCATGAATACACACTGGCGATCAAATTTTTATATTGTTTACTTTTTTTTTTTTTTTGGCTTTTTAAGACTCTGCAGAAGCCCTTTAAATATCTGAAGGATATAAAGTTAATTCCCGACATTTTATCAGTAACTTGTGAAAAAAAGTGATTTATTCTGGGTTTCAATAGCATGAATACACACTGGCGATCAAAACTAGAGAACAATTTATAACCAAATGAGCAATTCTGAAATAATGTCATCTTCACTGCTCAACAGTTGAGGGAGTTTTTGTCCTGTCTATACCATGCTACCAGAACACCTTTTGTGTTAACTAAGGCATTTAAAAAAAAACATTATCTGTGATTTCAAGAATATTGAATCTTTACAACATCACAAACTCATTCAAGTCCGCCAGGAAGGCTGGTTGTCCACAGAAGACAAATAAAAGAGAGGACAGGATACTGCGGAGGATCTCAATGGGCAATCGTTTCCACACTGCAGCTGGAATTGCTTACCAGTTCAGTGCTGAACAGGGTAAGGATCTGTCTCATCATACAGGGTTTCAACGTTTAAGAGCATTTGGACTGAAAGCCCACACTGCAGTGACCAAACCTCTCATCAGCAGAAAGAATCAAAAGGCTAGACTAAGCATGTTGTGTGGACAGAGGAGAACTGGTCCAGAGTTCACTTCAGTGATGAAAGCAAGTTTAATATATTTGGGTCCGATGGGAAACATTATGTTCAGCGACGAACTGGAGAAAGACTGAACCCAAAGTGTGTAAAGAAGTCAGTGAAAAGTGGAGGAAGAAGTGTCATGGTTAGGGGCATGTTTTCTGCAGCAGGATTTGGGCCTCTTATACAGTTACATGGCAGAGTGAATGCAAATGTTTATCAGAACCTTCTTCAACAACATATGGTTCCTTCCCTGCGTTCATCACCCAATCAGCCCGCAGTGTTCATGCAGTTCAATTGGTTATAAATTGTTCTCTAATTTTGATCGCCAGTGTATATTGCGAATATAAATAACTACTATGTGGTGTATCAAAAGGTTTCTAGACTAGCTTTGTATAGCCAACAGATGGCAGCACAAGGCTGCCCGCACAGTCACAGGGAGCACCGACCTTCATAACTCAGTGTGTCAAAAAACATTGTCCTGTGTACATCGGGAGCTGTGCAACTGGTGCAATTCTTACCAGCAATACAGCAATACAAGCTAGTCTATAAACTTTTTGATAACACCTTGTAAAAAAAATATCTACTTCCTGTCTCAGGGTTGTGGTGGCCATAAGTCTCACCTGACCAAACGCTGGTCTTTAGAGTTGGTACCAGGCAGAGAGTAGGAGACACAAGACTCATCATAGGGTGTTGTAGGAGATGAGCTGGGCAGGTACACTGCAGTCCACAGCATCAAGTTACGCACATGGCACACAGGATGTAAAACCTAAAGAAACCCAACAGCAAAAAAAGAAATGGCCTCAAAAGTTGTGTTGAATAGGGTTCTTTTATAAAAACAAAAAACAAACAAAAAAAGAAGGTAGATGGAAGAACTGAAGTGAATATACCATAATATACCACACAAACACTAACAAAATACCCCATTTTTACAATGTAAGTAATCTGACTTTGTATTCTTCTCAAATCTGAACACTGTAAAAAGCTATTAGTTTAAGCTTTAAAAAGCTGTAAAAACACACAGTCTCTGAGTTTGATGAGAAGAGCATGTTTCTGAAGGATGGGTTAGCTGGACACAGCAGAGACCACACAGAGCAGGTCCTCTCCTGGATGTGTTGGTCTTCTCTTTCCTTCCCACTGTTACACAAGAATGTGCCAAACAAACACGAGTATGTGTGCTGCACCAGCTTCACCTAAACAAAAACACACACACACACACACACACACACACACACACACACACACATACACACACAGAGTTAAGGAGGTTACCAGCACTCTAATATAACCATGCTCCACAGAAATATAATCTGAGATTGAGTGTGCAAACCAATAATTTATTAAAATAACAAGGTTACTGCTCCCTGGCGCCAAATTTTATATTTTTTGTTCGACCCAAGTGGCCATCAATTACAGCATGGCAGTTACCAAAAAGGCCTCATTGAACTCAAATGAGCAGGGGAACTGTCTCTGGAGCTGGTGCACACAGTCCAACCACTGCAGGAACACTGGACATCGCTCATTCAGGTCCTCTGTATTTTCTCTATGTCCGCAGCGATCAGCAAACTTATGACCAAAGTCCAGCCATTCCATCTCAACCAGGACTTGAAAACCCTAAGTATCAAAAGAGTAATAAATGTGTCTGTAATGCAATTTCTGTCATGTCTGTAAATGAATCTGCCGTTTAATGCTACAAAAATCTCAATGCATCATGAAGATGTTAGCAAGCCTTTATGGATATAAATTAAGCTTCATGCAGAGAAAAATGTGTAACAGTTTTCTGACATTTACAATAAAAACCAAAAGCCATACTTGAAACCACTTGTGTTTTGTCTATTTAAGCTCAAGTATGTGGCAGCCTAAAACCCTTACATGGGGAGACTACATAGAAATGGGTGTCTGTGCACAAAGCTCAAACATTAGTTATAGCATTCTGTTTATCTGTTTACACCCAAAAGTGAGAATTGCATTTAGAGATACTAGGAAATATTTAAAATATTTAAAAGGAATCTGGAGTCAGATGGCGGAGTTAGCAAACACTAAGCTCTTAAAACTTCTAATCAACTGAACTAAATGGTTTTCAAGTCTAGATTCCGTACACATCTGACATATAGCTCACCTCTACTGTGCGGTAATAAGGGTCCAACAGAAGTTTGGACAGTGCCACTATCTGTGGAGTGCGATCCCAACCATCTGAGCAATGCACTAGCACAGGCCTGTGGTCACGATCCACAGCAGTTACCACTAATGAAGCAGCCTTCAGCAGAAGAGACAAATGTTGCAGCCACTTTGTGCTTTCCAGAGCAGATAACCAGCTAAAGACACAAAAAACAGAGGCATAATACATACACTTGCTATGCCAAAAGTATGTGGAGAACGAACTGTGGGAATTCCATAAACATCTGCCAAAAAATGGAAGCATGGAATTTATTTTTCTACCTTTTTGATGGAACAACATTGCATGGCCTGGCATAAACCTGTTTCACTACCACCCAACCTTTAGTTTTTAGCAGAAGTAAGCAGGTTCTTATAATATAACAAGGTGCCCAATTCCTGTAATGAGAAGCATCCCCGAAGCACAATGCTGCCATATTTCTCTAGAGGGATGGTGTGTCTTGAGGCAAAGGAAGTGTTAATGGTTGGGCAACACACACTGCTTCTGCTTAAAATTTGGTCTTGGTCTCATCTGACCACAGAACTCATCACAGAATCAAATCTTCATCCTGTTAGAGCTCTAGGTTTTGTGGGACAGGCTTTTCTAGGCAGTGCCTGGGTGGTGTGGTGCAGCTTCTATTTCCTGATTATTGAGCCAGTGGTGGTCACTGGGATATCAAATCATTTAAACATTAATTTGTACCATTACCTAATCCATGTATTTTTATTTATTTTCCTTCATAATCACATTTTCTTCTGATTCACAACCTTATATTTCAACAAGTTTTTATCCATATATATATATATATATACTGCATCCCTCTGCAATATATCTCACTATTTTTGACTTTTCTGAGCCTGTCAAGTTCTTCTTTTGACCCATTTTGCCAAAGGAAAGGAAGTTGCCTAATAATTATGCACACCTGATATAGGGTGTTGATGTCATTAGACCACACCCCTTCTCATTACAGAGATGCACATCACCTAATATGCTTAATTGGTAGTAGGCTTTCCAGCCTATACAGCTTGGAGTAAGACAACATGCATAACGAGGATGATGTGGTCAAAATACTCATTTGCCTAATAATTCTGCACTCCCTGTATATGGATATGATTATATATGTATGACCAAAAATGCATATCACAGTATTTTTCAAGATAATACCGGTATATGACTGCATTTTTTTCATGCATGACTGGGTATTAACCACATTTTCTACTGATTGAGAGAGGAAATACTGTACTAGATTGATTTGGAACGCTCTAATTTACCGTCATGATGAGTGAATATTGCAGAAATATTTCACACTAGTATTAGAGGTTTACATTACATTACATTGTTGCTTTTGTGCAGTAGATAAATAAGTTGACTTGTTTTTAGTAATTTATAATTATATAATAATTTATATTTATACAAATATTTGTAAGACTATTTTGCAGGAGTCCCGCAAATAATTTTATTCTTCTGCAACCCACACACACGAGTACTTTATCGCCCGCACCTGCATTCACCCATCAAATCTTGTCCCGCACCACACTTGTTTGCGTTTGAAGGCAGGCTCGGTTGTGGGTTCAGCGCTGGACAGCTTGACATCAGTGGCAGAGAGACAGGCGCTGAGCAGGCTTCTATCAATCATGGACAATCCACTGCATCTACTGCACAGCATCATCTGCAGGCAGAGGAGCAGCTTCAGTGACAGGTTGCTGTCACTGCCCTGCTCCTCTGACAGACTGAGGAAGTTGTTCCTCCCCATGCCATGCATCTCTTTAATTCAACTTGGGGGGTGCACATAATACACAGACATTTAACTTGCACAGACTCATCAACTTACCTTAAAATGTTGAGTTTTTTTGTATTTATTGCATGTCTTATTGCCTATGTTTGTGGATCGATCGATCGATCGATCTATCTATCTATCGATCTATCGATTTATCTATCTATCTATCTATAATGCAACAGTGAAAAGAGACCCCTCTCAAGCATTGTCTCTCTGCGCCGTGTTCCAAATGTTCTTTAAGCAACATAAAGGTATATAACCATTTTACTATTTCTTCTTAAGGGACAATACTATAGAAAAAAAAAATTGATATATTTTAGTGGAGTCAGTGAGTATCTTGTAAAGTAGCATATATTTACTTTCCTCAGAAAAATCAGCATACAGACATTATTGTCTAAATAGCTGCCAACAAATTCAATGTACTCTATTTTATTTGTATAAAATATATTATTAAACATTATTTTATATTTTATTTAACCAATCATTTTATTTATAATTGTGTAAGAAAACATTTACCTGCTGATGTTGACAAATGCTAATTGTATTAAACTACACACGTTATACAGTGGTGTGAAAGACTGTGCTTTATCACACCTGAGTTAAATTTCTCTAGCCACACCCAGGCCTGATTACTGCCGCACCTGTTTGCAATCAAGAAATCTCTTAAATAGGACTGCCTGACAAAGTGAAGTAGACCAAAAGATCCTCAAAAGCTAGACATCATGCCGAGATCTATCAGTCTGGAAAAGGTTATAAAGCCATTTCTAAAGCTTTTAGACTCCAGCAAACCAAAGTGAGAGCCAGTATTCACAAATGGCAAAAACATGGAACAGTGGAGAACCTTCCCAGGAGTGGCCGGCCGACCAAAATTACCCCAAGAGCAAAGCAACGACTCATCCAAGAGGTCACAAAAGACCCCACAACAACATCCAAGGAACTGCAGGCCTCACTTGCCTCAGTTAAGGTCAATGTTCATGACTCCACTATAAGAAAGATACTGGGCAAAATGGTCTGCATGGCACAGTTCCAAGATGAAAACCGCTACCAAGCAAAAAGAACAAAGGTTTGTCTTAGTTTTGCCAGAACACATCTTGATGATCCCCAAGACTTTTGGAAAAAGACTTTGTGGACTGACGAGACAAAAGTTGAACTTTTTAGAAAGTGTGTGTCACATTACGTCTGGCGCAAAATAACACATTTCGAAAAAAGAACAACAGTAAAATATGGTGGCGGTAGTGTGATGGTCTGGGGCTGTTTTGCTGCTTCAGGACCTGTAAGACTTGCTGTAATAAATAGAACCATGAATTCTGCTGTTTCCCAAAAAATTTGGCCATTTGTTTGTAACCTCAAGATGAAGCAGACTTGGGTTCTGCAGCAGTACAATAATCCAAAACACACCAGCAAGTCCACTGCTGAATGGCTGAAGAAAACCAAAATAAAGACTTTGGAGTGGCCTAGTCAAAGTCCTGACCTGAATCCTACTGAGATGATGTGACATGACCTTAAAAAGGTATTTCATGCTCGAAAACCCTGATTTACAACGTGGTACAACCAGTTATTAGGTTTAGGGGCAAACACTTTTTCACACCACTGTAAATATATGTGTGTGTGTGTGTGTGTGTGTTTATATATATATTATATCTTATATTTATATATATATATATATATAGAGTTAGTACAGACCAAAAGTTTGGACACACCTTCTCATTCAAAGAGTTTTCTTTATTTTCATAACTATGAAAATTGTAGATTCACACTGAAGGCATCAAAACTTTGAATTAACACGTGGAATTATATACATAAAAAAAAGTGTGAAACAACTGAAAATATGTCATATTGTAGGTTCTTCAAAGTAGCCACCTTTTGCTTTGATCAAAATTGAAGGCATACTGAACCAGCATGGCTACCACGGCATCTTGCAGCGGCATGCTATTCCACCCGGTTTGCGTTTAGTTGGACCATCATTTATTTTTCAACAGGACAATGACCCCAAACACACCTCCAGGCTGTGTAAGGGCTATTTCACCAAGAAGGAGAGTGATGGGGTGCTGCGCCAGATGACCTGGCCTCCACAGTCACCGGACCTGAACCCAATCGAGATGGTTTGGGGTGAGCTGGACCGCAGAGTGAAGGCAAAAGGGCCAACAAGTGCCAAGCATCTCTGGGAACTCCTTTAAGACTGTTGGAAGACCATTTCAGGTGACTACCTCTTGAAGCTCATCAAGAGAATGCCAAGAGTGTGCAAAGCAGTAATCAAAGCAAAAGGTGGCTACTTTGAAGAACCTAGAATATGACATTTTTCAGTTGTTTCACACTTTTTTGTTATGTATATAATTCCATATATAATTCCACATGTGTTCATTCATAGTTTTGATGCCTTCAGTGTGAATCTACAATTTTCATAGACATGAAAATAAAGAAAACTCTTTGAATGAGAAGGTGTGTCCAAACCTTTGGTCTGTACTGGATGTTTCTCAAAAACTATAAAAGAGTTTCCAAACTTTCGACAGGCTCTTTATTTATGTTTGTGACAGAGGTAGATGTAATTTGTGGATGTTGTAAACGTCTTTGATGCGTGTTTGCACTTTGAATGGTTCAGTCCATACATACACTTAAACGTTATAATGTAAAAAATGTATATTATATAAATATTATTATTAATAATATAAATATTCGTAATCATTTTTATTACATGTAGTCAAAAGGTGTGTGTTCAAAAAGCCGTTTGAGTGTGTGTGTGTTGTGGTTATGATTCCAGGCTTTATTATTATCAGTAATATTTATATTGTTTTTGTCTGTAATATTTTATTCCGCGTGAACTGCACTGACTATTTCTAAAGCAGTATGGGGTAAAAGGGGAGAGAGGGTGGTGAATATTTGCCGTGGAGATCCTGCGAATCGCAATTTGAGTAACAGCATGAGAACATTTACATTTTTATTTATTTATGGGGCAGATTCTTTTATCCAATTCGGGATCCAAAATAAGCCACGATAAGGTCCTCCCTTTATCTTCCTGACTGTTGCGTTCACCTTTTGAAAGGGTGTAAAATCAGTTGTTTTTGTGGTGGTAGCTTGAAGAAAAATATGAGTTTTTATTCAGTTTACTTTTTCTGTACATGTTTTTTTTGTAATAATAAAAATTTACAATAGACAGAATTATATACACAATAAAATCAAACAGCAAGTGTCAACAGAAGCAAACAGTACAGTGGTGAATAGCAAAGGTGGAATGGACACTGTGGAAGGTGGTAGGATCCGAAGATCACAAGTTGAAATCCCAGCACCACCCAGCTGCCATTGATGGTCCTTGAGCAAAACCCTTAACCCCTCAACTGTTTATTTGTAAATCGATCTGGATGAGGGCATCGTCCAAATGCTATATACTGTATGTAAATGTAAATGGACACTGTGACGGTGCCAGTTGAAAGAAAGGAACAAAACCAACCTCCCTACCTATATACAAGCTAACCAATCAAAAATTTCACCGTGCTGTAATGGCAGAATGGCAAGAAATAAATTTGTAATTGCGAGAAAAGTCAGATTAATGAGAAAAAAGTCAGAATCGTGAGAAATAAAGTTACATTTTTTTTTATGTGGCCGAAACGGGCTTCCCTATAAATCACAAAATACCTTCATTTTATTACCAAGTCGTTATTATTCAGTCGTCACGGTATATTCACAATCACAATAGCTACGTGCCAAAATCACGAAAAATACTGTAC
>MU559653.1:3639436-3709749 GCA_024362625.1 Silurus asotus | reverse complement strand
TTTTTTTTTTTTTTTGTGAATGCAATGCGCTTCCGTAATTACCAGTGAAACCGCCAGTGCTATGTGACCCCAAGTTATCTCCAACGATGGCAATCAAGTCAAGAGGCTTTTATTGTCATTTCTACTATACACAGTGGTACACAGTACACAGTAAAAACGAGACAACGTTCCTCCAGAACCCTGGTGCTACACTAACAATAGAGCTACAACACAACACAAGCTACGTAAAGTGCATGAAGTGCAACCTAGTGCAAACAGTGCAGATGAAAAACAGTATAGACAGACAACACAAGACAAGACACAAAACCCAAGATAGCGCTGACCAGTAAACCTATTGTATACTTTGATTATACAGTAATGTGTACAGTCACTGTTCCCCTTACTGTCTCTCCATTCTCCAGTACAATTCCAAATTGCTTTATGTCTTTGAGATCACTCTAAAGTAGTGTGAAAACTTGTGGCTGCCCAAAAAACTTAAAATCTTCTGCTCTACAAAACATGACCAACTGCATAGGATCAATAGACGATCTATTGTGAGGACAGATTTCTGAAAGTGTCATGTACACAGAAACCTTTTTTTTTACTTTACATTTTCTTCCATCCCTTATATCCTAAAGTACATGATGATTTTGTGGTGTTTACCCCTTGGCCTTATCATACTGTTCTATAACAGATCCATTGTTCAGAAATGCCGCCAGTGTTTCATTTAATGGTATGTAATGGAAATAGCCTAGATACACTTGCACAGACTCCACATAATTGAAATGTTTTTTGAAAAAAGACTTCAGAGTCTGATCTATCTTTAAAAATCCCTCTTTATACATCATAAGCAAGTTTTCTTTAGATAACCCACTTATAATTATTATATAATTCATTTGAGAGTCTGGAATTTATAAAAATGTAATAAACATTTGTCAGAAATGTGTCTTTGTCAAGATAAATGGCTGGAATATCTTGAAATTCCACATCATGAAAGCCTTCAGTAACGTTATTCACATCTGGCCAATCAACAGAAATCTCAGTAATATCGAACATGAATTTCTGAAAATCACATTTATGCTTTCTACTGAGGTGTGCTGAGTATTATGACTCTAAAATACTTTTTACAGCCAGTCAGTCGCTAGGTGTTTACAAATGCTGGTGAATTTAGTCGACACGAATGTACAGTCTTTAACGCTGCATCGAGACCTTATATCATGTTGTTCAGGTGTGTTCGTTATTTTTGCAGATTTTCTGTGTTTGCGGTACATGTGCGGCTAATGTGCAGAGAGGCTTTCAAATGTGCATGGACATTTAGAAACTGCACACAAAAATATTGTATTTTAATGCCGCCAAGAATATTTTTTCCATAAAGCATCTATACAATACTGTATAATCATACTGTATGTCCTACAGGAGAATACAATCAAATCAATTTTACAGTTAAATACTGTGTAATTTACAAAAATCGTTAACATTTGAACTTTTCTCATGTATTTCTCTCCCCCCTCTATGAACAATTAACGAACCTTCAAATCTGATAAATAATACCACTCCAGCTGAATTTAAAGATCCATGTACAAACAAGGCTAATCATCCCACTGAATTTTCCAAAAATTTTCATAATTCAATACAGAATGAGTCTTAAAACACAGTTTGCTTTTTGTTTCTTGCAAAATAAAAAAAAAAATGGCTTTACGCTTAACACAGTATTTCAACCCACTAACATTCAAAAATAGAAAAGAAACAGACGTGACTTAACTATTTCAGTACGTACTTAGCTTTATGCTTTTACGCACGAGTGAACATCTTGTCCTTAATAACTCTTTTACAAAACCATACCCACAACTAAATACAGTATAAACTGTAGTTAAACACCCTTTTTTCTCTTTTTTTTCTCCCCTGCCACCTCTTCCTGCCTTCTTTCCCTTTTCCTTCCTTTTCTAAACTGTTTTATCAGATCAGTTCCCTCTGACATGCGGTAAACCTTGAACACTTCAACAGGAATTGTGTTACCTGGAAGTGATACCTTGTAACCATCAATTACAGGTCAACTCTAAATCCATCAATCAGTGCATAGCCTTCTCTTAGAAAGGATCTCTTCCCATTTTTCCTTGATTCTTGCACTTTTGGACACAACTTACGGCGCACGTGCTTCACTATCTTTCTTTGAAAGGTCTTCCTTAAATTGAATGTTCATCTCCTTACACAGTCTTGCCTCCTGTGATTTTTTCCACATTTTATCTCGAACAGTCTGCATTGGAAAACTGGATGATCACAGGCCTGGGTAACTTGTATGTAGCATCATTGTTTCTTTTTCCTAAACAATGCATTGTATCTATCGACTGCTGAAGCTTCTCCACTGACCATGGGATCACAGTGCTTTCGGGCTGGGCAATGATGTATGGTCATACCTTGTTTTATCAGTTTCTACCATCTTAGCTTCAATTTCGTCTTCATCACATGCCTCTGTAAGACCCTTTAAGTTGTAGTCATGGTCCACTAGCCTGGTATTCCCTTGATTGGAGTTTGCCATGCCATTTTCATTTAAAGAAAAAAAATATATATATATGTGTCTATACTATTTAGAACTTAAATACTACTGGTTGGTTTCTTTGTCAGAAATATCAATTCTATGATGTTTTTCCTCCGCCATCTTTCTTTCTTGTGAGTTTAGCACATTTGTTTATTCACCCATCAATGCATCAGTGCAGTTACAGTGCCCTCCACAATTATTGGCACCCCTGTTTAAGATGTGGTCGTGGACTTCTAAAAATTCTCCTTTTTTTTTTTAACAACATAGAACCCAAATGCAAAAAAAAGAGAAAAATCCAACCTTTCATTTAAGTACATAACTTTGGTGGTAAAAAAAAATCACACATTTAGAAAAAAAAAAATACTTGAAATCATGTGTGCCACAATTATTGGCACCTCTGATGTTAATACTTTGTACAACCTCCTTTTGCCAACAAGACAGCACTTAATCTCCTCCTATAACATTTCACAAGATTGGAGAACACAGAGAGAGGGATTTTTGACCATTCTTCTTTGCACAATCTTTCTAGATCATCCAGTGTCCTGGGTCCTCTCTTATGCACTCTTCTCTTTAGCTCGCCCCACAGGTTTTCAATTGGGTTGAGGTCTGGGGACTGAGATGGCCATAGGAGGACCTTGAGTTTGTGACTGCTGAACCACTTTTGTGTAGATTTTGCCACATGTTTTGGATCATTATCCTGCTGAAAGACCCAATGACGACCCATCTTCAGCTTTCTGGCAGAGGCCATCAGGTTTTTATTTAAAATATCCTGGTACTTCAAAGCGTTCATAATGCCATGCACCCTAACAAGGTTCCCAGGGCCTTTGGAAGAGAAACAGGCCCACAGCATCACAGATCCTCCACCATACTTCACGGTGGGCATGAGGTGCTTTTCGGCATACTCATCTTTTGTTTTACGCCAGACCCACTTAGAGTGTTTGTTGCCAAAAAGCTCAATCTTAGTCTCATCTGACCAAAGCACACGATCCCAGTTGAAGTCCCAGTACCGCTTAGCAAACTCCAGACGTTTACGTTTGTGAGTGTTAGTGAGAAAAGGCTTTTTCCTTGCATGCCTCCCAAACAGCTTGTTGGCATGTAGAGAGCGTCTGATGGTTGTTTTGGAGACTCTGTGACCCCAAGATGCCACTCTTTGATGCAATTCTGTGACGGTGAGCTTGGGAAATTTTTTTACTTCTCTTACCATCCTCCTCACTGTGCGTTGTGGCAAGATAAACTTGGGACCTCTTCCAGCCTTGTTTGTCACTGTTCCAGTTGTTTTAAACTTCTTAATGATTCCTCTGACTGTAGATACCGGCAAGTTAAGGCGAGTGGCTATTTTCTTGTAGCCATTGCCTGACTTATGAAGGTCGACACACATCTGCCTTACTTGAATGGTGTGTTCTCTTGTCTTTGCCATGTTGACAAATGGGTAAGAGAATTAGGCCTCTGTGTCACGTCATATTTATACCCCAGGGAAACAGGAAATCATGAGTTGGATTTTTCTCTTTTTTTGCATTTGGGTTCTATGTTGTTTTTTTAAAAAAAAGGAGAATTTTTAGAAGTCCACGACCACATCTTAAACAGGGGTGCCAATAATTGTGGAGGGCACTGTAAGTACAATACTTCAAACAAAACATAGTTAAAAAAAAAAGTACAATTGCAGATAAAAACTGCAATTGTAAAAACTTAAAGCAGATAAATTTTTTTTTTTTTTACAAGAAACCTGTAAAAACAGTAACATACTTCCAAAAGGTTAATTTTTTATTGCTTGCTGGAAAATGTAATTTTGTATTTTTCTGTTAAATAATAATAATAATAATAATAATAATAATAATAATAATAATAATAATAATAATAATTTAATTAATTGTGGGAATGAGTGATTATTAATAATTCTGCTTATTCGCACGATGCTTATTTGCGATGACGTTTATTCACAAGCCGGGGACTGTGTCCAATTGTAGAATTGTATGCGCAATGCATTTGCAGAATTGGTTATCTTAAACTTGCTCATGATCTCTAGTTGCTGTTAACTACTTCCGGTTCACGTCTGTGCGCATGACAGAGGTTGCGTCTTATAGTTATTGAAGACTAAAATTGTACTTAATGTAGATTTACTGATATATTTTCGAGATCGGTATATTTTTACTCAGGGATTTATAAGATAATAAAACGTGAAAATTTAGAAGGCAAACTAGCACATGATCAGGCTGTGGAGAACTCGCTGGTGTCTCCTAATAGTTTGTATATATTGTAGTTACATAGCGCAATGAGCCTGCGGCGTGTTTTTCTTACTGCTCGGTGTTTTGTTGGGGCTTCGCGGTCACTACAAGCAACATCTAACATGCTATGTTCAATGAGGTTAGTTCTCTCCATTTCAGCTGTTTGTTCACAGGGAAAAAACAAGATTTGATGAGCTCGTTGTTGTACAGTCGCACACACAACCATACATTTAATGTGCCTGTTGTTATTTTTAATAAATAAAACTTGCACGATGTTATCTTGCCATTTTCTCACAGAAACATGTCATCACAACAAGCTGACTACCTTGAAAGGACCTCGAGTGTTAACAGACAGAAGGTGAGTCTTCTGGTCCGTGTGAATCCAGTTTGTAGGGAGGCAGAGGCTACATGCAGCACAGCAGTCCAGATGTTCTGGACCATGGGCTCCAAACACACTGCATTTGATTTCTCAGCTCAGTAATGCTTGGCTCAGATCCTACTTGGGTCCCTTAGGGGATAAAATTATGTTTGCTATCATCCCTCAGTAAGAAACTTCAAATCAAATCAAATTTGATTTGTCAGATACATACAGGGTACGACATGCAGTGAAATGCTTTTTACGACGGTCCGGCGTGAGGGAATAGGATAGGGATGAAAATAATACAAGGAAAAAGAAAGCAGACAGATAAAGTATAAAAAACTATATAAAAATATTAGAACATATAAAGGTATATGTGGGGAAAAAAGGGTGTATATACAAAATATGCTTGTGGCAGTAAACAGTAACTCAGTAAACAATTTAAGTTAATTGCCTTTAAAGTGTCCGTGTGCAGTATGGTGTGGTATAAAATATAAAGTGCGCTGTGCGAGTCCAGAGTTTAAAGTGTCATTATAAACATTATATAAGTATCAATCTTTGCATATTAATTACTGTTTATATTGCATTAAAAATGGTCATTTTACGCTTATGTTAAACATTGGATAATATTTGAGTTGTGGAGGTGGTAGCCCAGTGGTAAGGCCTTGGACTATGGATCCAGGGCTTGTGGGTTCAAGTCCTGGCCATACAGGCTGCCCCTCTTCTGTTCTTGAGCAAATATATACACACACACAATGTGATAAGAAGCTAATCTGATTTCAATCTAAGATTTTAATTTTGCGTGATGAATTTTATCTCAGTATATTAAGAAACTTTTGTAGGTTGGTGTGGTGGCCATTGATTTTTGTTGTCCTGTATGCACACATTCACTTCTGGTCAAATCTGTATGTTTCACTCAGAAAAAAATAATGCAATAATGATTTGACTCTTACGCTTAGTGGTTGGAATTCTTTAATGATGACTGTAGGTTTGTGTTTGATCAGTTTTTGTGTGTGTGTGTGTGTGTGTGTGTGTGTGTGCGCAGGCAATATTTTCAGCACGAGTCTGTGCCATTTCAGATGAGTCAGACACAGTGAAGAGGCTACAGCTGGAGGTGCCACATCCTGATTTTAGTTATCATGCTGGCCAGTGGTAAGGACTGTGATTATGCAATTATGCAACAAATATGTTAATACTTTGGCCAGATCATCATTTTTAAGGGCTGAGAATGTTGTGAGAATATTTACCTGTGAACATAACAGATCCTTACACAGGGTAAAATCTATTTGCATGTAAGATGGGCACACCAGACAAGTATTTATAAATACTGAGTATTGGTGGTAATCATTCCCTGTGACTAATATTTTTTATTTTGTTCACTAAGATTTGTTTGATCCGATTTGTTCAATAGTTTGTTCAGTCAAGGTACTTTCATTGTTAGTCAATTTCTCATCAGTATGAGTCACCAGATCCTTCACATCATGGTATTTGTCTAAGGTCATTATTAATCATTATACATTTATAAACTTAAATTATGCTTTGTGTGCAGATCTAAATCTTCTCAAAAGTGATGTATTCTCCTCATAGCTTGTCTCCACTCTCTTCTTCTTGTTGAACTAGTTAGACACATCCAAACTTAATGGATGTTTCATTCTAGGGCTGTAGCTATCAATTACAGTGGAACCCGGTTTTCTCGACCTCGGTTAACTCGACAACCCTATTAAGTCGACGTTTTTAAAGTGGAACCGCCAAATTCTCGCTTTTTCTTAGCATTTTTTATCGGTTATGTCGGGGAACCCTAATATCTCGAGCACAAGGGGGGAAAAATTCGAAATTTTAACGTCAGTTATGTCAATCGGCTGCCGCAGAAGAACTCGCGAAAGTGGCAGAAAAATCAAACCTTACAGATACTATAGGTGTTTGTATTGTATACTGGTGAGTCTCTGCTGTTAGTAAGTGCACATATGCCTTTTGTTGTTAACAAACGTATGTACATTTGTATAGCATGCCTTCATCAAACAAATCACGGCAACGCTGTTGTTTTGTTGAATGTTATGCGATGAACGGGAGAGCGGGGCTTCCGGATTGAACTACTTACCGCGAGCAGGGTAAGGAGCATGGCTCTCTGTGCGATCTGCGATCTGTGTATTTATAATGTTGGAGAATATAATAAAGGTTTGTATGGAGAATGGACGGTGGTTTGTATTGTATACTGGTAAATTTCTGCTGTTAGTAGGTGCACTTATGCCTTTTGTTGTTAACAAACGTATGTACATTTTTGTCTTGACTTCATCAAACAAATCGCGGCAACGCTGTTGTGTAAAAAACCCTCCAAAAACATGTGCATGCACATTCTCATTTATTAACGCACATCATGTACATAAAAAAAATTTCAAGCACGTTAATATATTGCCGCCATTTTGATTTTCGTTTATCTCGATCATCGGTTACCTCGATGCTTTTTGGCGACCCATATAATTTGTTTCATTTTTAGAAAAATGTAAATTTTATTGCTGAAATTGCATACAATAATATCTGTAATATTAAAAAAAATATACAAATACATTTCAGATTACTCTACAAAAATACGTAAACACTGTACAGTGATTTCTTTATGCTTTAGTTTAAAATGATCCCAAACTTCGGAAACCTTCTCTCTTTAAAAGAAAATTTATTTCTCATAATTCAGAATTTTTTTTTTTCGCAATTCTTACTTTATTCTTTGAAATTCTGCATTTTTTCTCGCAATTCTGACTCAATTTCTCATAAACATCCAACATTTCTGGTGCATCCACCAGTAACCATCGGCCTGAAGTTTGAAGCTGTTGGTGTATGAACAAAGCTCCTCTGCTTCATCTGTCTTGTTCCGTCTCCTCCAGAGCTGATTGGGACAGAGTTCTCTCCAGTAAACGGAGACTTAGTTTGAGACCATGCGATTCTATTAATTATTGCCATTTTAATTTTCATGTGTAAAGCTTACTGCCACTGCAGAGGGGTTGATGCTGCCTGATTGGCTAAAAACAAGTCAGAATTGGAAGGAATAAAAAGTCAGAATTGCGAGAAAAAAAAACCTAGGAATATCCAGAAATAAATTTGGAATTGCGAGAAATACAAACAGAATTGCGATGAATAAAAGTCAGAATTAGGCAAACTTTTTTTAATGTGTCTTCTAAATTAAGTTTTTGCCTCAATGATTTTTTTGTATTCAAATTACAAAATTACTTGAGGAATTGTTTCAGCTTTATTTCATTCATTGGCAAATACCAGTTTGTTTAAATCAGCCACATACTGGCTCTTTTATTTTGTATCGCTCTCATTCAGGCACAGCAACCTAATTCACTAAAGAGGCATGTTCTTTTAAAAGCTCCACTTAGTGCTCCTTCACAGCTACCAAAGCAGTCATGTTTTATATAGACAGGATTTGAATGAAAAATATAGAATGAGTTTGTATAGAAGTGAAGGAGAACATTCCTATTTCACTGTAGGAATAAAAAAAAATAACACGCCAGGGACTTTGTTTTGAATGAAAAATGATCAAGTTAATGTTCACTAAAAGATGAATGGATACTTTTTATTTTAATTAATTTGCAGAATTGTATGTGTTTTGGTCACAAGATGATATTTCACACAAAAATGGTTTCGAGGAGCACAATCACATTAATGGAAGACTGGAAGTAATGAAAGCATTGAGAGAATTAGATTGTATTGTTTATACTTTGTTAATAGTTAAATTTATTAAACCAGTAGATGAAATAATGCAACACGTATGCAACTTCAACTATTATTACTACTCAACATGAAAACTATGACCTGTGGTCTAGTTACCTTGTAGAGAGAATGTGGACAGTACCAAAAGAATAAACATAGCAATATTGGACTATACTTGGTTATATTTAAAGTAGTTAACTATACTGCCACACATTAAACAGAAACTAGCTAGCTACACTAAGCTAAGTTAACAAGAACTTCCATGGGTGCAATGTGGCCTCCAATCTATTGTATCTAGACACTTTAAAAACAGCAATATTATGGGATTTAGATGTGTGCCATCCAAGTAGACTTGTTAAATTTATTAGCAACCACATTTTTGTAAACATCTTTCTTATTCTTTTCTCTGTGTTTTTATTTTTGTAATAAAAGGGACAATCAGTGGGGCATTTTCAGGTTTTTGTATATATATTTGGTAGCAAATGTGGGAAACGCAGAATAAGAAGTGGAAATTTTAAAGCACTCAATTAAATATGCATTATAGCAATTGTATTATAAGGGACTGACTGCATTAATGAGCTTGTTTAGAAATGCAAGTAATATAGTAAATGATTTTAAGATCTGTTAAGGCTTTGTTTATATTTTAAGGCAGAATTGAGTGCATGTCTGATTACTGTGTAATAATCATGACCCTGACAATCCTGATGATCCTTCATAACACAAGTATAAAATTCAAGTATAAATTAGAGCTGTTGCTGTAATTCTCTCTGCTTTTGTCACAGGTTTTTGCTTCATGTAGTAAAAACTGCTTCAAAGCAAATATTTTGGGGCAATTTAATGGCAAATAAAATTCATCTGGTGGTAGTTGTCAGCTTACATGTAATATAAATGTCAACATTAATATTACTCATAATCTCCAATATTTTGTTTGACAACAGTCTGGTTTTTTTTTTTTTTTTTTTTCCTTTTTTTTCTGACTTTCTTACCTCCCTGAGAGATGGTTGTGCGGTCAGGTAGCACACTGTCTGCTTAGATGTTACTATGGGTAGCAGCCCATATTAAATATGTTCTCCAATAGGTCAGTAAAACTGCTTCTTCTTATCTGTTTAAACAATCTATTAAATATTCATATTTATTTAATAAGTATTATCTCCAAATAGCCACTGCATAAAGCATTTGCTTTAAAGTTTTAAAGTACTAATAGGCATGGCAGAGGCTCAAATTCCCAGTAAAATTTTGCATCTAGTGAAATGAGCGCATTTATTTCCTTAGTACAATTTATTTTGTGTAATGTGCCCAGGAACCACTATTATTGGCTTTTTTGTTTCGGCTTGAAAAAAACAGATCAATCTCAGGCATTTCATTAGTGGATAGCAAAGGTCATAGCATAAATCAAATACACCAGTAGTTTTGAAGGAAGCCTACATTGCTTGTAATAACAGCTACTAATTAGTATTTAAGCAGGTGCCACAATAACAGGCAAATGTATGATGCACTATGCACATATACTCTAGCAGCAGAATAGCCACAAAAACTAAACAGTTTTTGTGGACATTCTGCTGCTAGAGTAAAGTTCACTACAAGTTTGTGTTCTTTAGGTTCTTTTGTGCATTCCTGTGTGAGCACAGCACTGTGTCATGCATGCCCAGGTTTAGCATCTAGTAGATACTTTATTCACGGTTATGTAAGGATAATGAGTGGAGCTTCCATGGTTTTCATTTCTATGCCATGTGCATATGTGCAGGATGAAGTTTGTGACAAAGTAACAAAGTTCAGATCTAGATTGTATGTTGTTAATAATGAGCACTGTTTTAAAATATCTTTGCATGTTTATTCCTGAAAATGAATCTGCAATGTTCGTGTTCAACTTTAAGTATTATTTACTTATATTTATGAAGTGGATTGGCTCCAATAGCGTTGCTGCTCAAATTGTTAATGTTAAGTCTAGTTTAATCTAATTTATTGAATATTTTCTATGTCCAATAACCCACTAAGCAGTTTATTATTGCAATTATTATTTATGTATAGAATTTTCTCAGATACATACAGGGAGTGCAGAATTATTAGGCAAATGAGTATTTTGACCACATCATCCTCGTTATGCATGTTGTCTTACTCCAAGCTGTATAGGCTGGAAAGCCTACAACCAATTAAGCATATTAGGTGATGTGCATCTCTGTAATGAGAAGGGGTGTGGTCTAATGACATCAACACCCTATATCAGGTGTGCATAATTATTAGGCAACTTCCTTTCCTTTGGCAAAATGGGTCAAAAGAAGGACCTGACAGACTCAGAAAAGTCAAAAATAGTGAGATATATTGCAGAGGGATGCAGCAGTCTTAAAATAGCCAAGCTTCTGAAGCGTGATCATCGAACAATCAAGCGTTTCATTCAAAATAGTCAACAGGGTCGCAAGAAGCGTGTGGAAAAACCAAGGCGCAAAATAACTGCCCGTGAACTGAGAAAAGTCAAGCGTGCAGCTGCCAAGATGCCACTTGCCACCAGTTTGGCCATATTTCAGAGCTGCAACATCACTGGAGTGCCCAAAAGCACAAGGTGTGCAATACTCAGAGACATGGCCAAGGTAAGAAAGGCAGAAAGTCGACCACCACTGAACAAGACACACAAGCTGAAACGTCAAGACTGGGCCAAGAAATATCTCAAGACTGATTTTTCTAAGGTTTTATGGACTGATGAAATGAGAGTGAGTCTTGATGGGCCAGATGGATGGGCCCGTGGCTGGATTGGTAAAGGGCAGAGAGCTCCAGTCCGACTCAGACACCAGCAAGGTGGAGGTGGAGTACTGGTTTGGGCTGGTATCATCAAAGATGAGCTTGTGGGGCCTTTTCGGGTTGAGGATGGAGTCAAGCTGAACTCCCAGTCCTACTGCCAGTTTCTGGAAGACACCTTCTTCAAGCAGTGGTACAGGAAGAAGTCTGCATCCTTCAAGAAAAACATGATTTTCATGCAGGACAATGCTCCATCACACACATCCAAGTACTCCACAGCGTGGCTGGCAAGAAAGGGTATAAAAGAAGAAAATCTAATGATATGGCCTCCTTGTTCACCTGATCTGAACCCCATTGAGAACCTGTGGTCCATCATCAAATGTGCGATTTACAAGGAGGGAAAACAGTACACCTCTCTGAACAGTGTCTGGGAGGCTGTGGTTGCTGCTGCACGCAATGTTGATGGTGAACAGATCAAAACACCGACAGAATCCATGGATGGCAGGCTTTTGAGTGTCCTTGCAAAGAAAGGTGGCTATATTGGTCACTGATTTGTTTTTGTTTGGTTTTTGAATGTCAGAAATGTATATTTGTGAATGTTGAGATGTTATATTGGTTTCACTGGTAAAAATAAATAATTGAAATGGGTATAAATTTGTTTTTTGTTAAGTTGCCTAATAATTATGCACAGTAATAGTCACCTGCACACACAGATATCCCCCTAAAATAGCTAAAACTAAAAACTACTTCCAAAAATATTCAGCTTACACACACACACACACACACACACACACACACACACACACACACACACACAGGCGATCAAAATTAGAGAACAATTTATAAACAAATGAACAATTCTAAAATAATGTCATCTTCACTGCTCAACAGTTGAAGGAGTTTTTGTCCTGTCTATACCATGCTACCAGAACACCTTTTCAACAAAATAACTAAGGCATTAAAAAAACCCCAAAAACATTATTTTGCAGAAAACACACTGATCAAAATTAGAGAACACTTTCAGATACCTCCCAGTTATTGGTGTTAATTTGTTAATTTGGTACCTGGTGTTAATTTCCTTGATTATCTGCCAACCCCATTTAACTGCCAGCCTAACTTCCAGTTTTACTGACACCACTAAATGGTGGGCCGTTCTAAAGTGACCCTTTCAGCTGTAGCAAGACAAGTTGGTCGTTGCAAATCTGTTATTTCAAGAATATTGAATCTTTACAACATCACAAACTCATTCAAGTCCGCCAATAAAATGTTATTTTATTTATTTTATTTTTTTCTTTATATATAGCATTTTTGCCCTGGGCATTTTAAAAGTAGCTTGCAAGCTGAAAAAGTGTGAGCACCACTGGTATAAATGTTTCAAGTTTATAGTTCAATTTAATTTATCAGAAATAACAATAGATTTAAAAAACTTACTTGGCAGGATCAGGCATCTGGGCACAGAGGAATCGCAGAGCCTGGAAACTCTTGCGAATGGCATGGATGTTAGCCATGCCCATGAAGAACACTTCACAGTTAGGGTAGTATTCTAGAGTAAGAATAAAGATGATATAGCAGTTAACAGTTAGCTTTGCAAAGAACCAAAACACAGAACTGGAAAATCACGTTGCAACTTTCACTTGCTTTCTGATAAATAATGAATATATAATTTGTTAACCCCTGCAGTGTTACATTAAATTGAATTGAAAAGCACTGAATTTTGTTCATTTTTGTATTTTTTTGTTTAGCAGGAAATATTTGTACCTGGACACTCACAGCCTCCTCCTTTGGCTCTGTTAGCCACTGCAGCAGCATAAGATCTTGCATCCAAAATCAGAAGCTTTTGAGGTTGCATTGTCAAGGATTCCACCTCTGAACTGTTCGTTATAGAGGACTCTAAAGGACAAAAATGGAAATAAAGACTATATATGTAATTACAGGTGGGAAATTATATGATTGCTTTGAAAGAATATCGTTTTAAAACTAACCAAAGTCAACATCTGAGAGATCAGATCCCTTTTGGTAGTCACGGGAGAATGAGCGATTTATGAATGTTTTGGGTGAGTTGCTGTCCACAATGCATGCTCTGGCAATAGACTGCACCAGGTGCTCATCATCTCCATTCCTCCAGCCCCACCAGCTGACCTCTGGCTGGCTGCAGCGTGCTATAACTGCGCCTGTGCTTTGGTGCCTGCAGGTGGTTTAAAAAAGAAACAAATACATTTGAGACCTCATGAAATATGTTCATGTAGATGAAGAACTTCTAAGAGACTTGATCTGTTTGTTATAACAAAATATTTATGGCACAAACTTAATTCAGTTATCACAACACAACACCATATTGGTGAATAAAGTATAACAGTGTTTAGAAGAAAACCCAGATGATCACAAGACAAGTAAGATGTTCAAGGCTAAAACTATGATATTGATATATTGACATTCTTGCTCTGTCCAGCAACTCCACAAAGACCAACCTGTAAACCACAGTTGGAAACCTCTTCCAGGCACGGAAGTTTGCCACGTTCTCCAGCTCCTTATCGGTGATCCAGGCTGGCACGATAAGTAGCTGTGGGTAACTGGAACACAGCCTGGTAGCACCAGACAGAAGACATCAGTATCAGATAATTGTAGATCATTACCTAATCATAGCATGCCCTGAAGTACAAAGCCTACTCCAAATGTATATGAAAAACAATAGTAATAACACAGTAGAAAGCAATGCACATTATTTTTGTTACATCACTAAAATAGAGTGGAAGTAAATGGACTGAGCAGCAGTTAAAACTAATACTTTCAAATTACAATTAATAAACAACTCACTTGTATTTATGATTAATCTCTGATACCCTCCATGCATTCTGTGTATCAAAGCCCATCCGTTCCACCTCACTGGGAATCCCTGAGATAACATGATCTCCTAGTAAAGTGAAAAGCAGTTTAACCAGAGACAAATGTGTGTAGAGGAAGGAGAAGGCAAGGAGGCACTTAAAAGCACTTAAAGTACAAAATAACATAAAAAAATATGCCTAATGAGCAAAACTTAAATTCAGGTTTTTCCTACATTCTGTCTAATACTTGAATTATTGAACATTTAAAATTAGATTTCATTTGCCATGTTTATAATGAAATACGAAATTTGTAAAATCTTTAGAGATTCTGTAAAAATATGGTATTAATAGTGCACCAAAAAATACAGTAAGTGGAGTCAATAGAAAATGACATTTGGGGGCAGGACCTGGTCTGCAGAGCTCATTGTGCTGCTCCTTCTCACTGTTGTTGGAGTTAATGGACATAGCATAAAACGCAAAACAGAAAAGCTCCTCCAGCTGAGAGGGTGGCCGTGTCACCAGGGAAAGCCGCTTCAGCCACTCCTGGCACTGCTCAAATGTGGGGAACTGACACCTGTAGTGAAACACAATACTCATGTCACATATCTACTGCAAACAAAATGCTATATACAGTCCTAATGGCAAAAATGTTGGGGAAAGATTTTAATAAAAATAGAATGTGGTGATCTACAAATCTCATAAAGCCATATTTTATTCACAATAAAACATAGAAAAAAATATCAATTGTTTAAACTGAGGAAACTACCATTTCTTCCATTCTATAATTTAGGGAAAATATTAAGTAGTTTTTACTATAATCTCTACAACATGTATTGGGAGAAAAATTATTTACCATTAGTGCCTGACACAGGATTGAATGTGGCATTCATAGTTTCCAAAAAGAGTGTAAAATTTAGATTCTTCTGATCACAAAACAGTTTTTCCACTTTGCCTCAGTCAATTAATAAAATATCCCAGAGAAGACTGCAGCGTTTCTGGAACATGTTTACATATGGCTTGCATGATAGAGATTTAACCTGCATTTGTAGATGACACAGCAAACCGTGTTTACAGACAGTCATTTCTGGAGGTGCTTCCCATACGGTTTGTTGGTTTGTTTATTTAACTTTAACACATTGTTAGCATCAGGGCTATATACATGGAAGACTCAGGGTCATCCACTACATTTAAATTATTATATAAGACATTTTAGCTTTACATTAGACAAAAAAAACTTAAAACACATTCAGGCGATACGTTATGAAAGATAAATTGCAAACATGTTTCTAAATAAAATCGTTTCCTAGTAGTATCGTAAAAGTTACAGTCCAACAAGATGTGTTTAATAGTCAAGAAAACCTAACAAGAGAGACATAAGGGAAACGCATGGTTAAGCCTTGAGTCGGAAACTAGTGTAGACAACTTGGTCGTGCCTTGATTTTAACCTATAAAAAACACATTTTATCACTAGGACTTATTTTATAAAATCCTCTATTTTTATATACACTCAACCCAAAACAGTTCAGAACTTGCGGCTCAGAAAATTTGCGGGTTCTCATTTCGAACCTAACTAACAGCAAGTAGCGGATTATCTTAAAATTCACGGGAATCCGCAGAGGGACCGAATGTTCAAGAATGTTAGGAATACAATTTTAAACTATGTTTTCACTAAAAAAATTTTTATTAAAAAACACATTATTGTATTGTTCATTTTAAGTGATAAATAAAGCACAATTTACCGTAATTTCCGGACTATAAAGCGTACCCTCATATAAGCCGCACCCACTGAATTTTACAAATATTTTTATTTTGAACATAAATAAAAATATACCTGTGTATAAGCTGCAGTCTACACTGAAACAAATGAACTTTACACAGGCTTTACCAAAAGCCAGTGTCTGTTACACTGTGTAACGGGGGGAAATATGTTGTGGCTCCTTTAAGAGCAGAGCGGCATTTTGGGAACAACATGTCACTGCATTCTTTCGGTATTACTGCGTGTGTGTGCGTGTGAGACTGTGGATTATGTCCTTATTATTTTCTGATACTTACTTCTAAGTTTCTTTGACTAACCCATAACGCTGTTGCCAAGAAAAAAGCACGAGTTTTGGAAACCTGTCTGTGCTTAAAGGATTTCTGTTGCAACTGGAGTTAGCGAGCTCTCCCATGACCCAGACTCAATGCGTTACAACGACTTGTATCTAAACAGTAGCCTACCAAGAAAGTCATTGTTCACTGTCTTCCTCCTTCCTTTCACAACTACAGTATTTCTCTGGGGAGTTTATCTTTTGGCATCGTTGTGTGTTTAAAAATCAACACCGGTGGAAGTTTTTCTCCCGATGCCGTGCAGCTTAGAACACAAATGAGGTGCGTTTTTCGTTTCCGTTCGGAAATGTCATTGGTCTAATGTTATGTCGCTCAGTTTTTTGGAGTGAAGTTTGTGAAACTGGGAAAAACGCAGAAAAAATCCATAAATTAGCAGCTTCGTTGTTTAAGCCGCGGGTTTAAAAACGTGGGAAAAAGGTAGCGGCTTATAGTCCGAAAAATACGGTACCTTATCAACCATCATTTAAAAACTGTATGTTGTGTTCAATTGTGTTATTGTTTACTAATATTTTAATTAGTTTGATGATCTAAACATTAAAGTGTGACAAACATGAAAAAAAAAATTGAAAGTATTGTATGTTTTTTACTTCAAATTTTCTGTTGTGTCCAAAATTTGCAGATTTTTGGAACTCACTGGGGGGTTTACAACGTAACCCCCTGCGAGTTCCGGGGGGCCACTGTAAGCCTCATTCCCTATGCCATTTGTTTGTGATGTATAGGTTATTTAAAGGTCTGAGGACAGAAGGTGGTATTTCACAGTAAGTTATTTCCAGTTCATGTGCTTTCCTGGCAGCTGTATCTACTGACTCGGAACCCAGCATAATATAACATTAAAGTTTTCCATCTTTAAATGGTCTAGCTTAGTTACAATTTCAACAGTTATGGGGTGGTCATACTTTACAGTGTTAAGTACTTAAAGACAGAACTGTGAGTCAGAGGCAATTAAAAAGTTCTGTACTTAACCCTTCTCAATATTTTTCAATGCAAGTAGTAATGCCTGAGCCTCAGCTGTGACGATCCGGAATTCAGGTACATTATTGTTGCTCCTCCTGAGACACTGTTAACAATATTTCATCTATCTGTAGATGCAGTTATGTGTAGTGGAAATAAAATTCTTAGCTCCAAGTATTTCTGTTGATATTCATTTGGATAAGTATCTGTTTTCTTATACTGAGAAAGGATCAAAATAAAGGTTGACATTTTCAAATCAAAGGGAGGCACAGGGGAACAATGATACTGTTTTAGATGGTCCAGATTGATATTATGGTTCTCTGAATGTAATTTAATCCATAAACTAAAGGATATTATATACTTTGTTCCAGCTTTATAAAAGTTAAGTTGTGGTTGAAATACAGGGGGGTAAGATGGAGTATGATTTTGAACAGATATTGTTTCAAATGCCTGTTTTGGAGTGATGGTTCTCTGGCTTCTATATAGAGGCTTTGTATAAGAGTCATCCTGTATACACACACACAGTCAGCCCCCGACCTAAGAACTCCCGACTTACGAATTTTCAGGGATATCCTGGACGACAACCTTCTTCAGAGTGCTCTGGACCTCAGACTGGGCCGAAGGTTTACCTTCCAACAAGACAATAACCCTAAGCACACAGCTAAAATAACGAAGGAGTGGCTTCACAACAACTGTTGTGAAGTTCTTGAATGGCCCAGCAAGAGCCCTGACTTAAACCCAATTGAGCATCTCTGGAGAGACCTAAAAAATAGCTGTCCACCAACATACCATCATACATTACCATCCAACCTGACAGAACTGGAGAGGATCTGCAAGGAGGAATGGCAAATGGATCCCCAAATCCAGGTGTGAAAAACTTGCTTTTTTATTTTTTTTTTCTGTATTAGATCAAAAGAGTGCTTCTACTAAATACTGAGTAAAGGGTCTGAATACTTAGAACTATGTGATATTTCACTTTTTCTATTTTAATAAATCTGCAACAATGTCAACAATTCTGTGTTTTTCTGTCAATATGGCTGCTATGTGTACATTAATAAAAAATTACACATGAGGATAAAAAATTTACCTAAATGATTTTAGCAAATGGCTGCAATATAACAACGAGTGATTTTTTTTTTCACTTTCCGTACCCACTGTGTGTATGTATTTATATATATATATATTGTGTATGTGAGTGCAGATGTAATTTGAGGGTCCATCCATATGAAATGAAGAGCATAAGAATATTACTATTTTAAGAGACTCAAATAATTTGACAATTGGCTGCTCAGTAGTTTCATGGCCAGGTGTGTCTGTTATTTCACTTACAAAATTAAAGATCTATGAGTTGATTTCAGTTTTAGTATTTGCTTTTGGAATCTGTTGCTGTAAACCCATCAGGCAGTTAGCAATCATTTGGTAAATAAAAAAAAACCAACTATAATGAATCTTTTTCTTTTTCTGGCTTACAGTTAGCTACATTAAGAACATCCTTCAGGGGGTATGCATATCTATATAAAAGTCAACAATCGAATAGAGCTTATATTGCCTCTGAAAAAAAAGAATGAGTTGGAATATAAATAAGAAATAAGGATTAGAGATAAGAATACCTGTAAAGTTCTGACACAAAATCCTATAGACAGAGGAGACAAAGATCATTTAGTTCTAAAATGATGGAAAGTGTTGCTAATGAACTGAAACTTACTACCTCATCTTATGATGTAGACATTTAGACATGCCAAGGGAAATGGTTTCATTTTATTTATTTATGTGAGTGTTGATAAAAGCAACAGGATTGCCAAAGAAGGGGTTTTGCAATCCAATCGAGCAGAATTTCACTTACTGAAGGCAAAATGCCTCAAGAACTAATAGTAAGAACAAAGAAGTAATAAGAACAAAGAACACACAAGTTAATCAGTAAAGGCATGGCAGAGCATCACCAGGGAAGCAACCCAGCATCTGATGATCAGTTCCAGGTTTTCTATAAAACCTTGCCTGGTATTTAAAAATAACAGTATATCTTCTGATCTTATTAGGGTGTCCAGTTACTTCTGATCTCACATAGTGCTTTAATTAGTACACCACTTACTTGACTTGGATGTACATGTCCTCAAATTAAAGCAGAAAGCAAAGGCAGGGGGAAAAAACTATATATCTATATCTATCTATCTATCTATCTATCTATCTATATATATATATATATATATATATATAGTGCGTCTTTCTGTAAATGCATGTCTTCTGACCTTATGACCTTGCAGTCCTTGCAAGTGATGTGGAGCTGGATCATGTCCCGACATTCCACACTTTCTATTACCTGCAGAGGAACCTAGGAGACAGAGAGAAAGAGGGAGTTGTAAAGGGTTTATTGTTTGTTTTTCTTTTTTTATATGTATTTTGTTGATGTTTAAGGACTAAAATGCTTCTTTTTACTGCTTTGACAAACTTACTGAGATATCTACAAACTGGAAAAATGATAAATAACCAATTAAAGGCATTGTATCTACAGCAAGCAGCTAAACATCAGATTAAGCAAAAGGGCGTCAACCAACTGAGAAATAAAATCTGTGACTTCAGCTGCTGGTCTGTTTTAGAGCCATCATGACTAATGTCCATGTTTGTTGACTAGTTCTGCCATGCTATATACCCTGCACATCATTTATAAATTGTATTTAGAAATAAATTAAGTAGCATAGCATTAAAGTCACCAGTGGTCCTACTGTCTACAACAGTCATCAATAAACTAGCTGTCAAGAGAAAGGGAACAACAGACATCAGCTAAGATGATGATGGTGGTGGACTGTTTTTCAACACAGCAATCGTGTAGTCTTATAAGATGTAATTTTTTAAGCAAAGGAAAGATGTTGGATGAATATTAGTTGTCAGACTGTTCTCAACACTAAGGTGTAAAAAAATGACCTCAATCCCTTTCAAAAATCTCCTTGTAGGCTCAAAGAGTCAAAGATAAACTTTTACCAGCAGCATTTTTGTAATGAATTGGTCAAGAACCGTCTCAACCTGAGATGGGAACAATTTGAAGAGTAAACTGTCTGAACCGTGACACTGGAAAAGGGGGTTCAATTAAATGTTCAATTAAAAGGTTAAAGATGTATCCTACTAATGCATAACAGGGGACTGAATACCCTCTACAGTGGGTGGAATTCAGGTGGTTTTATACATAATTTTCAGCATTTGGAAGAACTATGTTTGTTCAGAAAAACAGTTAGCGATAATTCATTTGTCACTTGAATTAACACCAAACACCAATAAGCTTACATGAGTGATTCAAAATATTCCAGAATTTATTCATGTCAACAACACAGGTAGGCTGTGTACCAGCTTTACAACAGAAAAAAGGCATGTGCACGAGTCATCTGATGAGCAGCAAATGAACTACAATCAACAATGGAAAGTATGTCAGGAAAAAAGCTGGAAAAAAGCTGATGGTAAGATTCTTACAATACCAAAGCTTTTTTGAATGACTCAAGCATAACACACAAAAAATGACCTTTTTTTCTACACAAAAAATATTTTTTTCTCTATGTTAAGGAATGTTAAGAAACGCCACCAAACCACACTTACATTGACTACGGACTCTTTGAACTTGACATGTAGGCGATAGCTGGATATGGCTATGATTGCATCCTTTGCTCTCCCTACGTACTGTGTAAACTCTCCAAATAGCTCTGGGAACGGCACCTGCAACAAAAGTAAAGCATTACATCAAACTCCTAAATAAAAAACAAAACAGCTCAATTTTAGGATCTTTGGCAAAGAAAATAAAAAAATCTTTTGGTGAACATATCAAGAAAACAAACATTTAATTCAAGTAAATGTATTCTAAATTGAAGTAACAATTTTTTTGTTGAACGTAATGACAAATCATTCTGCCTTATGTCAGGCGTCATTAGCGCATTTCAAAGTTTCAAATTTTCAGCCCCACTTCTGCTCACTCCATGCTAACAACGACCAGAAAAATCCAAAAGGGACTGAACTTCACAAGCACAAGTTGGTCACCACAAGCACAAGTTGGTCACAAGTTGGAAAATTCAGGCAGAAAAGCAGATACAGTTTTAAATGGTTTGGAACATTACACCAGCTAAAAAGCCATACGAAGAAGGGGAGGTTATTAAAAAATGCCTCAGTGACGTTGTTGAAATCTTGTCTTCTGAAAATGACAAACTAAACCGCATGGTATCAGATGTTCAACTGTCCCGCCACACTGTTAAACACAGAATATGGGACATTAACACAGCTATTGAATCACAGTTGCACTCTGAACTGGAATGGCAGAAGTCCAACTAAGCAACATGCATAGTAAAAGAAAAACCCTATTGTAAATTATTATATTTTTGTTTGTGAACTTGGTTGAACTGCGAGTTAGTTTGTATGTGAGACGCAATGTTTGTCGTTGGAAATGACTGGCGTGTGGTCTTAGTACTGTAGAAGCCAATTTCTGTCATTATCATGTTGGTGTGTGACATTAACAATAGATTTGGCTGAGCAGAGGTGTGTGTGAAAAGAAAATAACGTGTGTGAAAAGAAAATAACATAACAAAAAGAAAAAATGGAGCCCATAATCACAGTTACTTTAACATAATTCCTAATGGATAAGTACAGAACCTAAATCCAAACAAAGTTACAGAAGGGTCCAAGAAACACCAAGGCTTTAGGTAAGCAATTAGATAGAATTAAAGACTTTCTTTTGACACATATTCTAAATAGTATTTGGCATGAAGGTGGCATGTAATTGTAGATTTGGAAGACTTGAAAACAATAATATAGTAATACTACATGAATTCTACCCTCTTCTGCAACTCTTCAAACATGATCCTCCTCACTGTGTATGAAGTACCTGTGTACTTCATACACTTTATTCCTGTGTATCCTTATCCATGTACTTTCATTACAGCTCCTGTAGTTTAAACTTGATTATTATAGCTTGAACAGAAATATGAGTATTTTAACCTATGAGCTACTATTTCTAGTAATTGTTGCCTCATTTATGTCAACACACGTTTTTTAATTAGTTTTGTATTTCAGCTTTCCCATGTTGATGAATGTCTAAGGGAATTACAGCATTAAAAATTCCTGCCAAGCTTAAAACTAAGCTTTGGACCTGGGTTTCATCCTGTGCAACAGGACACTGGACTTGTAGCAGGGAGGTGACCAATTAGACTGAAAAACAATTGATGTGCCAGAACCTTTGCACAATGCAAACTCAGCATGTACACTATCCACACATTCTGTGCATCTCTTCTGGGTTTGTGTATGCTAAAGGTATTGTATAAAATATACTGTTTGATTATTTAAAAAATGAAATAATTTAATGGTAAGTAAATAGTCCAAGAAGACCATCAAAAACAGTGGTGAATGACAAACAGCTCTGTAATGAACATCCTCCTAGACATAGGCACAATAATGTCAAAATAAACAATTAAAAAGAGTCTTAATCGGAGAAGATTCAAAGGGATTTCACAAGATCTAATCAACTGTTGTTCAATCTAATCTAATTTCACCTCATGTTCAATAAACCGAATGTTGTGATCTCTTGAGCACTTTGACGGTGTCCTAACTGCAGTGGTGAAAAACTGATCGGCAGAACAAACCCAAGAACACGTGCACGCCAGGAAAGAATAGTGAAGGTAGCATATAACACCTTGTGCATTACAAATTTAATTGTGTTCCATCATAACTTATTCCATGCATAATTATTTCATAAAATTTGAAATGTTTGTCATTAGATTGGGTGAAGTGTGTAGCCATATTGCTGTGATTCTTGATACTTTAGATCAGCGGTCCCCAACCTTTTTTGCGGACCGGCTTTATGTCAGACAATATTTTCACGGACCATCCTTTAAGGTGTGGCGGATAAATACAACTAAATAAAATGATAACGACCGGCATGAAAACTGGTATTTTCTAAATATAATAATAAATGTGAATCCACTGTGTTGTTTTTTGTTCATTTATCTCGCTTCGCTTGCGGGTTTCAATTTAGCGTTAATGTATTATGTGTTAGCGGCCGGAGCAGCCCCTTTAAGAAGGTAGCGGATGGAGGTAAGACATGTGACTGAGACATGCATCAAGAGTAAATCATAGACAGATGTGGCAGAAAGAATCTGGTCATTTTCCAAAAAGAAACATGGTTTAGAATCAGATAATAAATAAAAAGGAAACAATGTAAGTTATGTATTCTTTCTGTGTAATTGACCCACGGACCGGTGCCGGACCGGTGCATGAAAAATGCATTATGTGTTGTTTGTTTTAGATAAAAGTAGATATCCTCAAGTTGATAGTATCCCGTCTTCTGTCTTCACTGCTGTAATCCAAAAGTTACTTTGTGTTTTGTTTTTCGTAAATCTAAACACTTTAATTATCCAACAGCAAGTTAGTTCCTGGTCTGAGAGAGCCTACAACTGCCGATCAAATAGTTCAAATATTGACATTTTTAATTGACAAGAATAAAAGAAGTGTTGCAGTATCACTGTGTATAAACCGTTAAAATAACCCAATCCTTTTTATTCATGAATCCTTCTCTTTTTTTTACTCAGATCACTTGAGCCTTTGGTTATCTAGCTACTAACAACATATGTAAATACAAAGTGTTGATTACACCATTTTGTTATTCTATGTTGTTTTTAGCAAGTAACTGTAGCAGAAGTAGATGACAGTTGTTCAGGAAACTGCCTTATGGTCTGAAACAAAAGAGACTAAAAAATCACGGATCATATGCAAGTCCTCGCTAATCCATCTGAACCGTTGGATTCAGCGGATCTGTTGGACTCGTAGAGTGTAGTGAAACAGCCGGATCCGAGAAACTTGTGAACTGTATTTGTGAGATTTTGCCTGGGATTTATGAGTGGGATTTACAGCTTTAGTGAATTCTAAGGATTCAGTGAGTGCCCTCTACTGGAATTACATGACAAATGCAGGCAGAATCCCTACTGACTTCAGGGACTCTTAAGGCTTGGATCCGTTCACTGAGTGATTCAGAAGGATTTAAATCTGTAAATGGATTCGGATTTCTCATCAGTATTTTGAATGTGCATATTAGCTAACCGGAAATATCCAAGGTCCAAAAAGTCTCTTCCTTACATGAACGTATGGCCGTTGAAATGGTCTATATATTATCACCTCTGATTAGCCATTGCTTTAAACCTCACCAAACAGACCACAGAAGCTTCACAAAACAGAAGAACACTAACCCATGATGCTAATAATGGTTTAAAAGCAACCCAATAAATGTTTTAAGGCAAAAAAGAGGAATCACCTAAAATGGCCAAGATAGTCTCCTAACCTTAATCCAACTAAGCAGCATTTCACTTGCTGAAGGCAAAAAACACAACAAGAACAAGCAGAAACTTGAGCTAAAGTAAAGGCCTAAAAATACATCTAATGAGAAATATGGGTTCCAGCATTGAAAACCATGCTTAGATGAATGATTATGCTAGTTTATCCAATTGATACCTTAAAGGGGTGAAAGCTGTTCACCAGAATTTCAACAAACCACTGCAGACAGCAAAATAACAATTATCCAATTATTTTCTAATTAATTTCCAGGAGTGTCTCACCTGTAGATCCTCCTCCTCCAGGATAGGGGGCTTTTTTGGGAAGATCTGGTTGGCTTGAACACAATCCAGACTCTGCTGTCCCTCCTCTTCCTGCCAAGACAGAAGGATACAAAATAACAGAATTGCCCCACAGTAAAGACTATGGGCAAAGATGATGACCCCATGGCCAGCAAAAGTCCTACACAACTTTCCAAATGCTGGCATTATTCTACACCAAACATTCTGTTATGTGTATGTTCACCCCCACACCACAATAAACAATTTTGAATCTTATTTCCTAAAGCAAGATCACTTAACCGTGGCTTAACACTCCAAGCGCAGTGTTCATGTATCTTTCGTAGTTTAAAATTAAAAACCAGCACAGGAACACTTATTACAGCGTTAAACTGAAAATGCTGCCGTGCTACTGGAAATAAAAGAAACTTGAGCAATTTTATTCCATCTACAATAATACATTTCAGATAGATCCTTCACCAGCACCTTGGAAAAATGTGCTAATGTAGAATCATGATTGACATCACCACCAACATATACATAGTCCATTTTCTCAACATCTGTTTGTGTATCTGTGTTGAATAAACACATAGCATAAAGTATGTGAGCTTATTAAAATTATTTAAAAAAAGACAAAATCTCTAAGGCCAAGGAGGAGGTTTATGGATGTGGTGAGGGAAGACATGCAGGTGGATGAAAGAGGCAGATGTAGAGGACAGGGGGGGGTATGGAGACAGATGATCCGCTGTGGCGACGCCTAATGGGAGAAGCCGAAAGAAGAAGACACGTCTATTTAATGACTATTTGCTATAAGTAATCAGTGCAGACATATTCCTGTAGCTTTTATTACATAATGTGTGCGTTCAAATACTTTCAAAAATATACTGAATGCTGACAGTTCTCATTAATAAAGTTCTCATATCATCAAGCAGCATTCAGTTAGTGAATGTGCTACATATAAGGTACTCCATTTTTCTATAAAGTAAATATGCTTTTATGTCCATGTCACTGCCTATTCCAAACTAAATAATATAATGGAAAAAACTCAGCATCCACTGATACATGACGAGCATATAAAAATCTTATATAAGTTAAAAAGAAAACCAAACAAAGTACATTAGTTTATGTACGCAAGGCTGAGCCACTATGAATCAGATTTATTGCACCATGATATAAATCATAACTCAAATTCTAAAATTTCTGAAATTCTGCAATGTAATTGGTCTACTTTTTTTCATGCTTAAGATCAAGTTTCTGCAACTAACTCCAATAACCCTTGGGTATGAAATGAAAATAAAATAAAAAAGTGTCTAAGAGAAAGATTAACAGATATTAAGAATTGTTGAGGCTGTCATAAAAGTATGTTATGGCAACATTGTTAAAATGGAAATATTAATACATATTAAAGATGGTTTCATGGAAACAATCTTCTCTCATGGAAACCATCTTCTCTATCCCACTTAAATGAATATTACTGAGCTAGAAAACAATTATGTTATTTTGTATTTTTTCCCTCACCTCATACATGCTGTAGAATTCTGAAGAGGGGGAAAGAAGCAGTGCAAGCAGTTTCAGTAGTTTTTATTATTGTTATTATTTTTCAACAGGCTTTCTGTTTGACAAAGGTCATTTAGATTCTAAAAGTCTCAGACACTCTACTAAAGGGATGAACACTTTTACACACGATTGTCCCCCATAGACATAACAGAAAAAGTAAGACATAATCGGAAGATTCTGTTCTTTACCATGACCCCGGACGATGGAGTGTGAGCCACTGTTGTTGGCTTTTATCTGAAATCTGTTACTTCCCCAACTTGACCTTTAGCTGCAACAAAAACATAAAGAAAATCATTCAGTAAAGGGGAAAATAAATGTAAAGTTTGTTTAAAGACCGGAAAAAAACATGCACGAGTTCTAATATAGACCACATCACAGCAACAGAGCAACACATTTCTATACATATACGGTGCTTTCAAAAGGTCCCTCTGCAGTGGCCGTGAAGAGTAGGGTATAAAAAATATTATTATTCATTATTATTCTCACGCAACTTCTGCCCCCAAGGCAGGCAGGAGGCAACAAGAAGTCTGTGGTTAACGTGGATGAAACAATCATCTTTTTTCTTATTGAATGTTTGACCATTTTATATTAAATATAAATAAATAAATATTAAAAAACAAAGTTAAAACTTTCAGCACAACACACGTTTATTCACGTCGTCCTTTCTTTACTCTCACATCAAAAAATTATGAATAAACTCCACCAAAAACATAATGTTTAATCGGTAAACATTTGTTTTACTGATGCGCCAAGACTTAAATCAGCACCAAAATCCGCCATGATGCACACAATGAAAACAACAACCGACAAACACACCGGCATATTTTGTGCCATTTTTTTCCTCATACCGACCAAAACGACCTTAAATGTTATATTAAAATAAATTTTTTGATCGTACAGATAAGAACAATACATCATTCGAATCTATAAAGTGACTAGTTTTATTTGTATACACTCATAATAACAACAAGCTGTGCTTCTGTAAAATAAGTAAAACAGACAGGGGGCGCTCTCTGCCGTCTGTCTCTCTCTCATCTCTCTTTACAGACACATAAATAAAACAACCTGAATCTCAGTTAATACTCACTCACACAATAAATATATGAATAGAAAGCATAAAATGTATACTTAAAAAAAAAATAAAAAATTCACAAACTCTCTTCACCTCCACTATACTCTTCCTTCAGGATCACCCCTACACCATATCTCTTTCCATCCACAACATGATAGAATATCTACCTTTCTCCACTCCATCACCATCTCAGCTACCTCTCTTCCTTTACCAGCCATAGTACCAACATTTAAAGTGTCAACCCGAACCTCCACTCTCCTACACTTACTGCAGTCTCTGTAGACATCTTCCTCCTCTCCTTCTCCTCCTCCTCCTCCTCCTCCTACAGCCAACAGTAGTCAAATTTTCCACTGGTACCCTGTTGGCTAACAATACATGTGGAGGTAGTTGATAACCCGGGCCTCGACCAATCCGGTATGAAATTTAGGTTTGTGATCCACATGTTTGATTTGGAACGTTTTACGCTGGATGCCCTTCCTAACGACACAAGTTGTGTATGGCTTCTATATATCATTTGTGTCTGAGTATGTATGTATGTATAAATAAATATTATTTTTCTCCTTGTTTTATAATGATCTAAATATAACTGATTCTTCTGTAAATAGCTCTGTGTCTGTCTAAGAGTTCAGTGGATGCTAATGAGGAATGTGTTAATGATGATGTTATTTCTCCAAAACAAAACAAAAACCGAGTACAACAAAATCTGCTCTGATAACTTCCCTGAATATTATTTTACACATTTTAATTATGTGCCTAACTTTAGTAATTTGCATAGTAAATCTGTGTTGTAGGGGTTTGGGATTTTTTTTAACAGCTATACAGATTTATACTCTGACTGTAAGAGGCTTGAGAGCCCCTACTGTAGAGTTTAGCACTTTGTGAATTGGAATTTATTGCAGAAAAGGAGACACCAACATGAATGCGACACCAGACCCATTCACAAGATGTGCGAGATGTTTTCTTCTCCAAAAAACAAACATTGTTGAGATAGCAAGAGAATTATGTTGTGATAACAAGAAAGAAATATAATAATAATGCATGGCATAATGCATAATTAACATTCTAACATTTGCACAGTACTGTCATTATGCAAAGCCAAACACATTTCATTATAGCAACTCAATCATTTTATAATGATGTGCTTTTATCTCCACTCTGACTACTTATTAAGACTTGCACGAATGATCTTTGGAAACCACTTATTGTGATATGACTCCTAATATCTGAACAAGGATAAACAACTGTTGTGTTTAATCTCTTCCAGCTGCACAAGTTCTCAAAATGCAACAGCGTACAATGAAAACCCTACACTGAGCTAAATTTTGGCATGTCTGACAACAACTGATAAACCATATCTTCCACAAGCACACATCTTACCATAGCTAGTACACAGCATGTTACCATCTTCCACCACAGAGCAAGACCAAAAACCAACCACATCTGTACAATTCAGATGAAAAATGTCGATCTGTAACTTTTACATTAAAATCATCCTATTTATACAACTAAGCAGATGAGGGTTAAGGGCCTTGCTAAAGGGCCCAGTAGTGGCAGCTTTATGGTGAGGAAAGATCAACTTACAACCATCCAATCAGAACACCAACATCTTGGTCTTCAACAGCTTCCCACCTCCTAACTTTTAAAAAGGAGATTTTAATGTGGCATTTAATAACTCCTGTTGGCTGGATGCTGGTGAACATTTTTGTGAAAAGCCATTCTGGCATCATGTCTAATATAGTAAAATAAGAAACAGAACCAAGATGATCATTGGTTACTTATGTGTTAAGTTTTGGTGACAGTATTTTACCTGAGCAAACTCAGAAAACAATCAAAACAATCCCAGGTTTCTCTTTAGTACAGTGGATTAATTAACTACAAATCAGATATCTGAAAAGAGTATTCCATCACAGTTTAGTAAAAAGGAATTTATGAATTTCTTCACTGAAAATAAAGTATTAGAAACACAATTGTGGAGGTCCCACCTTTGACAGCATCTCATGATCCAGTCTCACCTAAAGCTCCACAATTACAATTACACTGCTTTACACATATAGGACATAAAGAGCTGTATGATGTTATTACCAAATCCAAATCAACAACATGTCAGTTAAATCCCATTCCAAGTAAACTACTGAAAGAAGTGTTACAAACAGCTGGTGAACCACTTCTGAATATTATTAACTCCTTGTTATCTTTAGCTCATGTCCCTAAACCCCTCTTGTTAGCAGTTATTAAGCCTATACAAACTATGAAATTACAGATCTATTTTAAACCTTCTGTTTATGTCAAAGATTTTAGAAAAGATTGAGTCTGCCCAGTTATGTTCCTTCTTACGAGAAATTATATTTGAAGAGTTTCAGTCAGGTTTCAGGCCACATCATAGCACAGAAACTGCTGTAGTGAAAAAATCACAAATGACCTGTTGTTAGCTTCAGACAAAGGCTACATCTCTCTGTTGGTTTTACTAGATCTTATTACAGAATTACATCAGCATTCAGGGACAGGCATTAAGTTGGTTCAAATCCTACCTGTCTGATCGTTACCATTTTGTAGCTTTAAATGGAGAACTATCCAGGGTTATCTAAGTTAAATATGGGTTGCCACACGGTTTAGTTTTAGGACCCCTGCTTTTCACAATATACATGCTTCCCTTGGGAAATATTATTAGAAGGTACGGGATTAGCTTCCATTGTTATGCCGATGATACCCAACTATATATCTCATCAAAACCAGGCAGAATGTCTCGATTGACCCGGTTAACTGAGTGTGTTAAATAATTAAAAGATTGGATGATGCATATAAATCATTTGTGTCTGAGTATGTATGTATGTATAAATAAATATTATTTTTCTCCTTGTTTTATAATGAACTGAATATAACTGATTCTTCTGTAAATAGCTCTGTGTCTGTCTGAGAGTTCAGAGGATGCTACTGCTTCTCCTTTTCTACCCATCCTGAGGTTTGCGCCAGCTCAAGTTGTGTCCCACCTAATGAACAGTATGGACATTCAAAGAGTAGCTGCTGACCCCACAAACATCCCAAACCATCTAGAACTATCTAGAGAAGTACCACGACCACTTGGATCCCACTTCATATAGAGTTTGGACATTGGACCCCTTTTTGAATTTTTAAAGGCTCTGGCATTTAGAAGCTGGTGTTTGATTTAAAATGACCTAAAATGTTGAACAATTTTATGAGTTGCTCAGTGGCTCCTGGTTCCACAACCTCAACTGACTGTATAAGACTGTACAAAGGACAATACTTATAATCTTACACTCCAGTACTCATAGTAGTTCTCACACCTAGTGTTTTGTATTGTTTCATTTATGATTACACCCTTGATATCACCGCAATTAGAATGGGTTCCCCTTTTCAGTCTCAAGGTTTCTTCTCGGGGAGTTTTTCTCTGCCACAGTTGCCCAAGGGTTGATAAATACACATAATTCACTTTAATTCTTAGTTCTGTATAGCTGCTTTGAGACAATATACATTGTAAAAAGCGCTACAGAAATAATTTAACTTGAACACTATCATGATTAGACATGGTATTATCAGACTGCTGCCTTTATTTTTTTATTCAATCCAGGTGATTGTCACCTTTTTTATGTTTAACTGTATCTCCGTAAATTTTGGCAGCCGCTCACTGTGGGCCCCTAAATAATAATTTTTTTATGGACAGCACCAAAAGCCATTAGGTATAAAATAAAAAGAACAAAAAAGGACATCACAATGTTGAGCAACAACAACAACAAAAAATACATTCTTTAGTTACTTTCTCTTTACAAACAATATTAATATGCATGGGCTTTTTTTAAGTATTAAATTTTATTTTCTTAATTTTGAAAATTAAGCCTTGTATAGGGTAGGGGTTCACGTTGGTTATGTTTTAATAAATAATATTGTTTTGATGCTTTTTAAAATAAAGATTATAAAGTAATTTAGTTCACTGTCACAGCAATTTGTGGAAGATCATTGTGTGTTACAATATATAATGTTGAAAAGATTCAGTTAGTTAAACAATTAATGCATCATTAAAATAAGGACCTTAATATTAATATATAAATGAGACGCTTTACCAACTCTTAATAACAACACAGTGAGTTCAGTGTGTGTGTGTGTGTGTGTGTGTGTGTGTGTGTGTGTGTGTGTGTGTTATCTGTTCAACAAACAGACAAAATAACATGACCGTTGCATGTGTATACTTAAATAAAAAAAAAACAAGTGTCTGCTGATTGTGATTTAACGTTTACATAATATCCAAGATGCAAAGATGCCCGGCAAACCAAGGCGACTACAGCGACATTAAGCAACAAATGCTTTCCTAATTAACCAAAAAAAAGAAACCAAAATCCAAAAACAACCAACACACAGCTTATTGACGTTACACACAAACATGTTCCACTTCATTATAAGCCTGTACAGCGGAGGCTTTCCGGCTAGCAGCTTTAACTAGTTAGCAAGCTTTCTAAACTGCCCTTTCATTTCAGCCGTCCATTTAATACTTCTAGCTTCTGGTCAACGCTGTTTTATTGTCAACACAGTAACTCTGTACAGTCTCGTTACAGGAGTTGAAGTGCACCGGGCTGTAAAGCGACTATAGCACAGTTAGCTGGCTTGGCTTAGCGTAGCGGTACTGTTGGTGCTGTTGGTGTTGTTGTTTGATGTTGTTGTGGTTGTTGTTATGAGACAGGGATACGGGATGAACTTGTGCAAAGGCCGCAAGCCCATAACGCAGCGAGTAGAAAGCAGTACAACTAGTGCACTAACCTTTGTTGTTTTTTTTAAACACGGGTCCGATTATTTCTTCCTTCTAATAATCACAAAATGTTGATTAATAAAGACAGAAGTGACGCCTCATATCTATTTGCAGGTTGAGTCCAGCCCACTCCAGAGTCATCACAGCGTCTCCACCACAACACCGGAGCAGTGACGTCATGACGTCCTGCCACGTCACTTCTTCTCACTTTCTGGCCAAAGCTTCGGGAGGGTTTTATTTTTTATTTTTTTATTATTTATAATTAAAAGCCAAAAGAGCAAGAGGTATTACATAATCATGTCAAATTAATACTTAATACCAGAGAAAAGAAACAAAAAAATAAAACAAGATAATTACATAAATGTCAATGCTTTTAGAGCATTACATGTTTTCAGTGTTTTGCAAAACTTTTTGGCAGTTTCCATACTTTAACCCAAGAAATATGACCACTGTTGTTTTAAAACATCAACATTTTCAATGAAAATGTTTTTACAAGGATTAACCATTAATTCCTTCTGAAATCTTTGTTATTCCATATGAAATAGTTGTGGGGTAAAAAAAAAAATTGTGCTTATACACCGATTCCCCTGCTAGCAGAGCTTGTCTGTGAAAACCTCCAATTTAACAGGAATTTTGTAGACAGAAATATTACATTTCAACAAAAAGTCAATGCCTCCCAGACTATTAAACATATAATTAGGTAATACATTCCAATGACTATTTCTATTCTTCATAAACTCAATTAATCATTTTATTTTAAATGTGTCTTTAAGAGTATTATAATCTAAAACATCTAGTCCCCTTTGCTCTTTAGGATTACAAATGATCTCTTTTTTAAATAATGTGTTTTTTCCTCCAAGAACCTTTAATGATCATGGAAAGAACATCTAATGATAATGACGTATACACAGATCTAGATATACCTTCCGCCTTTGATAATAAAACCCTCCCAAATATTAAGAGGTCCCGCATTAACCACAAATGAAATCTCTTTTAAGATTTCTCAATAATTGGCTCAAATTTGAACTGAGTTTTAACTGTTTTTTATGGTTTTTTTTTTTTACAAATTATTACAACCAAATATGTTAGTTTATGTTTTACTGGAATATTTTCCATTTCTGTACAGAAGCATTCTTTAAGGGGATATAATACAGATTTATCTAAATTCATAATAAGGCCAGAAACAGCAGTGAATTCTTCCATATATTTGATTAATTTAAGTACTTACTTTTTTTTCTTTTCAAAAAACTGAAGTGTCATCCACAAACCGAATAAGTTTAAATTGTACACCTAAAGCTTTAATACTATTAAATGGATTTATTTTTATATATGATACTAAAATTAGAGATACTAAAAAAAATTTAAAAAGGAGACAGAAGGCATCCTTGCCTAATGCCATGATGAATATTAAATCTTTGTGCGGTACCATGATCAAGTTTGACAAAACTATTACACCCACTATACAATGTTTTAACTGCTTTCAAAAACATGTCTTCAAAACCAAATATTTTACATTAACTTTGCAAATGAAACTATCATCCTCAAAAAAGTGGTTATAATCAATCATATCAAAAACTAGTATAATGTTATTCCTGATATGACGTCCTTGCATAAACCAAGACTGATCTATATAAATGATATTGTCTAAACCTTGCTTTAGTCTCCTAGCAACAATCATTGCAAACAGTTTACCATCAATAGGCCTCCAATTTTCAATGACTAACTTGTCTTTATTAGGTTTGGGAATCAATGTTATACCTCCTTGTTTTAATGAAACCGGCAATTCACCATTTTGTATAGCTTCTACTAATATCACCTGTTTGTTTTTAGATTGATGAATTATGCTTGTTTATTATAGTGACTTTACATTTTAGGTGTATTTAAATGTATATTACACATTTATATGTAATTTAATAAATAATGAAATCATATACTATGTATAATAGTTATAGGACCCCCACTTATCACCCCTGTCCTTGGAAAGAAATACGTGAAACTGGTCCTTGATGCACAGTAGTGTAAAGTATTTAAGCAAATGTACTCTGTTACTGTACTTAAGTATTTTTTGCCTATTTTCTAGTTTTACTAAATATCAAAGATATAAGGTTTTTTTCAATCAAGTCAATTCAATTAATTTTATTTGTATAGCGCTTTTAACAATGAACATTTTCCCAAAGCAGCTTTGCACAGATAATGTGGTGCTAAAAATGAATAAGATGTTCTTTGTAAGTGTACGTTTGTCGAGCCTGATGAGCGAGCCGGTGGCGACTGTGGCGAGGAAAGACTCCCCGAGATGGCAAAAGGAAGAAACCTTGAGAGGAACCAGACTCAAGAGGGAACCCATCCTCATCTGGGTTGCACCGAATGTCCATTTATTACGATGTTAAAATGTGCAGTGATGGTGATTAGATGCAAACTGTAGTTCAGAGTCAATGTAGCAGACTGTTGACATTAACTACAGTCCAAATTCAAATCCTCAGAGTCGCCTCCAATTGAAGATAATCGAAGAAAGTGCTTTATACGTCAGTAGTAGTATTTTATAATCAATGCGAGATTTAATTGGGATCCAGTGTAGACTGATTAAAACAGGGCTGATGCGGTCATATTTTCTAGATCTAGTGAGGACTCTTGCTGCTGCATTCTAAACTAACTGAAGCTTATTTATGCACTTACTCAAACACCCAGACAGTAAAGCGTTACAGTAGTCTAATCTAGATGTAACAAAAGCATAAACTAGTTTTTTTGCATTCAATTGTAGCAATATTTTTAAGGTGAAAGAAGGCAATCCTTGTTAATTTTTTCACAAGAGCCTCAAATGAAAGATGAGGTTTAATAATCACGCCAAGGTCTTTGACTGGTGTTCACACTGAGGAACACCATCCAGAGATGCTAGGCAATCGGACAGTTTACTTCTAATGGCATGTGGTCCTAGTAAAAGTAATTGCGTCTTATCTGAGTTGGGCAGAAGGAAGTTATCAAGCATCCACTGCATAATGTCCTTTACACACTCCTCAACATTTTTATGCTGATCTCTCATCTGGCTTTGCTGAAATATACTGCCATGTTCATAAGCATAGCATTGGAACCCTGTTAATGTATAATTTCACCCAGAGCCAGCATATATAAAGAGAAAAGCAGTGGGCCTAAGACAGATCCTTGCGGAACACCAAACTTTATTTCAGAGAGTGTGGAAAACTCACCATTTACATCAACAAACTGATAGTGATCAGTCCATTAAGACCTAAACCAGGAGAGAATTGTTCCCTTCATTCCAACAACAGTCCAAGTGTAGCAAGCAGTATAGTATAATCCAGGCACGTGCACAGGTAGGGCTCAACCTGTGCAGAGCACATGCCCTTTTTGACCTTACACTCCGAAGTGCCCTTTTTTTGGTGGTGTTACTAAATAATCTTGATATAAAAAAAGGGAGGGGGGTGCCCTTTTTCAGTTTTAGCAGATGCCCCTCAAAAGGTCTGTGCACGGCGCTGGTATAATCAATGGTGTCAAAAGCCAAGCAAAACAAAAGACAAAACCCTGATCAGAGGCCAATAACAGGTTTCTTAATTAGGGGGTTGATAACTGCCAGTTTGAAGGATTTAGGTACACAACCAGTGCTAATGGAAGAGTATATCAATTTTAAAACAGGTTAAATTACCGCTGGAATGATCTGTATGAAGAAACTTGTAAGCAACGGATGCAGGTTGATGATTTTAATGAGGAAATAAATGTAATTAATTAATTAAATCTCTTGAATAGGGGTAAAACTTTGTAATTGATTATTTGAAATTATTATACTGCTGTCTACAGGGTTATTTATAAAATAGTTTGGATTTATTTGAATCATCTGGATTATTTGCCTAATTTTTTTAACTTTATTATTAAAAAAGTTAATGAAATCATTACTACCTATTGATGCCGTGCATGTTATTGCAGTGATTTTATTTCCTGTTAATTTTGCTACTGTGCTGAATAACAATCTAGGATTACGCTTGTTATTTCAGTGCTGAAGAAATATGCTGACCTAGCAGCACTAAGAGCTTTTCTATAACTCAGGAGGCTCTCCTTCCATGCTATTTGAAATACTTAAATTTGCTTTGACGCCATTTACGTTCTAAATGGTGTGTGGTCTGTTCTATGGTGCGCGTATGATCATTATACCACGGTGCTTTTTTTTTTTTTTTTACCCTTACTACATTCAGGATTCAAAATATATGTACTTTCTACTCCACTATGTTTTATGCTTTTATTAAAGTTGAATACAAATATTGCCACTCTCTGAGACGTGAGACTCTAAAACATTGATTGAGCTGATCAATGGGGCATTCAATCTTCATAGCAGGATAGAATATGGGGGCTAAAATTTCTGCTTTGCAAATGCATAATTATGTTTACAAAGCAAACATTTCCTACTGTATACTCTAGAATACATTTTCCTTACTTTCTCCTGGTCAGAGACACAATGGATACACAGACAGCAACTCAAGCTCAGGAATGAATGCAGAGACTTAGAGAGCAAGTCTGTAAGATACCTGCTGTGCTACATCAAAATTAACTTATTAATCCTAAAATCATTTTAAGTCACAATACAAGGTGTGTATGTGTGTGTGTGTGTGTGTGTGTGTAAGAGAGAGAGAGTGCAAGTTAGTGGAAATTGTTGTAGAGAAAAAAACAATACAAGACAAAGCTTTTATATAACGATGTACTGTATTCAACAATGGCTTGATACATATGATTGAGAAACATGACACGTGAGATGTGTGCGTTAAAATAGGACTATTTCACAGGAAAGGGGAAGGAGGGGGAAAGTCTCTTCCAGCCCACTACTTTCTTTTTTTTGCTGCTCAGGGCGAAATGTTGAAATATTGCCTTCTGCAGGAGCCATATATCACATTTCATTAGGACATTTCAAGGCCAGTTTCACTTTTACACAAGTAAAGCCTCTCTAATTTATAACTTGTCTTGAAGACTGTTTAAAGAGTTTTTAAGATATGTTACAACACACCCAAGCACAAAATTGAACAGGATCTTTATGGCTAAACAAATTTTGAGATCAATCCCATTACCTTTTGAGCATCACCATTATTCTGTACAAAATCCAGTTTTGGCATGCAGGGAGCTGTTCTTCACCAAGTAAATACTTGAGATTACAGGAGATACAAAAGTCAATATACTTTTTCTTTATGATGAAAATATAAAGAAAAACAGAACATGTATGCAAAAAGAAATCCAAAGTCATAATTGTAAAGAAACAAATTAGAGTAATTCAAGGAAATTAAAGTGAACTAGAGTGATGGCATTTGCTTGCTGTCATGGATCCTGTCTGCTGCAGGGAGTAAGTGGGCAGTGTTAGTATTCAGAAGAGACCAGTGTTATGTTTTATAATGTGTCCAGTGATCTCCCTTTTGAATTAAGAGAATTACAGCTTGCCTGGAGTTTTGTTTGTTTTTGTTTTTTACACAATGCAACAGTCATAAAGTACTACCATATTTTTTGGCTTGCCAAAGGCACATACCCATTAAATTAGCTGAAGACATAGACTTTAATGATATACTGGTATGATGGTATTCTGTCATCAGATCTGAAATAGTTTTATGTCTATAACTGTATAACTACTATGCTGTATCAGGTTAGATAATGATGTCAAAAAATAGGCATGGGCATGGAACATACCTTGAAATATGCACAATTAAGGTACTTTTAAACAATCTAACATGCTTGGAGAAAATCAGCTAAAAAATTGTACATTGTTTTGATAAACTACTGAAGACTAAAAAAGATTAGCTTAGAATAAGCACACAAACATACATGCTCTTTCTGTCTCCCAATTTCAGCTCTTAGTTAATTGTATTCTCAGGTAACAATTATGATCCAATTGCTAGAAATTGTAAAGAACACAGAGAAATTAGGCACTAAATAAAATCCCTCTGTGTCGCAGGAAAATCAAGCAGAAGTCATGAACAATTTAAACTAACCAGCAATGTGACCTGACTGGTTTAATAAAGCTTAAAGAAGCTAGAGATAACCCTGAGAGAAGGTTCTAGAACATGGGCAAGTTTGCCAAAGGAGGTCGGACTCTGTGTGTTTGGTTAATATAACTGTACACTCTATTTAAATACATCAGCACACTAGTGACAAGAACCCTAAGATATTGTTTTCCCAGTAAATGTGTAATATTCATATATCTATACATGTGTTTATTATTTCAATCCTCAGTACTAATAAGACATGTGCAAGTGTTTTACTATCAACTTCAACAATACATCAAGGCAAAGACCTGTGAAACAAACTGTTAGAACAGTTTTCAGATTTCCATTATTCCCAAATATTCCATTAAAAAAAAGAAAAACAGTAAATGCTGTAAAGTAGTTCTTATATGAGGTATTGAAGACCTACATCTAGCAAAAAAAACAAAAAAAAAGTATAGACAAACTAAACACAATACCAAAAACACTTTTGTCAAAATTTTAAACAAAGAAAAAAATAAAAAATAAAATAATAATATAAATTTCAGCATATTTCAACACCCAGCAACAGAATGCCCCAGGGCAGATTTCTCTTTATCTACTGAAGGGATAAGTAGGAAAACAGTTTACAGTGCTTCATATTTTGGAAGTTGACTAAATGGAGGCTTTCAAAAGTCACCTTTTTTTGTTAAATATTTAGGCTTTCTTCGGTCTGCCTTTTTTTTTTTTTTTAATAGGCAGGCAAATTAAAGTTTTTTTTTTTTTTTTTTTTATGTAACCAAGTCGTTCTTATGCCAACGTATTAGCAAAACTCTATTTTCAGCTCTCTCAGCTGTTTAAGTCCAATAAAACTAAACTCTGCAAAAGCTTAAGGAATTAAACAAAATTAGAATCTGTGAGATGTAATTAAAGTTTGCCCCTTTCCTGACACCAATCAATCTGTCACACAAGGCTGCTTTCACACTACATGTTTTACATGTGATACTTCAGGAAGTTCTTCTGGTGTGTTTTTGGCCACAGTGGAGAGCTTCCAGAGTAAAAAAAAATAAAAATAAAAATAAATGTTTTTTTAATCTCTTAACCAATTAGGCAGCAAGTTTCACCACAAGCAAATACACAGAAATAGTGCTAATGAAAAATAATTACTACAGAGTGAATAAAAAAAAATCATTGCTAATATTCCAACTTTGCCATATAACTAAAATGTATATCTTTTTTTATATTCAAGTTATACAAGCAGCTCTCCTTCTTTTCTTTTTAATACAAAAAGCGCTCCAGTTTTTCTGTAGAAAAAAAAATAATAAACTAAACCAAACACCTAGTATGAAAGCACCCTAATGTATGCTTTTAGGTATATGCATATTTAAACTGTAATGGTTGCAAAAATGTGCAGTAGTACACAAGAGTTTTGTCCAATTTATATGAAAAATTAGCTTAGCTCTCAGCATTATTACAACCTCTGCATTTATTACTCAAGTACAGTGTATTTACTCTACTTATGTAAAAAGTTCAAGTGTGCCTATTCTGATTTCACAGGGACAGACTTGATGAAGACATCACCCACATTACAGCACATCTTCATGTGGTATTGGACAGCCCATGCAAAAATACAATGAATCAGTGATAGAGGTATATATTAAATGGGATCTATTTATAAGAATGTACCGGCTGCCTACAGTATGTTTGCCATGACACACACTCACATATGGGATAAATGGGATGCTAGAGGACCAACGAGCACAAGAGTGACTACATGTGCTGAGAAGGGCAGGATTTCTAAACTTATTAGTGCCTACCAAAGAAACAAAAACAAATGGTTAGTTTAAAACATATGCATGCAAAAAAATTCCCAGTGAAATAGCTACTACCCCCGTCACTTCCTGTGGTATTGGTCTTTGAGACTTAGTTCAGGCTTATATTACATCATTATTGAGTTATCGTTTAATGGGTCAAATTCTTCTTTTGAGTTTGAGATTCTGAACTGTAGGGATACGATCCAGAGGTCAGTTCAAAAGTGTAATGCTGAGTTGTGGCCATTCCCTTGCCCCATATGTATGTGAGAGATCAGTGCATCAGAGGAAGAGTGAGGTAAATGCAATATAAATTAGTGAAGACATTGCTCAGAAGTTTCAAATGGCTCACTTGCTTCCAAGTGCACAGAAGGCCCTATAGTAAACCTCTAAGAATCCTTAAAGGAAACCAACCCAAAACCCCCCAAAATAACAGTGTCACTGAAAATATTAGATAAATAATTATTTTCTTACAATTCCTTGTTTCATTTTTTTCTTTTTTTGCAGAATTTTCCGATGTTTTCACTTTTATCGCTCAAGTATATCACAGGATACTATCTATAGAGGATAAGAGGGTAATTTGAGTACCATGCTACATCTTGTTCGGAGAAAGGCTATTGCAGACAATTTCTACAGCACGTACAACCACACATTATACGCTTGTGTAACAAATGTTTCAAAACATTTCGACAAGAAACTAAGTACATATGTATTGTTCACTATTTAGAGTCTTTAAGGACTATCCCTCAAGTCAGTATAAAGTTCTCAACATTATTTGACTTTAACTGTCCCGTTTTACAGACAAAATCTGAAAAATTGCTATTCAAAAAGTAGCAAATTTGGTCAGAGTCCTTTTTTTTTTTTTTTTTTTTAAATAAGTAGTGCTTTTGATGGCTTAAGACAGAGGTCTTGCTTTGAAATAATCTCACCCAGTGGCAATCTATAGAACTTCAGTGTGCATTTTATGACACCATAGCTGCAAAGTCTTCACATCCAAGTATTTCTTTCCTCCTTGGTTTAAAACATGACAGCTAGTGCTGTAACATATAACTCAAAGTAGGATAGCTTTATCAAAATACCTAAAACATGTTTATAAATATTATTTGTTTAAAGTTTCAGAAAGTCTTTCAACAGGAAATTTTATCTGTGGAATGGAGGATATCACGTCCTGTGTTCCTGGTAGCAGAGAAATGCGACACACAAAACGCTTCAGGTGTGAGAAAACCCTCTTCCGGGAGTCAGAGTATTTTTATGTTTCAAGCTCTAGAACTCCCAGTCCAGTGCCTCGTCACGATTGGCTGCTCGCTCAAGTCGATGGATGATGTTGCTAAGGTTGGCCATTTTCTCATCACGCCTCTGTGTGCTTTTGCTGATCTTGGTGTTGGAATGGAGGGATTGAGAAGGAGAAATGGGGGCAGAGGATGACGGCACAGGTGACACAGACATCATGAGGCCCGGAGACGAGGCAGCCGAGGGTGAGTCGAGGGACACCTCTAGGCTGCTGCGGCATGCCTCCGATGATGCCTTGAAGCTCACTGGGTCCACTGGTGATTTATTTTCACCTTCAAGCATGGAGGTGTTGGTTTTCTGAATGTTGTCTGAGGAAACAGATCCAGAAACGAGTTTGTGAACGCAATCTTCGTCCTGCCTGAAACTTGGAGGACAAAATGATGTCAGGGCCCTGTCGCCAGACATCTGTTCCGCTTCAGTCTTCATTTCAGGTATTTGTACAGCCATGGAAGAGCATGTGTCCTGCCTGATATGCAGCTTCTCCTCCTCTTCCTCCACTTCCTGTTTGACATTAAATATTGTGGGGCCATTGCGGACCACATGGACTTTTTTCCGTTCATCTACGTCTGAAACGGGACTGCAGCTCACGGAAGGAGAGAAGTTATTCTCCGCGTCGTCATCATTGTCCTGAGGACCTTCCACGAGGACTTCGCGCCGCATTCGAGACCTGCTTACAAAATAATCAAAACAACACAAATTGAGCACCCAGAATTTTCATTTGATGGTTTCCTATTTGTCTTTAAAAAGATTTTTGCACAGTCATTAAACTGCATTTTATCTGTATATATGGGGAATAATATTATTTTTAATCAGTAGGAAGGTTCTAGGAAGGTTAATTCTCTATATCTTTTCTATCTTGTCTTTTCTTGTATTTCCCAAAATGTTCACTAGGTGGAGCCGGAACAGCATCAATGGGTCTAAAATTAGCAGAGACTACAATACAGTTTACACTACAATTCATACGAACCTTTTAATCTTACAAGAAAAGGTTTTTGAAAATCCCAGTTTCTTTCTAACCTGTAGTTGTGAAACCAGTTGATGACAGTGTTGGTCTTGAGATTGAGTTGTGTGGCCAGCATCTCAATGGTGTGTTGGGAGGGGTAGGGCTCCTGCAGGTATGCCTTCTTCAGAGCCTCTTTCTCCTCTGTGTTTAGCACTACTCTGGGCTTCTTGGCTTGGCCATATGAACATAGCTCCATTTGGGAAAGTCCAGGGCTAATGGAGTCTGAACGTGCTCCTGGAGAGTCAGTGTCTGAGCTGGGACTCAACAGGCCATATCTGCGCTTCAGGTATGCTGTAAACGTAGCAATAAATCTTAAAATCAGTGACTGTCTCAATATTTAGCACATGTTAATTTTAGCATTATTTAATTACTGTGGGGAAAATGTAAACTGCAATAAAAACAAAAAGAAAGCCGTAAGTTAGCATTATGTTTCAAATAAAGTCCTCAGTAAATGTATACTAATGTTGTACAGTAAGTACTCATGTGTCAATGTGTAAAATTATTTCGTATGTTCCATTAGTTTACCTTTTTTCTCCATCTTCTTCATATCTCTCAGTTTGTCCACATTGTGTGGGTCATTTAACCATAGCTGCATGCGCACAAAGGGCTCTCTGCCTTTTAGACTCAGCTTATGCCATGGTTTGGGCCTGGATAGCAAGTCTGACACAGAGCCTTGTGTAAGGCCTAAGATACTCTCCCCAAACAGTCGCTGGCCTAAAAATCACACAAATCAACATGTAGCGACCATTACAAAGCCTCATATATTTATGTTCCTTATTAAAGTACTTTATAATAATAAGATGTTCAAATTACCTAGGTTGTTGTCAGTGAGCACCTCTTTGACCCTCTTGGTTATAGCATAAGTGTCAAGCTCAGGTGACATGGCCACCATCTCCTGAATACCTATTGGAATGTGAGGTTGCTGAAGTGCCAATGTGCCTGCTGTGCCATTCACTCTGTGAGGTTCTGTGTGCTGTGGGTGAGGGTGCTGGTTCTCCTTGGTGCTCTCCAGCACCAAACTCACTGGCTCCAATGGCATACTGGGCTGGCTGTCCTCTGGGCTGAGTGGAGGTGATGGTGAAGAGTGAGACGTCACTGGACTTTTGTCTGAAAAGAGTTTCAGAGAAAGATCAACCATTAGTTCTTTATAATTTGCTTTAAATATGAAATACAAGATTTGCTTCAGATGCCAATTAAAGCATCAATAAATTGAAACTTTTTTTTTTTTTTTTTTAAGTATTTGTTACAAACAAAAAAAACATTTAACTCACCGTGGTTATGGCTGTGGTTGGACTGCTGATTGAGGCTCTGTCCTAACTGGTCCAGCAGCCACAGCTGCATGCGAATAAATGGCTCTCGCCCCTTTTGTGTGAGCTTGCTCCAGGGTTTGGGTCTAGACAGCATGTCACTCACGCTACCCTGAGAAAGGCCCAGTACCTGCAGGAGCCAATCACAGCATTTATGATTTTCTTCAGCAAAAGAACTAAAAGGTAAATGTTGGGATTCAGACTTTGATTTCCTAAAACTTTCTTCTTTGAACTATATTCTTCTTAATAGAAAATGGCTATCACTAATACACCAGTTATAATGAAACATCAGCCCACCACATGGTGGGAGCAAAGTACAACTTACCAGCTTGGAAAGTAATAAAAATAAATGAGAATTAAAAAAAAAAAAAAAAAAAAAACCATTTAACAACTGGGTGACTATTTAAGAAGTTTTGGCAATAATGTTTTGTAATAATTGATTTGTATCTGTTTTACATGCACTCTTAAGTGTGTGTTTATGTGTTTATATTATCTTACCTATTTTTTATATTGTGCTTATAATGTTTCAGCGATGTGTGGGATTTAAAGAACAGAATTATGAAAACATGTACACTGCAAGAGTATTAAAAGCTTAAAAGCAATAAAAAACTGGTTAAGCAATTAGACTTGATGGGGCAGGTGGCCTGTTAATATTCACAACCTGTTTCGGAAAGTCTTTTAATAACTGGTACATAAAGGACTGTGAATACACCTGATATTAGGTCAGAAAAAAACACATTATAAAAATACGGAAGACTGCAATTACATATAGAGATACTATTGTTCCAGCACTTTAGAAAACCACTCCACAATTTCTTCTCCCAAGTTTTTCTCTGTCCTCTTCAACAACCTGACCTGAAAGCATATTCCGATCAAACGCGTACCTTCTCTCCAAAAATTCGCTGACAAATGCCATTCTTCGCCAGCTTCTCCTTGACCTGGCGTGTAAGTTCCAAGGTATCCACCTCACGATACATATACATCTCATACTGCTCAGGGGTGAGTGGTGGCACAGTGGGCTTCAAAGTACGAGGAATGTAGGAGGGATAGTAGCTCATCCGTGCTCCGCCACATGCAGTCTGATCCCCGCTTACACACGATTCTGGCTCCACTTTCACAGGACGGCTTGGTGGAGGTTCATCCTCTTCAGTGCCTGGCCCTTCTTCTGTGCCCGGGGGGCATTCTGCGTTCCAGGCCCGGGGCACTGTGGAGGGCACAGAGGAGGAGGAAGAGGAGAGCGAGGGAGAGACAGAGGTGAAGGGACGAGACCAGTGCTGGTCAAAGTAGGTTCCAGCCTCGCCGATTTCTGACTTCACCTTACGAATAATGTTTTGGACAAAAGCAGCAGGAGACAGAACGCTGAGAGGGGTCTGGGGGCTGCTGATGGGGTTTGATGGACACAAGGGCATGACACTACCCTCTTCTTGCTTGATATAAGTGGGCATAGGACCAGGAAGGGTCTTGTGGGACTCCTGCGAACACAGACTCTGGCTGCTGGCCTCCAACTCAAACAGGGCTTGCTGTTGTGCCTGCATCTCTCGCCGTGCCTGCTCTAAGATGCTCTTAATAGTCTCGTCTGAATTACTGCCTCCACCACTGCTGCTGCGCCCGGTAGAAGATCCCAGAGAGGACTTACCATCACCTATAATGCATAAACGCAGAAGATTCATTAATAATTTACAGTAGGGTTCAAATGCCAAGCATTTATTGAAGTGTTGAAGAAGTCTAGAATGAAACTGAAGTATTATCTAAAAGTCCTGCTTGCATACAATTAGGATTTAAGTGTCAGACTTAATGTTGCCATTCATGTGTTGTTTGACTGTTGCTTATATTACTATTTTCTGTATATTAAATGAAAGTGGATTCGATCTAAAAAAAGAAAATTTTAAAAAGGTATCAAAATGCATTTTAAGAGTATTTATTTCCTTTGTCAAAAATTACAAATTAGCAATGAAATAAAAAAAAGATAAAAAAACAAAAATTTGATTCCATATATATATATATATATATATACAAAAAATAAAAGAGTTGCTTGAAGTCTTGATAGTGCCTCATAGATGATTAATACATAAAACGTTAGTAAATTCATCCCAGTTCTTAAATAGCATGTTTAATGCGATTGATTCTTAAATATAGTACTGTAGTATTTCTGTCTATTCTAAGAAGTACATAGCCAGTGCTGGCAGCAATGAGTTTTCCTTACAATGATCCTCTTACAAACAGCCAGTCTTCACAGATGTAATAATACATCTTAAGAATCCAAAACAAAAGAACTCATCAATTTATTATACACCATGTGAATTATATATACAACAAAAACATAATTCACATTACTGGTAATATAAATATATAGTTAAAATTATTGACTAGTTCAATGCAAATAATGTTATGGTAATTAGGCAGGTCTAGGAAGGTGGGAAGCTCTTTGGACAACTATTACCTGTCATATTCATTGCAACTGTTTGTTTCTCATGGTCTGAGAGTCAGGTGATATTTAGTTTTTGAGTTTTTTTTTTTTTTATATACATTTTCAAAAAAATTTTATCATGGGGTTTTGTTTGTAGAATTTTGAGAAAAATAATTAATTTAATACATTTTGGAATAAAGCTGTTACAGAATGTGGAAAAATGCAAGCGCTGTGAATGTGGATGAACTGTAGAAGACCTTGATCATTGAGAGAATTGTGTCATTTTTAACCAGAACCATAAGACAGAACTAGAGAACTGAAGAGGAATAGGCCACATCAGTAGTAAAGGTTGTACATTAGGCTTGTGTAATATGACATATGCCTCATTGTCCTTTTAACTGTATAATATTTCCCGGCTACTATATTTAATGACATTTACTCTAATTGCATTATATTAGCAAACCTGTAGACCACATTTTGCATGGGACTTCAAATAATAGGAGAGAAGCCAAGATCAAGGCAACAAATCCAGTCAAAACCAGAAACAAGAAACAGGAATATAAAGTTTGCAATATAAGGGGACTACATACAGTAGAGCTGAACGAAAACGTTGTGAAAGTGAAGTGAGGGTGTGGGTGTGTGTGTGTGTGTGTGTACAGTGGGTAATTGTGACACAGTGTTGATAATCAGCAGTCGGGTGACTGTGAATGTACAATGAACATGGCATGTGGGTTTTGTATTCCACGGTATCCATGCACGGTGTCCATCAGTACATATTCTGATATGGACATCTTGGGGACAAAATTAATTTTTGCCCATTAGAAAAACGACATTAATTGTGCCTCCAGCATTGTGTCAAATCCACCACTTAAAAAATGACTGAATAATGATTGGCAATGCTTAGGGAAATATATACAAACAGTATAAGATTATATAAAAAAAATGTACTGCTATTTCTTTGTGCATTACTGCAAAATCATTGAACGAATCCACCAACTGATTGTCATGATTATAGCTGCTGGCAGACAGTTAGAACTGCACAACTGGTAATAATATAATGCCCTCCTCTACTCTCCTTAAACCTGACATGCTGTAAATGTTTATTTCCTATCAATTTATTGTCTATTTTCGTCAATGGGTTCTGCATGATTACCTCACTCAAAAGTAAATATTGCACAAGCTTAGTGTCAATGTACCAAATGTCCTCCCATTACATCTGAAATTAAATGTAGCATTGCACATTTGTCTGTTCACCATTGTTACAGGAGTCAGGAGTTAAGGAGTCAAAGTGTCTGGAGAAAACAATAACTTTTCAATTCTAATGTATTGCTATGTCCCAGTATGTTGTAGCCAGGTTATACAAAGTCAAAGGATTAAGGGTTTTTTTCTTTACAAGAGCTTTACAAAGAGCTCTTTTACAAAGAGCTCTAATTAAGCTCAAAATATGAATATTAGACACTTATTTCCTGATTTATGTGTTTAACTTTGAACATCTGATATTAAGCTTTATATTCTTTGCTTGCATTAACTGCATCAATCTAGTGACATTACTAAACTGGTGTATTCTTACTTATAGTTGATGGTGTTTTTTTTGGGCAGGGGCTCTTCCTTCAGTCTTCTCTACAGAGGGTGAAATTTTGGTGAGTGGCTTAGCCAGCCTAAAACGTTCCACTTTTTTTTATCTGGGTGGGCCTGATCAGTGTCCAAGTATTCAACTTCATTTCATTTCATTTTAATTTGGATAGAGTTTTTTAATATTGGACATTGTCTCGAAGCAGATTACACAGATAAATCAGTAGTAAAAGAATGTATAAGTTTGTTAAATACAACAATCGCTGTTTTCTTTTGTAGTATATTTTAAATGAGCTATGTTCAATGCTTTCTGATTAATTTTACCTCTAATTATTTGCTGTTCTCCCATAAAACAGATACCTGGCCTTCATGTTAGTCTCTACTTTTTAACAACAAATTCAGTTATCAAGTGAAAACAAAGAGTAGACATTCAGAACACCTGGCAGAAATCAGTATGTTTAATCACTTGAAAATACAAAATCAATACAAAAGGTGCCATGTAAAACAAAATGAATGTAATATATAAAAAAGGAAGCTGAAATTCTAGCCTATTGTCTCATATATTATTATTTATGACCTTAAATGTATTGCAAAAATAATAGTGATTGCCATTTCGAGTCATTTACAGAAGACTTAGTTAGAAAACAATAAAAAACCCTATCATTTTTGTAGATGTTTTAAAGCCTGTTTCCAATCATAAACACTTCATATTTTCATATGAACCATTTTTCTTTCTGTGTGGCTTTGCATATTTATCAACCAGCAAGTTTTACTTTTCATTTTAGTGGAGAACAGAGCTTAATCCATGTCTTGAAAAGCTCCCTACCTCCTCGCTGGGACTGGATCTCTTTCTTAGCCTGTTCCAGAATGTTCTTAATGGCGTCATCTGACCCAGTTTCAGGAGTTCGGATTCGAGGAGTGATACTCCCTGCACAGAATGTAAGACAGAATGGGAATGAGAGATTGTATATGAGAGAGAAAAAGCACTAAGGTGTTATTTTGGCAGTGGGTGGGGGGGAGGGGAGGGGGGTGGTGGTTGTTTGTACACCAGTGACACCAGTGTCTGGTGTCTAGTTAATAGCACACAAGTATATTCTTTCTTTGGGGGGTTATTCTAAATTGCTGTATTGGCTTTGCCCAATGCTTAATCTCTCTAATCAATTGTTTCTTTTTTCTCAGCTTCAAAATGACGCTTTCTACCACAGACAGCTCACCTGTCTTTATGTTGTTTTATCTTTTTTAACAACAAATTAAGGTTGGGTTTATGGGGCTCCAAAAGTTAAAAAGTTTTCCTCTTGACTTTTAGAGCAATGGCCTTTGTGACCATTGCATCTAGTAAGCCTGAGGTAGCTCCCATTTCGAAAAACAATCAAAAGTCTATAAACGCATCTATAAATATAGGAAAAGAAAGCATTGCAACTATATTTTAAATGTTCAGATATTAAAAATTGCGCTAGCAAAAAACAGTTCATTAGATTATTAAGGCTGGTATTATGTTTACATTTTATTCCTCTAACACAAGTTACCTCTGACATTTCAGTATAACATTTTACAATATAAAACATGCAGCATGATACAAAATACCATATTCTTCATAAAGAAGGCAATATCATTGTTCTTCTTCATATATTTGAAGGTTGTTTTAAACATTATAACACATAGCAGAAAGATGTGTTGCTCTTATGTGAAATGTACAGTATAGGTTAATGATAATAATAATAATAATAATAATAATAATAATAATAATATTATCATTATAAAATGATATATATGATCACAGTGTTGCACTTAAAAAATAAGAAGTAGAAAAATTACAGTAATATGAAAAATCTGGATTGTTGCATCCAGTAGGACCTCATCCATAAGATTTCCTCAGCAGAAAAACTCAACTGTGCTTTGCTGTTGACTACAGGTCCATTAACCACTTGTACTGTTTTGGAATAAATAAAAACCTAAAGGTATTTGTAAGCATGGGTAGAAGCACTGTTATATGCTGGTGAGTTTGCATACAGGGTCACACAATACATAGAAAAATTAACAACAACCACAAAAAGAAAGAAATAACTATAAAACCATGAGATAATCTTGTTGTATGTGCTTTTGTTGTCAAACACAACATGGTGTTAACAAAATAGAAATAATTAAATTGTTTAATCTGATGTGTCAGTTCCACAAAGGGCTGAGCCACGAACGAAAAAAATTACAAAATGTGTTTATTTTTAATTAATTTCTGACAATAGGAATTAAATCATTTCAATCAAACTGAACCATTTTTATTGTCAATATTTCAGTTATCTAATTTACTGGAAAATCAGAAATGTTTTGTTGCTGTTTTAGAACTATATTTAACCCCACAATTTAATCACCTGCTAATTCCCACCAGCTCCTCGCTGCCATCTGATAGCTACCAGCTGGGGAGGGTGAGGGCCAACACAAGTTTCTTCATTACAAGCAGCATAACAAACTCACTACCTGCACCTAGTCCGAGTATCCTAGTTTAAGGGTGCCTAAGATTGGCTAATGAGCCTTTGTGACAATGATTGGCACAGTGGTGAATTGCATTGCTCCCATGACTCCCAGCTACAGATGACTGTGGCGTCATCAGAGTTTAAGCTCATTCCCGACCTCCTGGCTATAGGACAAATAATGTCTGAGACATACCTCTCTGGCGAACTTGAATGGTGCGCAAGGCCAGGATGTTCTGTTCATCAGATAGAAACTGCTTCATCTTGATGAAGGGCTCTTTGCCTTTGACTGTCAGCTTCCTCCATGGTTTGGGCCGAGCCAGAATCTCACTGACTGAGCCTTGGGAGAGGCCCAACACATAGTGCCCAAACACCCGCTGGCCGATGTTATGTTTGAGAAGCTGCTCTTTCACTTGGTAGGCTATCTCTGCTGTGTCTAGCTGGTCCTCGTCTCCTCCTCCTGAACTCCCACACTCTGACTGGTCACTAGCTAAGCCAGCTTCCATCCCAGGGGTCCCTGAAGCGCCTGGATTGACTGACATGAGGGCAGCTTTTGCAGCAAACAAAGCAGTAGGGAAGGCCATGAGTGAGGCACCATCCTTCTTAAAGTGCGGAGAGAGGAGCTGCTTCTGCAAGAGAGGCCCTGTAGCATGTTTCTCACTGGAGAAGGGTGATGCAGAAAAGGATCGTGGGAGGTCATGGGTCACATGAGTCCCATCAAGATTGGGTGGACCCGGACTGGAGGAGGAACGGCCATCTAGTGCTAATACTCCTGGAGGGGAGGAGTATGAGCTCATTGGGCGCCCCAAATCTCTACTAGAACCATCTGACTGGTCTTCATCTGGACGGACACACAAAAGAATCTTTGCTGCATGAATGAAGTCTTTAAGAAAGGTCTTACTTATTTCTGTGCTGCATAAATGTTGTGGAAAAACTACAAATGTTTCCAAAAAAAAAAAGTCATCTTACCAGGAGTCTGCTGGACTCTGACTTTGTCTGTCAGAAATTTGTTGGAGTGTAGAAAAGTCTGTTTATCAAGCAACAAAGCCTCTGCAACCTTGTCAGAGTCCTGTACGCACACACACGTCAAAAAACAAAAAAGATGAATTAGTGATAGTGAATAGGCATTTTATATATATATATATAGCTAGTGAGGTAGCTTGGTCATGGAAATGAGTTTCCTCATTGACAAAACCAAACTATGGAACGAAAAACAAAGAGCATTTTTGTGAAAAAAGTAAACTAATTTATATGTTTTTTAGGTGGTGGCAAATGTGTCAATATGATGCTTAACTCCGAGGAAAATGAACCATCAGCAATGAAAGCTTACAAATCTTAAAGCCATTTTTCTCACCTGGGAAGAACTCCCATTTGCCGATGTCACTTTCATTGCTTTAAGAATGCTGTAGGGGGAGAAAGAGAAAGTCAAGGCTGTCCTAATTAGCAAAAAGACACAGTCAATACACTTTATTGAAAAGAGAGTTTTTTTGTTTTACCGGAGTTCAGTTTTAATTTCTTCATAGTCCAATTGAGACTGCAGTTTAACCTCTAATTTCTGGAAAAAAAAAAAAAAAGGCATTTTTGTTATAAACTGTAAAATTATATAGTGAATAAACGTCTGGATGAATTCGTCTTTCCATCTAATCTAAATACATAAAACTAATACACCAACTAGCAGATAAAGCAAGATTAAAAGCACAAAGTTTGTCTTAATTTCAATTCCACAGTCAGTAAATACAACAAACCCTGAACCTACACCATTCCTTAACTACATGGTGTTATGATCTTGCAGTTACACACCCATTAAAAATGTATAGTCTGGTTTGTGCAGAAGAGAGTAAAAACTGTACACCGTCTACATGTTCAAATCATTTCTACCACACTTACTTCAATAGCCTCTGTCTTATACACAAGTTGGTTTTCAAGATCTGCCAGCTGGCTTGCTGAGGAGTCCTGCACTTCCTGGAGAGTGAACTGCAACCTCTGGACATTTTCAAGCAGGCGAAGAATTTCTCTGTCTTTGGAGAAAAGAACTGCTTCCAGTCGTGATGGTGAGCACTTGTCCTTCTCATCCTTTCCTCCTTTCCCCTGAGAGGGGCACCACAGCAGAGAAGCAAAGTAGTGAAGGAGAAAAAATAAAACATGAAAATCCTGTTTCAACTTCAAAATGCCTGCCATCCTCTCCGCTTTCCTATAATCATATTACTTCAAAGTCTTGCTAATGAGGAGCCAGAAGCACGAAGGATTTGATTTGTGGCACCAACAGTATGGATAACTGACTCTTTTTTGTACGAGTGTGACTCCTGAGCCTTGGGATGACTTTGTGGTAAAGTGAGTCTTTTCTCTTTAATCTTAAAAGTTTTGGTGACAGTAGGGAATCATTTGTACCTCACTGGGGCCCTCGTCACTCCCTTTCGAAATGCCATGACTGCTGGTTAGCTGGTTCCTCAGTCGATCCACCTCCCTCTGGGCCAAATCTGCTCTCTGCCATCAAACACACACAATTCTACTGTTAACATCACCTGTGCAATGAGAGCACAGAAAAACATCTACAAACTACAGTAAAACTGAAATGCCCTTAGACTTCTCAGTATAGGTTTACATCAAGCACACAAACTATAAAACAAATAAATGAGTAGATCAAAATTTCAAAGGTCAGTCAAGAGAGTTACATACAGGGAGAACCCAAAATAAAGCATCTCTCTCCCACGCACTCTCTTTCTACTTCATTCTGCTGAGGTGGATGTTTACTTGCAGACACTTTCCTTCCCAAACTGTTACCCTGCACAGTCACACTCTGCCTGCTAATTAATGACTCATTTTCCGAACATTTATCTAAAAGCTGCTGGCGAAGGGAGAGGATAGAGGGAATGGAAAATCATGGCGGAGAGAAAGGGGGAAAAAGTGGAAGCAATCAGTACGACGAGGTAACTAACAGACATATCACGCTTCTCTCTCAGCAGCCATCGCTCTGTGCTGTCTCGTGGCCCTCTGCTACCTGCAGATGGCTAATCATGAAGCCCTGAGAAAGCGGAGGGTAGAGAGCGGGTGGTAAGAGGAAGAGAGGCCACAGGGGCGTCTAATTAATCCTGAGGCTTGATTACAAAAGGTGATTACCTTAACAAATGCAGGATCCTCAAAATTAATAATAGAATGAAAAGCCTTGTGCTCACCTGGTTGGCCTTTTCCAGATTTGTCTTGAGCTGTGCCAGTTCCTCTGCTCTGAAAGACATAATACACACTTACTCTTAAAATACCCAGGAGGATAACGTCAATACTGACAATATGTACGCCTTCTGATGTACCATCTTTTATATTTTGTAAAGTTACAGTAGATACATACACTCATAACTGCTTTGGTCACATTATCAATATTTTGCATTCCTAACAGTTCACCAAACAACAGCCAAATTATAAACTCCCACAAAGATGTTATGAGTATTAGAAAGTCTGTGAAATCTGGGGGAAAAAAAAAAAAGAAGAAGACAAGGCAACCTATCATTAAAACAGAATGAGTCACATCTATCGCATATTATTTGACATCATATCTCAACATGCCTACACACTCCCAACAATCAGAGCACTCATTTGAATAGCGTCTCGGGGAGATTATTCATAAGGTTTGTTTGAAGTTCAACAGTTTCCTCTCAGTCATCAGGGAGCTGATTTTCAAAAGGTGGAGAGGCTGAATAATGAGGAAGGCTGAAAGTTTGATTAAATACATGAATCTCTGAGGTTCCTCTAAACAAAGATTCTCTTTATATTAGAGTGTATTTGCTTCCAGAGAAAGTGCATTGAGTGGCTGTACAGTGAACACTAAAAAGACACGATCTCACACTAAATTACAATTAAGTACAACTTTGTCCCTCTGTCTCTGAGTAAATAAGTGTCTGTACTAATGAAAATGAAAATGCATTTATGTAAGCGCAAGGCCAGAAAGATATTCTTCACAAAAGACTCCACGCTACTTATTAAATACCACATCAGTCATAAATAAGTGAAGAGTAAATAAGTGTCTATGCTAATGAATTCCTTAAACTATCAGGATGAGCGCTGAGATCACTCATTTATACTGTATGTAGCAGCAGGATGGCAGCCAAAAACAGAGGCACTTCAGTAGAGAAGGAGAAATCGTCACATTACAGAGAGAAGAAAGAAAGTATTCAAAATTCACCAAATGGAAACTGTGCTTTATATCTGAAAATTCCAGGGGAAAAAAAACTCCTGTAGTTGAGCATTCAAGACTTTTCCTAATCCCCACTGAGCGGCACAAGTTTCAGGCTCATTCAAAGTGCACACTGGAGACTGTGTGTTACAGTAGATGACGATATTAAACCCGATTTCTAATTTAACAGGGCGAGCCTCCTTAAGGTTTCTCAAAGCAACAAGAACAAACTGAAATTGCTTATATTACCTGCACTATTCAGTCAAGAACTCTTATTTATACTCAAAGCAATTACATCAGCTGAGAATGGACCACATGGAAAATATTCAGAGCAACTGCTACAAAAGTATTGGGACACCTGACTTTTCAAGCCATATGCGTTTGTTTACCAAACTTTTACCAAAATGTTGGAGGCACACAATTGTACAGCAGGTCTTTGAATGTGGTAATAATACATTTTCTCTTCACTTGAACTAGAAGACCCAAACGAGTTCCATGAAGATCTGGTTTACATAGGTTGAAGTGAAAGTTCTAGAGTGGCCTACTACTGAGCTCTGAACAAACCTGGGCTGTTTGGGATGAACTGAACTGCTGACTGCACCCCAGGCCTCCTACATCAGTAGCTGAATTTGCTAATAGACATTTGGCTAAATGAGCCCAAATCTCCACAACTACACTCCAAAATCTAGTGGAACAGCACTCATCATGCAGCAAAGTGAAATGGAATGTTTAAAAAGCACATACGAATTATATGGTCAGGTGTCCACAAAATCTTGTCAATATACACAGACCAGACAATTGCCAACCCACCTCCCTAATATTGCGTTGGTCCCCCTTTTGCTGCCAAAACAGTCCCGTCGACCCGTTGAGCATTAACAGCACTAACTTCAGCAATTTGAGATACAGGAGCTTGTCTGTTGGATCGGACCACACGGACCAGCGTTCACTCCCCACATGCATTAATGAGCCTTGGTCACCCATGACCCTGTTGCCAGTTCACCACTGTACTTTTGATAGATACTGACCACTTCAGACCGGGAAACACCACATAAGAGCTGCAGTTTTGCAGATGCTTTGCCCCAGTCATCTAGCCATCACTATTTGGTCCTTGTCAACGTCCTTAAATCTTTACGCTTGCCAATTTTTCCTGGTTTTAACACATCAACTTTGACAACAAAATGTTAACTTTCTGCCTAATATATCCACCCACTAACAGGTGCCATGATGAAGAGATAATCATTGTTATTCACTCATAATATTATAATGTCCTAATTTGGTGTAGTGTATGGGCTGAGGAAAAATAACTAAAGAACAGAATTTGATTATTTGCAAAGGTTAGAAGACAATAAGGCCGGCAATTGATTAAAATAATAAATCGCGATTAATTGCATGATTGTCATTGTCATTAAGAGTTAACTCAATTATCGCAACATAATCGTACAATTTTATGCTCGAATCAACATAAGCATGGACAAATATTGAAACTATATGCAAAAGTATGTTTATTATTAGTGAAATCCAACTCAACATAGAGCATGAAGAAAAATTATTCTTGTAATCATTTTAAAACAATTTTTATAAATTGCATAAATCATCAGGACACCAAAAATAACTTTTTCTCTGTTTCCGCATGAACGTTATAAATTGCCGGTTGTGTGCATCATGGCAGATTTTGGTGCTTGATGTGAGACTTGGGGCATCAGTAAAACAAATGCTTATCCCATTAAGGGTCCCAACAGCGGATCATCCGTCTCCATACCCCCCTGTCCTCTACTTCTGCCTCTTTCAAACCAACTACCTGCATGTCTTGCTTTCCCACATTCATAATCCTCCTATTGAGTAAAAAAAAAATTTGCGTAAGTTTATTATTTTTTCATATCTGTGTAAAAAAAGGACGTCGTGAATAAATGTGTTTTGGGTTGAAGGTTTGAATTTTGCGTCTTGGTCAGACGGAAATGTGTGCTGCATTAATCACGCGCTAATAAAATTCGTCCAGTTAAAATGAATTTGCGTCAAAGCGTTATTAACGTTGACAGTTAAAAACTAAGATTCTGTTATGCGGTGGAGGACATAAAACTGACATGGATATGAGGTCCATGCAAAGGAATACAAGGTTATTCTGACCAAAAACTGTGTGCAAGTGTACCTAGAAAAATTGATGCTGTTTTGCAAGCATTGGCTGGTCACACAGAATATTGATTTGATTTGGATTGTTCATAAATATAAGATAGTAAGGTATAAAGTTGTGCAATATTATGTAATGATATGTAATTCTTAACCTTATAGCAACATTTTTATAAATGATCTGGATTTCTGGTGCATGCCAAAGGATTTCTATTGCATGCCTATAAAACTACTGATCACATCCATCCCACAAACAAGGTACCATGAACAGAAGCAATTAATGTACTGTTTGCCGTCAGTTTATTTAAATGAAACAATGGGAAACAAACCATTAGGCAAACTATTTACAGACTCCACAAATCTGTGTAAAACAAGTGCAACATTTCTTTTGACATACTACTAGATTTGTAATTTAGTCTCAGACCTTTGGACCCAAATGTATGCATAGAAACACACACACACACACACACACACACACACACACACACACACACACACACACACACACACACACACACACACTGGGCAGGCATGAAAGGGAATGGGAAATAGTTTAGAAAACAAGTCTACATTTAAGAACTTACTTTGCAGCCATTTCCTTGTAGTATTTACACCTTAGCTCCTGTAGCTCTGACTGGGCTTTGTTCAGTGCTGTGAATAAACAGAACACAGTTAATGTCTTGCTCTTTTGCATATTATTAAGCTTAAGTCTTGTACAGTTCACAGTTTAAATGACTGCTAACCTGACTGGAGAATTTTTATTCTATCTTCAGACTGAGCCAATCTGACCGACAGAGCATCGGGTTCATCAGCTTCTCTGAAAAGAAAACAAAGTGTTTTGCAATAAATTGTAGAACAGCAATAATGTGAAACATACCTCCGTTCCTTACTTTTTAATACTTGCTATTTAACTTTGAATTATGTGTAAGGTGCAGCAGGAAGTTATTAAAGTTATTTTATAGAAAGAAAAATACCCCTGTGCAGGGAACTTATCATCTGCAAATATTTTATTTGCAAATATTTTATTGAATGATCTAGTCATTACATTTATGAGGATTTACTAACGGCTATTTATAACAGCTGTATATGCTGTGTGTGTGAAGAGCGGTGAAATGGATTTAAAATTATTTGAGGTATATTTTTGTTCTGCACACTTACTGAAACAATTCACACTCTCCAGGTAATCAATTCCAGAGGGCTAAATGCCAGTGTATTCCTATTGTCTACACTGTATTCTTAATGTGTATGTAAATAAGTAAGCAATAAAGCATGTATTGGTGTGCAGATATAAGAAAATCAATTATGAACTGATGTAATCATTTATTTAATATTTATTTAAGATATATGTGCAATGTTCCTGTTATTCCAGTAGCACCAGTGCCCTTTATTAACTTCAGTTAGAGGGGGAAAAAAACTAAATGCAGCTTGTCATCTTACCAAAAAGCCCTTTGTCCTGATGTCTTGTGTGCTAACTTCTAAAATAATATCCATACTGCTAAATTGAAAATGCTAAAATGTTAAATCTCCTCATAACAATCCTCACCATATCATTAATTACAAATGTTTTATACAAATATGATAATGTTTTAGAACATACAGCATAATATAACTGCGTGAGTTAATGATCCACATTAATGATGCATTAATGTAGTCCAGAATATCGGTTATGCAGTGTTGGGTAGGGTAGCAATCTTATTTGAATCTATTAACTAGTAAGTAGAAGAGAATCAGATAAACTGTTTATTTGGTTAGCTAATTGTAAAAGCTATATTGTTCAATGCCTTGATTTCAATCAATTCCTGTATTCCAGGATCTAAAAACGAAGAATAAACCCTAAAATCTTCTTGCTTTGGAGACAATTCCACACAAAAAAATTTAGTTAAAAATCCAACTGCTCAATAAATCCAACTCTAAATGACAAAACATAGTACACAAATGAACAGAAGTAGATATTTTTTTTCTATGTGGTTGTAAGAGGTCCAGCACAGAATTAATAACATTTTTGTCATTTTGAATACCTTTCCTCCAGGCCCTGGTGGTTGTGAAGGGGTAAGCCACCATCTCGGAGGCTCTGTGTGCTGTTTGGGGTCATCATATGGGGCAGTTCTTCTGTCACCTCTACTCTCTGTATGCTTATTGGGCTTTTTTCTACACTTTCTGTCAAAAAGACCAAGACAAAATTAATCTACATTATAAATAAACAGAATCAAAGAAATCTATTCCAATAACATATTAGCAGTTTATTTATTATAACCATTTAGAATTTGCAGCTATTGTTACACAGTGCCACCGTTTACACATGCTCAAAGGTGACTACACAAGCTAACCTAATTAAAAAAAAAATAAAAAATAAGAATTATAAACTTTGGATTCAAAAACTTTTCAGTCAATGACTGCCTGATGTTTGAAACTATGGATATTATCAAATGCTTCCTCATATGCATATGTCTTCAGTTGATGTATGTTTGTAAGTCTTTTTGCCTTTGAAAAAATATTCTTCAATTGGGTTGAGGTCAGAGACCATTCCATTGCCTTAAGAAGCTTTTGGGTGGCACTCGCTGTATGTCATTGGGTTATTATTCCTCTGTACTGTAAAGTACATCCTATGAGTTTACAGCATTTGACTGAATCTGAGCAGAAAGTATAGCTGAATTCATCCTGCTGCATCAATTAGCAGTCACTTCATGAGTCCTTTCTTTCATTCTCTATACACTTCTTTTCTCATCATTCTGGTACTCTTATTGTTCTTGAAAAATCTGTTTCCATAACTGGGCAGGCATGTTTTTAAGATGTTTTCTAGCTAACAGAAATCTTAACAAATTGCAACTTTTCGTTAAAACACAATTTTTTTATATTTATGAAGGACATCTTTTGATTGTAAATGTAAATTTAACACTTGGAATTGACTTCAGAGCTTTTATGTTTTTTTAATCCTCTTAAAGTCTTTCTAGCTAGTTACTGTGGACATATTGTTACCCCTTGTTTTAACTTTTTTTTTTTTACTTACCAGAGGTTAATCATTCTATGAGTGTTTGCCCACTCCCATACTGTAGCTAGCATGAAGTATAATTATTTACCTAATACCTATAATGAGACATGTTTCCACCAATATTCTGCAGATTACAGAAGAGACTATAAGATCATCAGACTGATTACACAATTTACTAATTAAAAGACATTTTTCCAACATTTCTTCAAGCCCTTGAATGGGGGAATGAAATAAGATGCTTATAAGAACTGTCGTAGCCAAGAGGTCACAAACTTCCCAAAAGTTACAGACTGTGCTATTAAATGTTAAAACATAAATAAGAAGCTCTGAAGGTTAATGTCCTAAACCAAATTAGTGATGTAGTTTTGTCAACATATCTTTTAAAAAAACTACCTGTAATAGGAGTTTGATGGACTAGGCCTGAATCCAATACAGTGCAAACCTTTTAATAAAAAGTGTCAACTTGATGTTGAAAATAATGTATTTTTTCTTTTGTAAGCAAAAAAAGAAAAACCTACATGAGCTATTCAACCTCTGGGCTGTATAAAATATTTGTACAGTTTTTTTTAGAATGCTAAGTCACATTTTTGTGGGACTAGTGGAATGGAAAATAGAAAGCTGACCTGCACTGTTAAGGCACTCCAGGTGTCTCCTCCAGTGGCCCGAGATCTCTCTGACCAGAAGCTCACTGTCTGGAGAAGAGCTTTGCAGCTGGGTGAGACGTTCCTCCAGTGAGTAGGAGGCTTCCAGCACCGGAGCGGGGTCTGACACACACACACGCACACACACACACACACAGACCAGAAAAAATGAGAGAGGAAAAAAGTTGGTAAACACTTTTTAGACTCTACTACATGCTCCGTTTTTCATAATACATTTTTAATACAGCAATTTAATAATGCAATTTAAATATTTTGTGTTTTAAAGGAAACAAACCCAAAAGTATCCCCGCATAAATACACCACCATTGACACCAACAACCTTGGCTCCTCAAGTCACTCACAAATACTTATCTAGACAAATCCAACACTTTTGGGGAATTTCAAAAATCATTGAAAAAGAAGTAGCATGTAAAAAAAATGGTGAAATTCTGTAGCACAACAGAGGAGCTGTTTTGCAATGCATGTGGCTCAGCGTGAGGCCCATGGGGCCAACTAGGAGGCTGTTTCTGCACTAACAAGTCTCCTCTGGATCATTTGATCATTTAAATTATTATGCCAGGAATCCTCAGGAGGCACCTCAGCTCTCCACTTCACAGGGCTGTTTTTAATCTTCCTCTCTTCCTTTCTTCTTCGCCTGAAAAAATATTTGAGCCTGCTGTGTGCCGCATGGATCGGAGTAGTGCTCTTGTTGTGCACCTGCCTGTGAAGGAAGGCAGAGGAGGTGACTTCTAGCACCAAAGCAGTGCGAGAGACAGGCTTAGGGGAGTGGAGCTGAAGGAGGCGGGAGTGTGTATGTTTGTGTATGCACATCAACTCGTGCACGCTCTTACACACAATACCATGCAAAAGCTGGTGCTGCTGCAGTACACACACACACAAACACACACACACACATGCACGCACACAGAACATTTTTTTTTTTTTTTTTTAAATTCAACTTCCATTTTCCTTCAAATACAGGACACAAACAGATCTATCAGCTTCTGCTGAGAAATATGAGCATGTACAAGGACAAAAGAGATTAGTAGTAGTGCACTGACTCACAAACGCTTTATAAAATAGTAAGACGGCCATAAAAGCAGTAATATAACAAGTGACTGGGTGTGTGTGTGTGTGTGTGCGTGCGCGCGTGTAAGTTTATATTGTTACAGCAGCACAGTGGAGATTGCGTCAGTCACATGGGACACTGTGCTTAAGAGGATGACTTAAAACAGTGCTGTTCTCCATACAACCCCTGAATCTTCCCACTGCCTTTACTGCAAGCCTTTTAAGAGCTAATGATCAAATGCTTCAGGCCAATTCTCCGGTGCCGAGACAAACCGGTCCTGATTATCAATCAGCTCCATACACAGAGTAGGTGAAAGTGTGCCATGTAGGTGAATGCGCCTGTGACTAAAGCAATCAGTTCCATTCAAACCCATGAACATATAGTGTCAAAACATTCTCAACCATATGGAATAAAAATGCTGATTACTGCATGTATAATTTTTAGAAAAGTACCTACAGACTTTTCCAGAAGAAAAGCGTGGCTCTTCAATAAAACGCAACATCAACATTTTATTAAAAGCTGGTGACTGCACTCAGGCATCGACTGACCAAGAAGGGTTTCCTCACCACATCCATAAAGCAATTAAGTATTAGTGACTAAACTTTCACAACGCGTATAAACTTACTAACGCCTCCAGGCCAAGAGTAGTGTTTCGCAGCTCTAACTGTTCACTGCCAGACTGAGACAGACTACACCCTCCATGGCAACAAGTTTCTCCCCAAGGGTAAGAGAGTTACACACTCTCACACACATGAGTAAGACTCACCAGAGTAGGTGTCATTTATGAAAAAAATACACAGTTTTCAAAGTCAGAAATATCAGATATGAACAGACACAGTTATGACAACACTCTATAACTAAATAATAGTGGATTTTACCGATACCGATGAATAGGTTGGATCATACTTGCCGTTACCCGATTAATGAACAGATTTAAAATGAATACTGGATAATAAACTTAACACGATGTAAAGTAGTACTGTACTTTTTTACAATAAAAAATTGTAAATCATGAAAATGTGTTAAAGGAAATATATTTGAATATATTAATTAATAAATATTGCAGTTTATAGAATTCAATGCTTTTGTTTAGTCAATAGCCATTGTTTTTAAATAGTCTAGTAATATGGATTATTTTGCATGTACACAGAAAAGCCTTGTAGTTTATCACGTTGTCTTCTTAATTTACAGAACTTAAAGAGAGCCTTATCAAAATTCAAGTTAAGAAAAAACTGAAACTGTTGCTGTTTTCATCACTTTCCTTTAACCAGTTTTCGGTGTGACCATGAAATGGTCCGAAATGTCAATAATCACTTCCCCCTCTCAAAGTTTGTTTACGTTGATTACACAAACTATTAGCGAGTGTCAAACCTATTCTATCACCTCTAATCATTTCCTGGCTTAATTAAGCACACTAATGACTTCTTAGAAAAGAGTCTCTCCACCAGGCTCAGCCCTCTGCTGTGAAGTAGGACACACCAGACCAGTGATTACCCTTAATGAGTTCGTCCTTTTATTGTCCATGTAAATGCGCTGTCCATTTTAGAAATCAGCCCCTAACTTTGTTATGCTCAATTAGATGAGTGGCCTGAGGTCACGGTAACTAATAACAACTCTGATGCTTTATGAAACAATGCATCATATTGGTGTGAGGCCGAAAGTTCCTCTGCCCCTGAGGAAAATTAGACTATAGGGTGTTAGAAGGAATCATGGAAGGTGTTGTGGATCAATCCTGGTTATTTCAAACCTGCTATTCTTACTTTTCCTTGGGCAGCACAGGTCAGTTACCTTTAAAGAGTTGCCTTTAATAATAATTATGAAAGGTCAAGGGCTGAAAGGTGCTTTATATTTGTCACATGTACTTTACAACAATGTGACATTTTTTCTTCACATATCCCAGAGATGTTAGGAAGCTGGGGTCAGAGTGCAGGCTCAGCCATAATACTGTACTTAATCTCAACAGTCTGCTATAATGACTAAAGTTTGCATTTGATCACAATCATTTTAGCTGTAAAAAAAAAATTGACATTCGGTGCCGCCCAGATGAGCATGGGTTCCCTCTTGAGTCTGGTTCCTCTCAAGGTTTCTTCCTTTTTGCCACCTCAGGGAGTTTTTCCTTGCCACAGTCGCCACCGGCTCGCTCATTAGGGACAAACTAAAACTTAAAAAGAACAATCTTATTGATTCTTTTTTACCACATTATCTGTGTAAAGCTGCTTTGAAAATTTTCATTGTTAAAAGTGCTATACAAAAAAAACAATAATAATTTATTGTAATAATACAGCAGCTCTGGAGCACTATAATACAGCAGCCTTGCTCAAAAGCCCAATAGTGGCAGCTTGCCAATACTGGAGCTTGAACCACCAACCTTCTGACCAGTAACCCATAGCCTTAACCACTGAGCTACCACATCCTAAATGAATGAAGGAACAAACACTGAATGTAAGAACAATCAGGAGTTGTGAATAACTTGCTATCTGAGAAGTTACAAAAATAACAGCAAGATTTATAACATTTTATATTTTCAAATTTATAGATAATGTTCAGTGGCAGAGGAAACACACTTCTGTAAGCTTTGAGCTCCTTCTAAGCTCTGCCTACCTGCTAATTAAATGTGAATGCTATTTGCATGTGTATACACATTACAGTCTCATAATATTAGAAAAACTGTAGACAGAAGTAGAGAGCATCAAACGCAACAGCACATTTCAACAGTCACAGACCAAAAAAACTTTCTTTAAAAAAAAAAAAGTGCATGATTAAATATTTTAATTTTCAATATAAAAAAAAAGCTATCCATTGTTCTATAGGTTTCACAACACAAATACCCACATTGACACCAGCATCTGCACTAATGATCAAACTATAGTTGTTGCTGAGTGACAATGTTATGTGTTATGGCTTCATTTTAATGAGGTAACAGACAGCAGTGGTACTGGATAACAGTAGCTGCATTGCGCTCGGTGTGTTACTGATAACTCTAAACTCAATAATTCTGATAGGCAACAATGCTTAAGATTGGCAAAATATATTACTGTATCACACGATTTCTATTCTCAATATTTATCACCTACTGGCTTCTCAAATCTACATATCAAAAGCTGCAGCACCTCCAGAATGACTCCTGTGCAGTGCCTTACATACCCCAGTAACTAGCTTTTGTGCATTTGTCTTCTGCCTCAATTGAATTAGGAGTTTTTTCTAATAAAAGGCTGCTTAGTAAAAGGCACTTAGAGCTTCTTCTTCTTTACACTTCTTTGTTCTGTGTGCATGATGCAACGTCCTACAATTTCCAGCTCACACTTTAGTGCAGATGAGCATGTCTACGCTCGGAGTTGCAGAGGTGAGGGAAAGCCGGACTGGGTGGCCTAGCGCTGCATGACACGGCATGCCAAGAGGAGCAGGTGTGCCAGGGCGGTCCGTCTTGGCCCTGTCAGCGTTACACTGTCATTAGCTAGCGCGGACGCAGCGGGGGGCAGCGCAGCGTCTCTCAGGCCCCTCGGTAATTACGCTCTGACATAATTAACCCAGCAAGCCCATTAGCCCAGCGATGGCTGGAAAAAAGCCCTCACTATAATTATTTGTTGTGTGCATGCTAATGAGGCCAGCTGTGCACCCATCGTACAACATGAACAAATTAATTTACAAGGCTGTGCTTCAAGGGTCTTTTTTTCTTACTCACACTCCAAACCACCAACTCTTTGCAAGTGTGTGTGTGTTGAATTTATTTTTTCACCAAGTAACATGCTTTGGATACGTAGTTGTGCGACAATGGGAGGGAAGGATGTGGTCATGGATGAAAGATGGACAGGGGTTTTTTGGAGTAGTGATGTGCTTAATTGCACTCTATAAACTAAGCAGCAGTGTTTTTTTTTTTTTAAGTTTCCCCCCCAAGACCAACACACATGATCTAACTAATCAGTTAATCACCAAGCACATCATGAGCTGTGCGAGGCAAAAAAGTAAAGCCCCTGTGCTTTAAAACCAGCAGATTACTCCAAACATAATCCTACTCTAATAACAATAATAATGCTTCTAAAATTTCATGGAAATAAAAAGTTCAGAACCTGCAGAGTACTGCACAAACCCCACCTTTTTTTTTTTATACTTCTTCAGTTTTCTCTCAGTAATTTATTATTAGTCACCCAATACCCTCCAACCCAATTTTGTCCAATTTAGCAGGAAAAAAAACTCATTGCTAGCACACAAAACAAATAGGATTAAAAAGCCATTATGTCACTTATTCCCAAATAATTATTTAGTTAACAATATCCAAGTTTAAACTCCAATATCAACATTAGGACACACCTTTGCACCGGGAAAGAATGCTTTTACAAGACTTTCACTCAGGAGCTGAGTTCACCTTTTGACAAAACATTCCAGTTCATTCAACTGACATTCATCATCCTAACGCATTGTTCACAAATCTATCCGAGAAAAAAAAAGTGACATCTTAAACGCTCCCCTGAAATACACCAAGGAGGTAATTCTTTTGTTCTATTTAGGTGGAGTGGCTTCACTTGGCACACTTGATATTCAGTGAGTATATTAAATTGCCTTTTTTTTTTTGCATACCTTGATGTAGAAAAGGAGCGAGCGAGTATGCGAGAGAGGGAGAGATGTGTCTGCTTCTTTTGGCTGCATGCATTGAAAGACAAACTTTCTCACAAAGCCTTTTTGTTACGCCAGCAGACTGAAGGACAAGAGTCTGGCTTACATCAATGCGCATCACCTATAAAAGGAGTCTTGAAAGAAATGCACTGTCACGGATGCGTGGGATATGACTGAGATCTGCTATCTCAATAAAAGCTTCGGGATAAAAGAGGAAACGCAGGCAGGCGGCAAGGGCGAGCGAGAGCAAGTGGTTCTTTTGAACGCCGATCAGAATATTACATGAAGGCCACTGCTAAGATGAAACTCCATACGTCTTGAACTGCCACTAAAAAACTTACGTGTACCTGTTAATAGCACTCTGGTGAAATCTTGACATGAATGTAGAGCCTTGAATTGTAGCTGGTAATCGTTAGAATTTATTTGTATGCATTATTTAGATACAAACAAAATACATTCATTTACATACAAAAAAACATGGGTATAATATGTTTTTTAAGACAAGTTCAAAATGTAAAAAGTTCAGTAAACAGCAATGATCTGAATAGTTATTAGCAATAGTGAATTTCTGATGTAATGTTTTATAGTTTTCAGAGCACCTTGTCCAATCTTCTGTAAAACTTCTGAGTGTTCTTATGGGAAAACCTGATTTAACACATTAACTGTGTTTTTTCTTCATGTAAAATGTTATTTTCTTTACTGACTTTATGTGTAACATTACATTTGTTATAAAAAGTATAAAAGTAAAAACATTTTCTCTCTTACTGACTCATTCTTACTGCACACACACACACACACACACACACACACACACACACACACACACACACACACACACTCCAGTATAATCTCTGTGGGGTTTTCCCTCTACAGGGATCTATTGGGTAGGCCAGTGCTTTTATGAACATTATGCATTATTAAGCACCTCAAACATCTCCTGGGCCTTTTGTTTATTACTGCTCTTATTAATCACCAACACATAATCTCCACCCATCCAGAGAGCCCTTGTTCACCATTTATTCTCCACTCTCTCTTTCCCTTTTTCCCCTCACACACACACACACACACACACACACACACACACACACACACACACACAGTCTTTGATTTTGATAATATTCTATGATGAAACCACCTCTAATGATATAATGATGGCAGGAAAATTCGAAAACACTGATTAAACATGCCAATATTATGAAGCACAAACTAATCTCTAAAGACAAAGTCTTTAAAATATAAACAACAACCATTAAGAAGGACAAAAAGGCTTTTCTTGATTTCTGATCTAATACAAGCAAATTCCTGGGAGGGGGTTAATTAGCCACTATGTCTGTAATACCTCTCGTCACCACTAGCCAGCAGTGTAACACAGCCTTATGTCCATTTTCCATGTTTCATCTGGTCTCTGACCAGCAACTATACTAAGAAGTTGTTCTTTCCATTAAAACTTGCTTTTTTTACCATTGCCTCTGTGCGTGTTCAAAGACCTCGACTGTTATAAAACGTGAAAGAGCTGCAGTGAAGAGGAAAGGCCTCTTGGGGATGGAGAAGTATAAAAGCACATGGAACGGCAAAGCTAACACCTGCAGCGCCTGTCTTACGGCAATGCTCCAGGCTTTGGCAGAGTCGACCCTCTCCAGGTGAGGCAGCTCCAAAAAATATAAATATGAAAATAATAATAATAAGATGACACCCTTCCTGCATTGCTTTGAATGACATATCATCTCTAACCTCCAGTTATATCACAAGAAGGAGTAGAGACAGATCATTTTATTGTTACATCTATGGATTTTGCATTTAAAAACAGAAGGAAAACATGACTGCAGGGCCGAATTATGGCAAATGGCAGTACAACAAACCCTGAGAGGTATGATGTGCAGAGGAATTCACTCCGAACAGGAAGATAAAGCACTATAAAGCACTATAAAGCCTGAGAGCAGCAGTCAAAACCCTGGATGTGTTTATTTGTTTAGAAATTAAAAACTAATTGCCTTAAATCTAGAAAGAAAAACAGGATGACCACTTGGCTCGCATCCCTTTTCTTTCACATTTTACTATTTTATATATGGGGCAATCAGTGTCTCAATTCACACACATTTTTATTGTGTACATCTGTTTTACATTTGTGTTTTGTAATTATGCTCACTTGAGCAGCTGGGATTAAACGATTGCTGACAAATCAGGAAAAAGGCAAGGGGAAAAAAAAACCTGAGAATGGAAATGGGGAACCATCACAGAGTGGTAAATTTCTGTTGACATCAGCCACAGAGATGGGGTGAGATTATCGCGTAGACAATAAAGGACGAATCAGCACTTTAGGCTGCCCTGCTTTACAAGTCAAGAAACAAACCTCTTCCTAAAGCTGCCAGCAAGGATCACACACACACACACACACACACACACACACACATCACATTTACCATACTCAACACAACCTAAACTCCAGCTTTACTGTAATTTTTTAAAAGGAAGAAATGTCGTTACTACAGACCAAGGTGCATAGACAGTAAACAGTAAGAGTTACCATTAGACATAAATCAAGAGTAAACCTTAAACATAGTGGAGTTCAGGTGCGATAAATATTAGGTAAATGTGAAAAATAGAGGTTGAAATGTAAGTAATGTAAGTGTAAAGTGTGAGTCCACAGTAAGGGGTAAAACATGCCAATACTGTATGTAATGTAAAGTCAGTTACGGGATGCAAAGATGAGGTAAACATTGTATATATATAAATAAAAACTCTATATATATTAGTTGTTAATACTCTAATCAGCATAAGCATAGACAAATATGAATGCTTTAAGCAAATGTATTATTATTAGTGAAAACCTACTCAACAGAGAGCACAAATACAAAATATTATTGTAAATGTTTTTTAAGTAATTATAGTGTTTTTAATTAAGTAAATCATCTGGACACCAAACTGAACTTTTGCTATGTTTACACATGGGCGGTTTTAATTGCTGGATGTGTGCACCATGGCGAATTGTGGTGTTTGATTTGAGACTTGGCGCATCAGTAAAACATGTTTATTGAATAATAAAAATTGTTGTATGATTAAGAGTTTATAAAAAAAAATAATTATAGAAAGGACGCTGTGAATAAACATGTGGTGCGTTGAATTTGAATGTGTTGCGTTGCTTTATTGACTGTGATAAATATCCAAGCAACTTGCCGAAAACACAAAAAAATAAAATAAAATGAGTGCCTCGACAAGGCCTGCTTTACTTTAGCAGTTTCTGAACAACTGATAGTACAACAAACATCTGTGTCATCAAATACTAGGATCACACAGGGAACTCCGAAGCGATAACAGCCTAAAAGACAACAAATGAACAAGAAAAGGGATTAGAGGCATCTGATACCAATGTATGTTTATCCACTATTAAAAGTTCTTTATCACCATGGCCTGGACAGTAGTCCTGCACAGAAGAAGCACTTACTCAACGACCGCCATAAAAAAAAAAAAAAAAAGATTAATCTAGAAATACTAAAGTAACATTTTAAACATTTTAAAAAATAGTTTTTTTACCTTAAAAAAAATGAGTTGAACCTCAATAATGTTAAGAGACTGTTTTAAACAGTAGCTATAGCATCTTTTATAAAGGGAAGGCTGTGAGTTCTGCTCACTGGATCAGCTAAAAGGTAAAACCCCGCTGTAAAAATGGGGACAAACTGAAACAAGAGGTAATATCAAAGGTAAAATACATGATAATGCACGCATTCTATTATGCTTTGTTTCTATAGTAACAACCTATTCACTGAGACGTCTATGGTGTACATGTCACTTAATCTAAAGTACTATATAGATTAATAAAACATGATATTTAACAAAGAAGACTATTAAACCATTGAAGGGTTCACTTTTAGAAGAGGATTATATAACATTTAAGGAATGTGTGGCGGGTGTCAGTGCTCTAGACAGTCTTCAGGATAGAGGATTTTTGCTAAAACCATTTGCATTAAGAAAGAAAAAAAAGGTCTGGTGTTGGAACAACTGTTTATAGCTGTGGTAATATGTGATAACAGGACCTAAGATGCCTCACAGAAATCAAATTGAACATTGAATTAACTAATAACAGTTAGATAATGCGATGAGTTGTTCATTAACTAAATTAATTGTTAGCAAACTGCAAACAGGGTAAGAGGAATGGCACACTTAGGGCTATTCAGTGACAAAAAAATAATCTTCTTCAAGATGCTAATAGCCATGAGCTTCATGAATTTGCACCCCTGCTCTTATTTAATAATATAATTGTTGATAGTTAAGTATGTGGTATGTAGTAAAGCTTTCTTTCAGGAGGCATTCATTTTACAGTTATGAAAGGAGTTTTGAGTGTCAGGAGTTTGTACAAACTTTGTCTTCAGGACTCCTCAGCAGCTTAAACATTCTGATTTCTCTGTAAATCCACAAGCTGTGTTTTTTTATTTTTTATTATTAACTGCAGACATTAGGAAACATATATATATATATATATATATATAGATATATAGATAGATAGATAGGGATAGATAGATAGGTATAGATAGATAGGAATAGATAGATGGGAATA
>MU559653.1:3604182-3638334 GCA_024362625.1 Silurus asotus | reverse complement strand
TATATATATATATAAACATACTAATATATAAACTGTGCAGGCCTGAGGCAGATAAGACATGTCAAGCCAAACTATTGTATTAAAATAATTAATTAATGCCAGTGGATTAAAAAGTACAGAATGCTGACTATAAGCAAATGGATGTCAGTATGTTAGAGTTTATATAATTGTAAGAGGTAATATAATGCTACAGGTCAGTGTTCTTTATCACACCTGGAGAATCCAGTTCCCATGATCCAGAATAATTCTGTGGTGTGTGTGTGTGTGTGTGTGTGTGTGTGTGTGTGTGTGTGTGTGTGTGTGTGCACACTTGGTGGGGGGAGGTGACCTTGCACATGGCCAGAGAGAGTGTCTGATAAATAGGCCGTGGTAGACAACAGGCTCACCTTGCAGATGGTGTGTTCCGTCAGGGGTCGATACAGATGAAAACACACTTCTTGCTGTTAGGACAGCACTTTAGCAGGTCAAGCTCTAGGCTAGGCTCTCTTTCTACAGCTTTGTTCAAATCCAAGGCCCAAGGCTAAAGGATGTTCGAGTAGCCCTTTGAAGTGGAGACCTTGGCTTTTGAGCATCGTCCCTCCTCTGTACTGTAGAAGCACTGCACTAATCTGGGTGCGTCCTGTAGCTCTACACAAAATGTGGAGCAGCCAGAGCAGGTGCAAAGCTCAATGGCAGTTCATGAACCTTCCTTTACTGAGACTGAGAAATGAAAGTGATGTTTCACAAAGTCACCTTTTGTCTACCTGCTATATTTTATCTTGTGATGTGCCTTGCAAAATATGCATAAGGCTTGTTTGTATTAAATATTTGACTTTTGAAAATAGTTGCAGCAATTGGAGCTCTTTCCTGGCACCTTGGACCTCAGTGGGTGTTTTTTGTGGTTCATTTTTTATTCTCTATATGCAATCCGAAAACAAATTATCTAAGTGACCCTTGTATGTGACTTGTTCAAGAAATCAAACTACTTGTGAAGTACAAATGGCGTAAGTAATGCCTCTTGTTGAGTCCACAAACACAGCCTCTGGAACATGCACACACTCTTAAGTGCAGCCCCTGTGAGTGGAGGTATAGGTCAGAGACCAGATGTGCCTTTAAAGAGTAACTTCTGAAGCAAATAATTTCATGTCTACTTTGCAGAACAATTTGGAACAAAAAAATAAAAAATAAAAATAATAGAAAGACCTTTCAAGCAGCCACCGTCTCATCATATGCTGGGCAGCAATATCCATCACCTGCTCATTCATTATGTAAAGATGGTGCACTGTTCTCATCAGAAGTAACATGTACATGATAGGATACTGGAGAGAGAGCAGTCTACTGTGACATCCTTGTTTATTCTGTACTCCCCTCTTCTCCTACCTTCTTTGTCAGTTTTTCTTACTTTCTTTTGTGTGTAACTCCTTGCGATTCTTACACAACCACACTCTCGTTCTGTTTCCTCAGTGGTCTCATCAGGTGGTGGCCCCTACTTTGGTCAGGCTTTAAATAGTCCACAGCAGTCAAAAGCATCCGAGATGTAAATGTTAAATCCAGTCAAGGCCGTGTGAAGGATTAATGAGTTTCACTCTTCTAAATGTGTCTTGTGGATGTGGCACTTTACGCACATATTCACGTCCACAACTGAACAGATACGCAGTGCCAAGCTTGTGCTTTATTTCTACCTGATCTCCAGCCTGGGAGAATAATAAGTAGGTTATAATATTAGGATTAATGCCCATCTTGGGTAGTACTGATATTTGCTTGTATGCAGGTGTGTGACTCACCTGGGGCTTCTATCAGCTGTTTGTAAACTCCCAGAAATGCAGACTCGGCCTCCTTACTGCGCTGGATCAAGGCAACAACCTACAAAAAATAGCACACAAATTCAGAAAAATAGCAATTAGTTTATCTATTGAAAACAAAAGGAGACATGCAACATAAAATAGAGATAATAAATGTTTACTGCACATTCCAGTATCTCATAATCGAACATAAATAACCTCAGCAACTTTGTGCATTTCTTTCATTCAAAACATGCATTTAAGTAAAGTTGTGAACATCAGAAGTATCAACAGAACCACTCAACATACATCATGATTATAGACCAATACAGTGTCTATAAAGCAGCCTATTATTATTATTATTGCAAAATATGGTCAGAGGCATAATGCAGTGGACTTAAAGCTCAGTGTGCCGAGGTCAGCATGTATGCAGTTTTTTCCCTCCGTTGCTTCAACCCTGCTATCCACCGCTCGACAGGGGCCTCAAACCAATTACAGCTTCGTTAGGGGAGAGCGGGTGAGCAGAATGCACTACCACCTGGCCCCATGGAGAGGGCACCTGTGCCTGCAGAGACGTAGGCAAGAGAGTGCCCGAGACCAGAAAATACACCTCAGTCACTCTTTTCACAAAACTAAAGGATCACCTGGGCTAACATCCTGTCTCATGTCAGACAGCAAACATACAGAACGTTGGCAGTTGTGCATGTTTATACAATAAGCTAAAGAATTTTTTTTTAAACACTGGCCATTGAATTTTTTTTAATAAATTACATTTATACATTAAATACTTTATACCTGGGGTCCTCAAACAGTTTTCTTTGAGGGCCACATAATTGTAAGTTTCTTTAATGGGGGGCCAGGTCGGTCTGTAACAGAAAATTACATGGGCCAGGTTGGGGGTTCATAGTGTCAGCGCAGATTATATTCTTTAAACAGTGCAAACAGCCATTTCATTGCATTGAACATGAATGAACTTTTCTCTCTCAACCCTTTGTTGACTTTTTACATTTTCTCTCTGGTTTGCGTGCAGTAGCAGCTGATCAAAAACGGAGGAATGCTATGCTGAATGTGCCATTATGTTGGTTGGTGGGTGAATCTAACGAATAATGTTAATAACTATGGGAAATGTTAGTTTAAAAAGCAACCTTTATTAATAAATAGAAATATGAAATGATTAAAAACATATTTATTACATTACAAATTACATTTTCTAAATATGTCTCTGGCATTGTTTAGAGGGCCGTTCCAAATGTGGGGGACCACTCGCCATAGTTTGCGGACACATGCCTTATACAAATTCCATTCGTCAAAATAGCAACACTGAACTTTATATAATGCTTTAGGAAAACATCATGTCTCCAGATACTCCAAAGGTCCCCTCATGTGGATTCTCCTCTTCGTGGTCACAGGAAGCTTGATTCGGTGGTCAGTGATCTGTTTCTGTGTAGAGTTGTGTGTATTGCATCACTGCCCTGCTGGAAGATTCAAACTATAAACCAGTTGTAGTTTCTTGGCAGAGATAGACATTTTTTTTTTCATTTACAATCTCCCGATATTCCCACAAAGGGTCAATGGCCTTTAGAGGAAAACATCACAAAAGCTTCAACTTTTTTTTTATGCCCAAACCCACCCTGAGTGTCAGTTGTCAAAAAACTCAATTTATTTGTCTCATCTGACCTTGAAGCATTTCATGTTCCCTGTAGTGCTTAGCAAATTCCACATGCTAAACTTTGTGGTTGGATGAAAAATCTAAAGTTCTCATCTCATATGTATGCTCCAGTAAAGTAATGGGTGATCACGTGTGCAGAAAATGTAAATATACACTACGTGATTCAGTTATATTTCTATAGGAGGGAAAATATAAATATAAATTTTCTTAGAATAAATGCACAATAAAATTTTAGCTTTCTTTCATACATCCTGTATATTTACTGTGAGATTGAACTAATCAACCCATAAACCTGGATAAACCCAAAGCTGATTGCATGTAACTACTGCTTCATTGTATAAAGCACAAGTCGATTTGAATTCTTCGTGGAGTTTGATTTAGATTAAGGGGAAACATATTCCTCATTGTACTTAATTATAGGTATTTAAACATAAAGAGATGTAATGTGTGTTCAACAAAGGGAAAGATAGCTAAATACAAATATTTTAGAATTATGATACAAATAATAATAAGCACAATAAAACATTAGTCTACAGATATAATACAAAAATGAATGCTGTTACCTTCTAATGAATGTTATTGGCTTAAAGGAGAAATTCAATATGATTAGAACTATATGTGAGAGAGCGAAAGTGAGAGAGTGGGGGGAGATTTAGATTTACAGTAAAGAGCTGTTGTCCCTGGAGTTCCATAATGCCAGCATCATGCTCACTAAAATATTTTAAAGATAAGAGCCTGCCAATACTCTAGCTCACTGCTGCTTCATGGAGTTCATGTTAAAATGGAGAGGCACTACACCAATCGATACAGATACAATAGTCTCCTGCTTTCCCTGTCTGAAAGCAATAGTGTTTCTGTGTTTTTTTTCTTCTGTGCTTTCTCTCTCTTCTCTCTCTCTCTCTCTCTCTCTCTCTCTCTCTCTCTGTCTCTCACTTTTCCTCCATTTCCAGGACATCACATTTGGTTGCTACATCAGCACCGAGCCACCGCACGCCAAGATAACAAAACAAGAAGCTATAAATGCATGTGAGCAAGAGTGTGAGATTTAGACACCAAGAGACAAGGCGTTATAGAGAGTCAGCACCTGATCAGTCTAATTAGCTCTTCCGTCCAGCACATAGCAAGCAGCATGAAAAATATTCCTAATAAATGTACTCTCCGAACTGCATTATTGATTACAGAACACGAGACACAAAACATACATTCTTTCAAGTTATACAGAATGTAATATATAAAAATATAGTTTAGCAGAGCAATGTCAAGTCTTAACCAGCTTTAGCTGGTGTGTATGGAGGCAGAAATGTAAAGAATAAATAAATAAATAGAGGCTGTTTATAATTATTATTATTAATGAGATCAATAATTTTATTGCTAAAACTGTATTTCCATGTACATATATTATAATTTACACAGTCAAGGTTTATCAATTAAAAATGTCTGGCCCTTAATAATAAAATTTGGGTGCAGTCAAATTGAATTATAAAATACCCTTTTGCAACAGTTGCCATATCTGTGCATCCAAACTCATGTTTGGTCAGAGATTATTAATGTATGCATGTATTAGCAAATGAGATATATATTATTTATAATAGAGCAAATTCCCAATTAAAAAAAAAAAACAATTGCACAGGTGGGAACCTTCACTAATTTATAAGTAATGGAGTTTGGTGTCAACATGTAAATGTGAATCAGAGATACAAATGTAAAGCTCTTTAATCATTTAATTGAGTAATACTTATGAACAAAAGTCCCCATAAAGTGCTAGCTACATTCAAAGTGTTAGCTCATCTGTTCAAAGATGTGATGCTGAGAAGCTTTGCTGCTTCAGGGCCTGGACATCCTTGCTATAGTTGTCAAAACCATGAATTCTGCTCTCTACCAGAAAATGGTAGAGAGTCGTGTCAGTCGTGATGTGAACCTCAAGTGCCATTGAGTAATGCGGCAAGACAATGATATAAAGCTCAAGAGCAAATCCATCTCTGAATGGCTCAAAAGAAACTAAATTAAGGTTTGGAGTGGTCTAGTCAAAACCCTGATTTGAACTGACATCGCACTGAATGACAGCTTTGTAAAAGACTCATCTTTAGTTACTGGAAACATTTGGTTGCAGTTGTTGCTGCAGAATCATTTGTTAAATTTAGGGGCAAATACTTTTTCACACGATATATATATACACAGGTGTTATATAAGCTTTTATCATACAAAAAATGATATGCTCATTTTAAAAGATTTCAGTGTTTTCACATGTTGCTGTTTATATTATATTTACTGTACCATTTAATGTGACTAATACACATTCTAAAGACAAAGGACTAGAAAAGACAATCCCTTCTGTCATTAGACTTAAAATGTTTAATTTCTTTTTTTGAAAAATGAAACCCTTTTTTTTTTGCTGTGAAAGGCTAACATTTTATATCGTCTAGCTACAATTCGTTTTGTGCATCATTTCACCTCATAAATCAGCTGGGCAGTGTGCATATGCAAATAAGGGACAAGTGGGTGTGTCCTTGTTACCGCTGGGCTGAAACCACTCGTTTTTATGTAGTACATAAGTTTAATGAATCAGACGCAGATTTGTTCATCTGCCATTCTGTGTGCTTAGCTTGTACTAAAGTCATGCTATTTTATTATTTTATTAATTGAATTTTATTCATCAGAACCAGACTCGCTAAATCTCATTTCAATGCTTTGATGCATTTTAAGCTTTGATGAGTGCCATTGTCATTAAAGACTTTTGTTATTTCCTTTAAACAGCAGAATGAGAACAAATCGACATCAATCTTTATCCTAAGCACAGAAAAAGAGTATATATAGAGTTTATAAATAGTCTGCAAAAAGTGTAGGATTCTTTATACTGTATGCATATGTGTGTTTGCACAAGTGTGGCTACATGCTGCATGTGTTAGATTGGCACCCAACTCTCATAATTCATCATCTATTAACCGCAGAACATAAAGATTTTCTCGACAATCACACCATTAACCTGTCTGAGCCCAGCAGACCAGATATCAATCATCTCTTTCTCTCCCTCTCTCTCTCTCTCTCTCTCTCTCTCTCTCTCTCTCTCTCTTTCTCTCTTTCTCTCACACATGCTCCAGAAGAGATCTGCATATAAAGTTATGTTCATTTGGACTCTTATAGCCAAGTTACAGACTGTAATCCAGTTACATGGGGCTGAAATCAGTATAGGCAATACCACACTGACAAATTTACAATTCCTACTTCTGCTTCCAGTGAAAAGGACAAAAAAATTGCTTTTGTCCACAGTTCAAAGTGAAATGTCACCAGCCCTTTTCCAGTGACTTTATTCACTTAAAGTTGTTTGACAAATTGCCCCCCAAAATTACAGCGAGTTCTTTCTGCAGTCGGTGCGTCAACACACCAAAATTATAATTTCTTATGCCTACTAATTCTGGCTTCAAAGGACAGATGACTTTTTAGCACTTGTGGCTCCTGACAGTGCCAAAACTAGCACGTGCCAAGTTTCAAAGGGGTGAAAAAGAATAATTAGTTTTACATAAAAACACGCTCAGCAGTCATTTCCTCTAATTTCCAATTAGTGGGGAAATCAAATGAGTGACAATGAAAAGCGCTAAAGATCTGATCCCATTCTTCATTCGATTCTGTTAAGCGGAGTAGCTCGAGTGAGTTGCGTGTGTGTGTGTGTGTGTGTGTATGTGTGTGTGTGAGAGAGAGAGTGTGTGTTCATGTGTGCGTGCGTGCGTGCGTGTGTGTGTGTGTATGTGTGTATGAGATAAAGAGAAAGAAGATAGAGCGTGTGAGAGCCCAGGGGGGGTGCAGAGAGTGAGGAAGAAAAAGTAGGAATTATGGCCAGGTTATGACACAAGAGATGCTAAAAAATAAATAAATAAAATCAGTGTTGGCATGTAAATTGAGGAGGTTGGGTAAAAACAGGGAACGCATGATGAGGAAATAAAAAGACAACAGGAAAGGGGAAAAACCCCTAAAGAACAGAGTCAGAGAGTGGAGAGTGAGAGGCAGAGTTAGAAAGGCTCCCAAAAAGACTAGCAATTAGCAATTATGCACTCATCAATTATAATTACTACAACTGGTGATTATGCAATTATCATAGTGAATCATCAGTTTTTAGCAGTAGGGTTCACACTGAGGTGCATTATGTCGGGCCTGCAGAAAGAGTCAAACCACACAGAGACGTAGAGGGAGTTTAACATTTCACATTTAACAGTAGTTGATGTCGAGTGAGGTCAGTGTTATTTAGCTTCAAAAGCCAAAGATTTCCTTGAGGGTTCTTTGTATACTTAATAAGTCTCAGCTTTCTAAAGGGCTCTACTTGGAATCCCCTTATCTGAGATCGTCGCACACTCAACGCAGTACCTTCAAAGGCTTCTGAAGAAAAGACTATCTAAAGAATCTTTGTTTTCAAGTTTATATCCAGGCGCATGTATAGTAACATTATAGATGTATTAAAATAAAAACACTGCCTCAAAACAGGCAGATTCTTCTGTTCTTTAAAACACACTGCACAAAATAATGAGGAGTCTCTGACATCAGTATTATAAAGACTATACTTAACACAGAGAGAGCACACAGGAAAAGACACACACGTGGTGTGTTCCTAAAATAATCAGTGGTGGACGAAGTTCCCAAACCATGTAGTTGAGATAAATTTGAGATACACACTGTAAAACATTATTCAAGTAAAAGTGCTTTCTTTAAACTTTCACTTGAGTAAAAGTACAAAAGTATTAGCCTTCAAATGTACTTAAGTATCCAAAGTACTATGATTTATTATGGCTATAATTTTCCTATTACTATTTTTGTCACAAGACTCTCTTAATTAACTTGGATCATATGAAAAGACTTTAATGTTACTCTCAGCACACCAGTCTATTAATAGAATGCTGATTGTTATCTATTTAAATTATCATGAGCCCAAAACCTTTGTGCAAAAAAAGTCTCGCAAATAAGGCCACGGGTGTTGTGGTGAGTTCAATTCAGGAGTTTCTTCCATTTATTCCTCTCAAAATGTTCCGCTTGCTGTTAAACTGATGCTGAACTGTATGTTGGTGAACTGTATCTTGGTAAAAACCACCAAGCGGCACACAGACCACACGCTCTACCCTGATTGGTGGCTTGCTGCAAGATATTTGACTGTGAAATGTAGTAAAGTGAAAGTAAAATCTCCCCAAATGGAAATACTTCAGTAAAGTACAGATACTAATTACAGTTAATTCATTACTGTCCAGCACTCTGAAATAACACAGAGAAATTATTAACAAATGCACCACTCACAACAGAAGAAGACATTCACAGGGGAAAAAAAAAACTATGTCATGGATATGTAGTGGATGAAAAACTATTTTTTAAGTACATCATTGGGCACAAACACACACACAAGATGTTTTGAGGATTTCATCGGGGTGTCGTGCCAAGTCTAAAGTGTGGCTACTATCTCTGAGGCACTGGGTGAAATGAGCAGTCAGAGAGCTGACACGCATCTAGTCCTTACGTCAATTCCAATCAGCAACTCTGTCTCTCTCTTTCTCTCACACATACACACACACCATTGTGTCATCCAGTAAGGTTTTCCCCGGCACTTTTGCGCTTGACGGCCACAGAGTAGCAGCTTTCTCCCTCAACTCTGCCCTCAAGCCATCCACTGCTCTCCTCAAATGCAGTTCTTCTGTAAACACTCACACATACTATGATTTAATACCACGGTTGTAGTAATATCTCTACACTACTATGCCAAACAGCATACAGAAGACAATATTTACAATTTTTCTAATGTTACTGTCTGAAGCTGTTTGATGAATCAAGGACCTCTACACTAAGTTATTGAGTCTAATATATATATATATATATAAAAAATAAATTCATCACTGCACCGATACAGAACCTCAAAGAGTTCCCGCATACTGAACAATTGGACACAGCTTATTTTTTTATTGTGCTGTTTTGTATGTGATACTTGCTATTAACTATTTACAATTATGATTCTCCATGAACCTGTGTCTGTGTTGCCTTGTATGTTGCATCATGGACCTAGAGGCACAATATTTCACACTACTGTATACAAACACTGGCTCAAAACAACAGTCTCAAAACAATAGGCTGAAACTAACATCATACACATCTAAAAATACTGTATCTGGGGAATGCAAATGCTGGTTGTGGTCTGACTGAACAGCTACAGGGTATGTATGCAGTAGCCCTGAAGTTCCTGCTAGAAGTAATTAGCCACCATACTGTTAAAAAGCATAGTAGGGTATGTTAAAGTTCAACATGGTGACCACATTTGAAGCTATGTGAGCTACAGAATCAAGGTTTAATCTGAAAAAAGCTAACAGTTCCCAAAATTCCTATTTGTCCTTAATACAATTTGTAATACACATTTAAAAATAAAAATAAAATAGGATAAACACATTAACAACAATATAAATCTGATAAATCTGAAAAACACACACAAACACACATACATCCACACAATAAGGAAATAGCCCATGATGGAATGTAAAAAATATAAGAATAATATAAGAAGCTGTGTACCCAAGAACATAATCATTAGCACCATGGGTAATAACTTAGTACTTTTAGTTTATTTACACATCATCTTCTTTTGGCTACACAATACAACTCCTTCTGACCTTCTCTATCATCTGCAAAAATCATAGTCCATAGAGACTACTGTCTGACCTCCTCCATCTACCTGTCCATCAGAACTGCAAACAGAAAAGGGCTCAGAGCCAATCCTTGATGCAATCCAACCTTCACCTTGAACCAGTCTGTCGTTTCTACTGCACACATTACTGCTGTCACACTGCCCTCATACATGTCCTGACACAGCTGACTTCATCATACAATACTACAGCTCCTCTCTCCACCCTGTCGTATGCTTTCTCTAAATCCACAAACATACAATGCAACTCCTTCTGACCTTCTCTATACTTCTCCATCAACATTCTCAAAGCAAATAATGCATCTGTGGGGCTCTTCCTCGGCATGAAACCATACTGTTGCTCACAGATGGTCACCTCTTTTCTCAGCCTGGCTTTAACTACTTTTTCCCCATAACATCTCTCCTAAACATATCCATGCTTCAGGTGGTATGTAATTTGGGCCAACCGACTTTCCACTCTTCATCCTCTTAATCGCTGCTCTCACTTCCTCTTTACTAATGCTATCCACTTCCTGCTTCACCATTTTCACACCATCCAACTTTCTCTCTCATTTTCCTCATTCATCAACTGCTCAAAATACTTCCTCCACCTTCTCAACACACTCTCCTCACTAGTCAACACATTTCCATCTCCACACTTTATTAATCTAACTTGTAGCACATCCTTCCCAGCTCGGTCCCTCTGCCTGGCCAATCTGTAAAAAATCTTTTCTCCTTCCTTAGTGTCCAACCTCTCATACAGCTCCTCATATGCCTTTTTCTTGGCTTTCACCACATCCCTCTTTACCTGCTGCCACATCTCCTTGTACTCCTGCCTACTTTTCTCATCTCTCTGTCGATCCCAATTCTGTTGTTTCGCCAACCTCTTTCTCCTTATGCTTTCCTAAACTTCCACATTCCACCACCATGTCTCTTTGGCTTCCTTTCTGTTTTCAGATGTCACACCAAGTACCTTTCCAGCTGTCTCCCTTATCACTTCTGCAGTAGTTGCCCAATCATCCAGCACCTCTTCAACACCACCCAGCCCCTGTCTGACCTCTTCCCTGAACCTCACACTACAGTCTTCCTTCTTCAGTTTCCACCATCTTATACATCACTCTATGCTCATCCTTCTTGTTTAAATATGCATTTAGCACTGCTCTTTCCATCCTTTTAGCAAAATCTACCACCATCTGCACCTCCACATTTCTCTCCTTAAGGCCATATTTATCCATCATCTCCTTATCATCACTGTTACCTTCACCTACATGCCTATTGAAATCTGCACCAATCACCCATCTTTCTTTCCTATGTACACACTCAACCACTTCATTTAACTCACTCCAGAATTTTATTCCAGTTTAGTTTAGTCCAGTTTTTTACAGACACTCTCAGATGCCAAACATAGTTGATGGATCTGCTTTTTTATGATTAACAAATACACAATAATGAACTGTGCATGAAATACAGGAAAATGTATACCAAGAACAGCTAATAGTACTTAGCACTTTTGCTTGCAGCTAGTAGAAAGCCTCCTGAGCAGCTTCATAAATTCTAAACCAATGGGTAAAGATGATTTTCAAAAATACAAAAGAACAGAAGGCAGTTTCCAGATTCACTTATATCTTGTGTGTACTGCTACACACAGGTAATGATCTACTCAGACCATGTTATGGTAGACAATTCTCAGCACAGCAGAAATGACACAGCTGGTTAGCTAATGAATGAGCAGTACTAGTAGGGGTTGAGTGGATACTGTTACTGCTTCTGTAAGAGAGAAGCAGCAGATCATCAAATGAACCTTGATCTTTCCAGGACTTGCTGGCAGTCTTCGCTCTGTGGTGCGAAATGTGCATCCACTACAGTTTTTTTGACACTGGTGGTACAGACGTGAAGAGATGATGTGCTGTGAAATGATTGTTTCTTTGCTGGCTGCTCTGGGGGTACACGTTAATCAAGTTCTCACAGCTGCAGAACCATCAGGTGTACCTTATGACTTTACAGACTTCATAGACCAGACTTTTATAGGCGTGATAATGTGTGGCCAGTCAGAAGTAATCAGGAGGCCATACTTTTTTCGAGCTGCTGTGTTATCCATCTTTCTTGGTTGGGCATGATGGTTAATAGGTCTTACAGGTATAGGTCAGTTTTGATTACTGGATGGCACTAAAAAACTAATGGCCCATTCCAATACATCATCCTGAACAGCAGAACTCAAACAAAGGGTCTATATTTCTTAGTAGGATCTTACAAATCTTACAAACCTTCGGGTTTTACCATGTTTATTGTGTATTGATGGGGCAAGCTACAACTAGGATTACTGTAGATTATTCAGTAAAATTTTTCTAACTGATATCATACATGAACATGAACAGCATGAACAGCAAAGGGCTTTGACTGCATCCCTGTTAGGCTGATGACCAGTCACTGTACTATTAGCTAATAAGCCTGTTTTTACATTTTCTTCACTTGTATAAAGACAGAGGTTTTTGTGAAAGTCATTTAGAAGCAAAACATTGTTCAGCTTTAAATGTTCTCTAATGCTCTGGAACTTGAAACACCTAATAAGCTGCTGAATCATCTTTAGTCTTAACTTTATCTTCTTGTGTACAATGTCAAATCTTAAATTTATTTTCAATAACCTGTAACAATAGTCTTTGTTAGACTTTAAAGTTTAGCTAACTGCAGATATATCCAGGTTTGCCAGATGTTTACAGGGTTACATCGACTACTTCATCTTGGTTAAGTATGTGTTGTTGTAATGGTCAAATCAATCATTCTCTCTTTAAAAAATATGAGAGTTAGTTATGGTAGAAATGCTGAACTGTATACAGTGAGGACAAATCAGCTATTTATGCATGATTCTGATTCAGCATTTTCCTTATGATGTTGGCTCAAGCAATGTTGTTTAATATTAAATATTCTGAATATTATTCAAAGAGCAGATAAATAAATATGACACTATTAATACACTCCACATACCTATTTCACTTAAAACCTACTTATTAGCCATATTCAGAGTTTAAAATTATACCTTAGTACTTAATATCATATATGCAATTATCTATCAAACCAACCATTAAAGAAATAAGTGACCGTTGCTAGAAATGAGTATTCTAAGCTACTGCATATACATTTACCACAAAATAATTCTACTGCTGAATCTCTAAATATTCTGCAAAAAAAAAATAAAAAAATAAATAAATAAAAGATAGAAACGTTTTAAATGCACACCTATCCAGTAGATAGATATAAAAAAAAAAGTCTTTAGGCACTTTATCAAAAATAAATAAATAAAAGATAGAAACGTTTTAAATGCACACCTATCCAGTAGATGGATATAAAAAAAAAAGTCTTTAGGCACTTTATCAAATATAAAGTCTGTGAGAACAGTTCTATTAGAATCCTCAATCACAGAATGACTGCAGACCCATTTTTCAACCCTCATTATCATCCGGCAGGTCGTCTACAGGTGCAGGCACAGCCACAAATCCATGAGAGAGTGAGACATTAAACCTAGATCAAAATGTTTCCCTGATCCACCCTCCTTGCCGTAACACTGTTCCCAAATCCTGCTCAAAGCCACTAACCCCAGAAACTGGAGCCTTTCTGAACCCGCACAAAACTTCGTTCTGATCCTCTCTCCTTATACCCTTAAAGTCACCAGAATAAAATCCAGGATGTTTGAGAAAAAAGGTAAAAGTAGTAGTGTAGGTAGTGCAAAATAGACAAAAGGTTGTGTCTAGAGCCTTCATTTGAAATCTTTGTAGTTCAAAACTCAAGAAGCATTGACAAAGATTAGAAATAGTAAGTGAAGCTTATGGTGGATTTCTTATAAATGAGAAGAATATGAGATTGATTAATAAATGATGCGAAAAAATAATCCAAAAAGAAAAAAGGTATAAAATGAATAAAATAGCTTTATTTTGTACACAAAGATGTCATTGAAATAGACAATACAGGAAATAATTCTCCTTTATCTACCCTCTGTAGGAAACAAGGGTGTGCACAAGTAGCATCCTCATGATCACGTGCTATCGTTCACAATGACACTCTGAAAATGTACTATCACTATAAGCACTAAGGTTCTCTCTGTATATCACACTACAGCTCTCATCCATTCTAAGAATGCAGCCAGTCCCAGTCCAGGGTCTTGGTACGAAGAGATAGAGAAAGAGAGATAGAGGGAAAGAGAGAGACAGGGACAGGGGTTTGTGGGGTGATGGATGGATCTAGCTTGGCATGGTTCTCCTCTCTCCCTTACAGAGCTGGTGACTTTCCAGCCAAGCAATTATCATTGCAGAAGGCATAATAGCCTAATTAATTACCAGTGTCAACGTTGCCTTTGTTTCAGTGTAACAGGACATCATGCCAACAGAGCATCCGCTTAAAAGGGGGAAAAAAAACTCACAAGTGGCTCGCAGAACACAAAAGACAGAAGGGAGAGAGGACAACATGTCCCTTTTTACATGGCGAGCGCACACACACACACACACACACACCTCTCTATCTCTCTCTTTCCTTCTCTCTCTCTCTCTTTCTCTCCACACCTCTCTATCTCTCTCTTTCCTTCTGTCTCTCTCTCTTTCTCTCCATCTCTTGTGCTCTTGCCTCCTCTCTCTCTCTCTCTCTCTCTCTCTCTCTCTGCTGTTCTATGGTCAGATTTGGTTAATTGAATTTGCATTACAATATTATTAAAAACTCCACAAAATCTTTTAACATTGCTTTCCAAGCAAGACGTAGTGACAGACATATTTCTATCTTATACAACACCCCCTGACACCCCCCCTCAACTCCCACCCCAAATATATATATATAAAAAAAAGTGCCTAGATGACAAACACTTGCTACCCCTCCCGCCCTGGCCCTCCGCGTGTGAAATATTATGTGTCAGGTCTGTCACATTCTCTTCCCTTTTACATCTTAGCAAAAAATAGCAGTACACAGACAATCTGAGGCCAGAAAAAGAAGTGAAATAAAGCGTGGCAGCGGCAGGAGAGAAGGGGGAATTGCACAGTGACTGATGAAGGCGCTGGGGCAGAGACAGCACGCATGCTTATTCTCATTTTTAGCCAAATCACAAGGCTACTTAATAAAACCATCTCGAGAGGCCGGCCGGTAGCGTGCGATGCCTGAGCAGCAAAAACATATCCGCGATGCTGTACTACACTGAGAAACATTTCATGCATGTGCCTTGTGAGTGTGTGTGGTTCTGTGTAAATCGGAGTCCATGTGTGTCTGTATGTGTAATCCTTGAAGGGAGGCAGCAGGGGCTCATTGTAGAGCGCATTGACTCTAATAGGAGCCGGCGCAGCCGTAGCGAGCAGCTCGCCGGCTCCTGCGGTGAGGCGAGTTTTGCATAATTAATGACTGTTGATGTTTCCAGGTAGTCGCTCAGCAAATTCACTTCAGAGCGGCTGCCACAATCGGGCCGTCTCCGGCAAGAGCGACACCGGAACAGACAGCTAACATTACCACCATAAATAAGGCAATTTTGTACAGTGTCTTCCGTCATTACCGTGAAGTGTTCAGGGGCGACAGTTCGAGTCACTTCAGCGGAAAACAAAAAGTGAAGAAGGTAAAGTGAAAAAAAAAAACCCCAGCAGAACCAAGAAACTGTTCCTTATCTCTAAACCTACAGAGGTTCCAAACTCTTTGTTTAGTGAAGCACCAATGAATCCCAGGATGATGCCCAATGTCTCTGTGTTAATGGTAATGATGAACAAGAAGTCTCATGGTGTTAACATGATGTAACGACTATCTGCAGGTCCAGTAAAGACCTCAGGTATTTATGCAGCTGTGAAATACAGGCATGCCTTCACATTAAGGTGTTAACATTATAAAAAAAAAAATAAAAAAAAAAGCCAGCCAGAGAAGGCTATTTTTTATGACTCTATCCCCACCACTCATTAATTTATAATAACCTGTAAGGCTTTTCGATGTCATACATATTTTACTGAGAGATATCGTTCCCTTTCGCAGCTCTCATGTTGGTCTGAAAACTGTCAAAAGACAAATCACTGGTGCTGTCTATAATTAGCTTCAGGTAAGAACAAAGAGTAGCACTAGTCCTAGTCTCAGCATCAACGCTTAAGTATTTTAACAATGGGACAAAAACCTAATTTGCTAAAACTAGGCAAGACTGCAAACTTTATACAATGATGTGTTGACTAATCTAAATCATGTTTTGCATTCCGTCGGGGATATTGTATAATTTCATACATCATATCAAATCGTTATTGATACACACTGTAGTAGTTCTATTGCACTTACTATACGAGATTGAATGTAACCCAGCCATTAGGGTTAAACAAGCCAGTGCACTCTTAGTGCCGGTCCCAAACCCAGATAAATGAGGAGGGTTGCGTTAGGAAGAGCATCAGCGTAAAACGTGTCAAATCAAATTTGTGGCTCATGAAAGAGAAATTCATACCTGATCAGTCCATGCCCGGGTTACCAACAACTTCCACAGGTATTGTTAGCCAACAGGGTACCGGTGGAAATTGGGCTACTGTTGGTCAAAGGAGGAGAAGGAAAGGAGGAACACTTCCAAAAAAACAGCAGGAAAAGGAAGAGTGTAGGAGAGGTTCGGGTTGGTACTTTAAATGTTCGTAATATGACTGGTAAAGGAAGAGTGATAGCTGATACGATGAAGCGGAAAAAGAAAGATATGTGTGTTTAAGAGACCAAGTGGAAAGGGAGTAAGGCCAGGAACTTTAAAGGGGAATTTAAGCTATTCTATCATGGTGTGGATGGAAAGAAAAATGGTGTAGGGGTGATCCTGAAGGAAGAGTATAGTGGAGAGAAGAGAGTTTCTGATAGGGTGATGAACGTAAAGCTGGAAGTTGAAGGGGTGATGATAAATGTCATCAGTGTCTATGCTCCACAAATGGGTTGTGAGATAGAGGAGAAGGAAAAGTTCTGGAGTGTGTTAAATGAAGTGCTAGTAGGTGTACCTAGGAATGAACGAATAGTGAACAGGGCAGATGTTAATGGGCATGTAGGTGAAGGGCACAGAGGTGATGAGGAGGTGATGGGTAGGTATGGCTTTAAGTAGAGGAATGTGAAAGGGCAGATGGTGGTAGATTTCGCTAAAAGGATGGAAATGGCAGTTGTGAACACTTAATTTAAGAAGAAGGAGGGGCATAGGGTGACGTAGGTGCACACAGGTGGACTATGTTCTATGTAGGAGATGCAACCTGAAGGAGATTGGAGACTGTAAGGTGTTGACAGGGGACAGTGTAGCTAGACAGCATTGGATGGTGGTCTGTAGGATGGTTTTGGAGGTGAAGAAGAAGAGGAGAAGATTGAGGACTGAAAGAAGAATACGATGGTGGAAACTGAAGAAGGAAGTAAAGGAGGAGGTGGTGGTGAAGATGTGCTGATTGATTGGGCAACCACTGCAAAAGTGATAAGGGAGACAGCTAGAAAGGTACTTGGTGTGACATCTGGAAATAGAAAAAAGACAAAGAGACGTGGTGGTGGATTGTGGAAGTGCATTAAAGCATTAGGAGAAAGAGGTTGGCAAAACAGAATTGGGATCAACAGAGTGATGAGTAAAGTAGGAGGAGTACAAGGAGAGGTGGCAGCAGGTAAAGGGATGTGGCGAAAGCCAAGGAAATCTCCCCTTTATATTAAAAAATTGTAGAAAAGTTTGTTGCACAGCAGTTATGGTCACATCTACTTAGGAATAACATTTTTGAAATGTATCAGTCAGGATTTAGGCCTCATCATAGCCCAGAGACGGCGCTTGATAAGGTGGTAAATGACCTGTTATTGGCCTCTGATCAGGGTTTTGTCTCTTTACTTGTTTTGCTCGACCTTAGTGCAGCTTTTGACACCATTGATGATACTATACTGCTTGCTAGACTTAAGAAGGTTGCTGGAATATAGGGAACAGCTCTCTCTTGGCTCAGGTCTTATTTGACTGATCGCTATCAGTTTGTTGATGTAAATGGTGAGTTCTCCACTCTCTCTGAGGTAAAGTTTGGTGTTCCGCAAGGATCTATCTTAGGCCCACTGCTTTTCTCTTTATATATGCTGTTTCTCGGTGAAATTATACATAAACATGGTATTTGCTTCCTTTGCTTTGCTGATGATACACAGCTGTATATTTTAGCAAAGCCGGATGAAAGAGATCAGCCTAACAATGTTGAGGAGTGTGTAAAGGACATTAGACAGTGGATGCTTGATACATTCCTTCTGCTCAACTCGGATAAGATGGAAGTACTTTTACTAGGACCACATGCAGCTAGAAGTAAACTTTCCGATTACGTAGCATTTCTGGATGGTGTTTCTATCTCAGTGTGTACAGCAGTCAAAAACTTGGTGTGATTATTGACCCTAGTCTTTCCTTTAAGGCTCATGTGAATAATATTACCAAGATCACCTTACTTCATCTTAGAAATATTAGATATATAATGTCGTTACAGGATGCAAAAGCAGATCTGGAGGGATCATGCATATAGAGTGTTTGGTGAACTGGGAAATTTGTATGCTTTTGTCCCCCTCACTCTCACACGTTCGCTCAAGTTTGTTGATGATGGTGTGGTGGGTCGTCTCTTATCCCAGAGAGCCCTCAAGTCTGTGTTACCTTCTGGTTCTCCCTTTTAGTAATGCTGCCATAGCGAGTCTTGCCGGAGTCCAAACTGCACAGTGTCCTTAACTTTCATACAACAATAAGGACACATGATAATTCATATCCTTCTCTTCCTGTCACACCTCTTCTCTCTCCCTTTCTATTTCTCTCTCTCTCTCTCTCTCTCTCTCTCTCTCTTGCTCCTGAGGTTCCAGTGACCACTGTTCCTGCCCTTCTTTCCTCTGCAGATCTTACCACTTCGCCAGGACTGCCTCTAGATAGTGTTCTCTTAGGAAGCCACTCTGTGCAGCTGGGGACGGTTTCTCATCAACGCCTTGGGTGGTTCCGTGAAAAATCCGGAGTAAGACTGGGAGCTTAGAGGATGGATTTGGATTGTAGTTCATGTCAACAGTCTGCTACATTGACTCAGGACTACAGTTTGCCTCTAAACACCATCACTGTACCCCACCTGGACATCCAGTGCAACCCAGATGAGGATTGAAAAGGCATATGAGGAGCTGTATATGAAGTTGGACACTAAGGAAGGAGAAAAGGATTTGTACCGAATGGCCAGGCGGAGGGATCAAGCTGGGAAGGATGTGTTGCAAGTTAGAGCAATAAAGGATGGAGATGGAAATGTGTTGACTAGTGAGGAGAGTGTGTTGGGAAGATGGAGGGAGTATTTTGAGCAGCTGATGAATGAGGAAAATGAGAAAGAGAGAATGTTGGATAGTGGGGAGATGGTGAAGCAGGAAGTGGATAGATTAGTAAGGAGGAAGTGAGAGCAGCAATTAAGAGGATGAAGAGTGGAAAGTCGGCTGGACCAGATGACATAACGATAGGAGCATGGAGATGTTTAGGAGAGATGGCAGTGGAGTTTTTAATCAGGTTGTTTAACAAGATTCTGGAAGGTGAGAGGATGGGGAATGGAGAAGGAGTGAGTTGGTACCCATCTTTAAGAATAAGGGAGATGTGCAGACCTGCAGTAACTACAGGGGAATTAAGTTGATCAGTCACACAAAGTTATGGGAAAGAGCAATGGAAGCCAAGCTGAGAGAAAAGGTGACCATCTGTGAGCAACAGAATGGTTTCATGCAGAGAAAGAGCACCACATATGACTTATTTGCTTTGAGAATGTTAATGGAGAAGTATAGAGAAGGTCAGAAGGAGTTGCATTGTGTGTTTGTGGATTTAGGGAAAGACTACAACAGGGTGCCGACAGAGGAGTTGTATGGTATTGTAAGTATGTGAGGGTGGTGCAGGGCATGTATGAGGACAGTGGGACAGCTTTGAAGTGTGCAGTAGGAACGACAGACTGGTTAAAAGTGGAGGATGGGTCTGCATCAAGGATCGGTTCTGAGCCCTTTTCTGTTTGCAGTGTTAATAGACAAGGTCAGACAGGAGTTGGGCTATGATGTTTGCGGATGATGTGATTTGTGCGCTGGATAGAAGTGGAATGAAAGTCCGTAGGAGTAAGACAGAGTCAAGTCAAGTCAAGTTAATTTCTATATCGCTTTTCACAACATACATTGTCTCAAAGCAGCTTTACAGAAATTAACAGTCAAGGTGAACGGTGTGCATTTATCCCTCATGAGCAAGCCTCGGCGGTGTCGGCGGTCTGCTGCACTGACTTGGGAGTGCAGTTTGCTTCTGATCATCATCACTGTACCCCGCAACTTTGTATATATGCTTCAAATGGACATTTGGTGCAACCCAGATGAGGATGGGTTCCCTATTGAGTCTGGTTGCACTACTGTGGCAAGGAAAAACTCGAGAGGAACCAGACTCAAAAGGGGAACCCATCCTTATTTGGGTGACATCAAGAGTTTGATTATAGTAGAGCAACCAGACTCAATAGGGAACCCATCCTCATCTGGGTTGCACCAAATGTCCATTTGAAGCATATATACAAAGTTGCGGGGTACAGTGATGATGATCAGAAGCAAACTGCACTCTCAAGTCAGTGCAGCAGACCGCCGACACCAACTACAGTCCAATTAATCCTCAAAGCACCCGTTCTACTCCGGAATTTAATGGAACCACCCAAGGTGTTGATGAGAGACCGTCCCAAACTGCACAGAAGTGTGAAGATCCACTAAGGGGAGAGGGGCAGGAACAGTGGTCACTGGAGCCTCAGGAGCATGTTTAACTCGACCAAGAGAGAGAGAGAGAGAGAGAGAGGAGAGAGAGAGAAAGAGAGAGAGAGAGAGAGAGAAGATGTGAGAGGAAAAGAAGGATGTGAATTATTATGTGCCCTTGTTGTTGTATGAAAGTTGGGGACTCCGGCAAGAGTCGCTCTGTCAGCATACCTAAAAGGGAGAACCAGAAGGTAACACAGACATGAGGGATCTCTGGGATAAGAGACGACCCACCACACCACCGTCAACAAACCCGAGTGAACGTGTGAATGTGAGGGGACGACAGCATACAAATATACCAGTTCACCAAACACTCTATTTCCATGCTCCCTCCAGATCTGAGCCTTTACCTAAAAAAAAAAAATCTACTGATAAAAGGCTTGACTAAATAAATAAGTTTTCAACCTCGACTTGAACACTGAGACTGAAGAACATATTTACATTTAATCACCACATTATCTGTGTAAAGCTGCTTTGAGACAATGTTCACTGGTAAAAGCGCTATACAAATAAAAATGAATTGAATTGAATTGAATTGATTTTAGTAGAGCACATGAGTACATGTGTGTGAATGAGAGGGAGGGCAGTGGAGTGGTTCGGTTGCAGGGAGAAGAGATGGTGAAAGTGGAGGAGTTCTGGTACAACAGTTCAAAGTAATGGATAGTGTGTTAGGAAAGTGAAGCGAAAAGTGCAGGCAAGGTGGAGTGGGTGGAAAAGAGTGGCAAGAGTGGCAGATATTCTTCTGACAGAAGAATATCTGCAAGAGTGAAAGGGAAAGTTTATAGGACTGTGGTGAGACCTGTGATGTTCTATGGTTTAGAGACAGTGGCATTGACTAAAAGACAGGAGGCAGAGCTGCAGGTAGCAGAGCTGAAGATTTTCAGGTTTTCATTGGGAGTGATGAGGATGGACAGAATTAGAAACGAGTTTATTAGATGGACATCGCATGTGGGACATTTTGAAGACAAGGTGAGGGAGGCGCGATTGAGATGGTTTGAACATTTGCAGAGGAGGAACATGGGGTATATCTGTATGAGAATGCTGAGAATGGAGGCATCAGGAAGGAGGAAAAGAGGAAGACCCAAGGAGGAGGTTAAAAGATGAAGGAAAGACATGCACGTAGTTGGTTTGAAAGAGGCAGATGTAGAGGACAGGGGGGTATGAAACGGATGATCCGCTGTGGCGACCCCTAATGGAGGAAGCCGAAAGAAGAAGAAGAAGATACTAGATTGAACGAGGCTGCTACCTTATGCATGATTAGTTATTACTAGGATACCTTGCTATAGATTTATTGTAGGTAAATTAGGACAGACTGTATAGGGAGGCAATCATTACATAGTCACACAACAATATGGTCTTAGTTACTTGGTTACTTATTAAGTCACAAGGGTGTGCAATTAAGGAAACATAGGAAAGCTAGAGCCATACTTTAAAGTCAAAAGTTCTTTAGGTAAGAAGGTCAAAAGTCTTTTCACCTTGCAATTAAAAATAAGCTTGTCATCTTGTGCTCTTCTGTCATCTTGGTTTGATAAGTGACAACATCAGGCACCTTTACCAGAAGTTAAGTACTAGTTCTGCTTAACCAAAGTTCTACGTCCAGGCTCTATGTATACATGCCATCCTGCACCCTAACACCACTGTCCAACAATGCATTCAATGAATATAAAGACATCATAGTGAAGGTGAATGAATACAATTCATATGGTAAAATATGTTAACATTTTTTGCTTTATTGTTCATTTTATTTCTTTATAATTGCACAGGGTATTTCCTTATTTTTGCTTGGTAACAATGTTTAGGTCAGGGGCCACACATTTCTTTTGTATTCCATAGCATAAGGGGAACACTATAATTATGAGTAATCACCAGATAATTATAATTTTTACACATTTTATTATATAAACAAATTAATAAATTAAAATCATTACTTAATATGATTCTGTCCATTTTTTTATAAAAAATATTGTTAATTATAGATCAGAGGAAAGCATAAGCATAGATGAATTAACATGTACAATGAGCCTGAGTCCACTGTAGCCTCAGATTCCTGTTCCTTTCTGAAAGGAATTGAACCTGATGTGACCTTCTGCTGCTAGAACCAGTCCACCTTTAGGTTGGATGTGTTATGCATTCCGAGAGGCTTCTCTGCCCACCTTATTTGTAAAGAGCAATTATTAAAGTTATTATATTCGTCCTATCAACTTAACAGTTATGTTATTTTGCTCTAATATTCAAGGAATTTTCGACCCAGAGAAGAACTGCTCAAACTTAACAGTTATGTTATTTTGCTCTAATATTCAAGGAATTTTCGACCCAGAGAAGAACTTTTTTTTTTTTTTTTTTTTTCACACCACTTTGTGTAAACTCTATCGACATTCATGTGTGAAGATCCCAGTATATCAGCAGTTTTGGAAATATTCAAACCAGCCTGTCTGGCACCAACCACCATACTGATGTTTGATGCGACTGTTAACACTTAATGAAACACTTGACCTGTATCTGCATGATTTTATGCATTTTTCTTTACACAGTGATTGCATGTAGGTATTACAAAAAAAAAAGTTATATTCTACTATAAGCAAATAATGTGTGAAAATTAGCATTTCTGTTTTTGTAAAACCGTCGTAAAATGCATGCAAATGTTTTAATCTGTGAGAAATCATTCTTCATAAAGCCTAGTAGGTCTGATATGACTGTGAGTGGCCTTTGAGCTTTGGTTCTACGGTAACTGGCCCTGCTTGTTCCCTTAAGTACAAGACTGTGTGCAATCATGAATAATTTATGATGTTCTTATGATTGAGCCCGGCCCACGGGACAACACAGACTGATGCAAGTCATGAAGCCTGTGACAGCAAAAAAAAAAAAAAAAAAGAAAAAGAGACAAGGAGCGTGAATTTGTGTGGGTTGCAGAATGCTGATAACGGTGACATGAGATGCAGGTGTTTGATATTCGAACAGATACACAAAAGAACATTTTCATGTCACGCAATCCAGAACTTGGCAGTTTTACACAGTGCAGTTCCAAGCAAAGCTGGATCTGGTGAGGCAAGGAAAGTCAAAATAAGGGAATGTGTGTGAATAAATATGCTTTTGCTCAGATTCCCTAGACACTTAGTTGGGGAATAAGACCTACTCTTCAAACCACTGGCAAAAATTGCTCTCAGTATGAAATGTAATAAAACGGCTACATTGCTGACTCTCGGCGCACCTTCAGTCATACTTCACATCTCACAACTCAGCTGGAGAGGGGATAAACACACACACATATACACACACACACACACACACACACACACACACACACACACACACACAAATACATTTGCCCAGTCAGGTCCTTAGACCCCAAACACCTTCACATATATGCACACTATGCCCAGTGAGTATAGGTGTATAATCTCACTTAGGCATGCATAAATGCTGTGACCACACTTAGTCCAGCCCTACCCGATCCAATAAACATTTCTCCTGAAACTGAAGTCCTTCAGCACCCACTTAAAAAGGGCATGATCACTGTTTCTTTGGGTAAACAATTAGACACGTGGCTTTTATGTGAAAGACATTGTGTTTTCCATAAAGCCCTGTGGGGAAATTAACAATACTTGGATGTCTACACTGAAACACTGCTCTAAGGTGTTGAATTACATTTTTGAAAAACAACAGCAAAATCAGTAAATACTGAATAGCTTGGCATTAAAGCCTAAATCACTCTAGTTATCTAGTTGAATACTGGGATCCAATGAATGGCAGCACACCACAAGGGTAATGGCAGAAAGCAAACACAACAAAATACCATTTTCTATATCACTTAGGAAACACCATTTACATTTAGCTCTATCTTCCATTTCTCAAAGAAATACAGTAATGCAAAGGAATCTCATTTCCTGTTTCATGTTGTAAAAGCTCTTCTCTGCTTCTCACCCACTGCACCTCTGTTAATTAGTATTGTGCTTAATCCAATATTGAAGAGCCCAAAACTGTCAGGTCATATTATAAACAATCGGCCTGAACACTCACGCAAATGACATTTTGTGCTGCTATCTCTCCCCGCAAAATGTTCCCAAGGTACTAATTGGCCTACTTTATGTTCTCGGTCTTCGAATTGCCAGTTTCTTTTTTAGTTTTGGGTATTAGTCTTGACATCCATCGATCTGTAACATGTGGCATTCTATATTTTTCCAAGACGAGGGAAAGGAAATGAATTGAATAGGGTTAACTCTTTCCCTTCCAGGTGCAGTTGACATGATGAAGACTAAGGGCTGTTTCAGTGGGTATGGTCAGGTCTGCTCAAATGAAGGATTGCTTGTAATTTGAAAGGAGAATGAAAGTTCAAACACTTTGCCAGCAGCAAAGTAAGTGTAACTTTTCTCCTTGTGCATTATTTAAGATTAGCTCCATCATTTTATCAATCTATCGATCTCTCAGCAGAAAGATGAAAATGGAAAAATAATGAGTCCGATGAATGCTGTGTAAAGAACATCAATGTGCAAAATTTAATTATCTGCAGAGGAAAAAAGTGTCGACTGTTTTCTAAAACAAAAAGAAGCGGTTAATATTTTGCCTCTCTGCATATTTTAATTACCAGATCAATCATAAGTGCATACCGCGCTGCTTTTGTGAGAAGGGGAGAAAATTGCAAGTCTAAATGAAAAACAATAGATTTACTTTAAAGTCGAGTCTCTTTTGAAGTCTAAATTAAAATTTCAGGTACCTTTAGGAAAAGCTGCTTCAGAAAGTTGCGATATTTAATTAGTGTGTTTAGATTCCACTGAAATTACACTTCACACGCCAACATGATGTTAAATGAAAACTCTGGAGGATTCAGACTTCTGCTGGCTCAGACACAAGAAGCTCACCACACTTGGAGACTTGGAAAACGGTAGATTAAAATGATCAGGTCGGGTCAATGACAAAACACTTATCCTCTTTTTGTGTCTTTATTTCTAATTAACCATGATGATGTAAAATCATACACTTAGTCTCACTTAACCCACAGTTGACTGGAAAAATGGAAAGCTCATTCATAAAATAATATGTATGAGTCAATAAATATTTTAATACTATCTTAGATTCCGTAAATCCTACGTAGAATAATGTTGCAAAGACATGAGAGAAAATGTAAAGCTATAGCACCGTGTAGTCTAATACTTCAGTTTGTGTAAGGCTCACATCCAGTCTGGGTTCTTCCCTGTGAACAAGAAATAAATGAATCCCCAAATATGAAGCCCTTTTTTTCCACCCAGACAGTCTGATCTAAAGTCGAAATTAGACTTGGTTCCTGCTTTTAGGACGAGCACACAGCGTGTTTCATGCTTACATGACTTTTTTTAATTCCCTGCCTCATGTGCAGTCAAGTGGTGAAGTTTATTTCTCTTGGCGCATCTTCGCCCGGCACACTGCCACACATTTCGCACATTTTTATTGGCTAATTTGACTGCACTCCTGCCAGCAGCTGCATACGAGCCAAAAGTGTCGGTGGCTGTTGGTACTCCTCCATGCCACACATCCTCCCCTGAAAGCTATGGGTGGATCAGTCCATCTTTCAGATTGAGAGAATATTGGCCTGGATTCATCATGTCATCTGTTTCACCCCCCTCAGGCAAACATAACCAAAGGCACTTCCTCTCCATTTGTGGAAAGCGAAGCTATTTGTGTAGCACTCCATATAGTCAGCATCTGTTCTCTAAAATCAGTAGGTTTGGATGTGCCAGAAATCTGTGTACTGCTGAGTGTTGGTGTACACTGGCTCACACACTGGTGCTATGATATCATCCATTCATAAATTTTCCCCCCAAAATATAATCCCATTCACAAGCTTTTCTGATCAGCCATCCATCCTTCGACTGTCAGTTGTTTTTAGATAGGTAGAGAATGTTTGCTGCCTTTAAATATCTGATGATTATAAGTCAAATAACGTATCATTTAGCAGTTTTCCAATACCTCAATGCAATGGGTCAAGTAAAAATATACTTCAACAAGGGCTTGTAATTTAGGAGTTCAATGCTTATTCTTTTACTTATTCTTTTATATTGCATTTACTGTCAGGTGTGTGTGTGTGTGTGTGTGTGTGTGTGTGTGTGCATGTATGTGTGTGTCCCCCATGTGCTTTGCATAAGAACAAACACGCGTAACATTTGCACAGTAGCAGTGTCGCTCAGGCACAGTGACTCCCAAGCTCAGGATTGTCATGGTGCTAAAAATTAAAGCTTTTATCAACAATGGCAGCAAAATGTGCTGACACACCTGAATCCCAACCAGCTAAAAATAAGGGTCGCGTGCACGCACGCACGCGAGTACATATTCTCTACTTGTCTTAAGCCAAGAGGCGATGGCAACGACAAACCAATATCCTTCACATGCACACAGGGACTTGCCTCCATGGCAATGAAAACACTATGAAAGAGAGTAGGCCCGCACCTCAATATTACTTAAAAAAAATCAATTCACATGTTTTCAGTTGATCTTTTAGTGATTTTTATTCATCAATTATTAAAATGAAAATTAAATACCTAAATAATTTCCTAAACATTTTAATTAATGGATCCTCCTGCAAAAGTCTTAACTCCAATTACTTAAAACTAATTACAATAATTTGTAATGACATGAGAATATTTAAGTGTTTATGTTGCAACTATCTGACGTATAATCTAACGTATGTCTATACAATTCCATTCGATTTTTTTCTACATTTTCACTGTAACCAATAAGAAAGTAGTCATGATCTCAGACAACAAGTCAATTCATCCCTAATTTCATTCCAGTCCAGCTACGATTAAAGTGACGAGGATCACACTTTCCCCTTTCTGATTTAATTTGATGATTAACTGAAGCTCTTGACCTGGATCTGATTGGATAATTGTGTGAATGTGCAGGGTTATGGCTGGGTGTTAGACGAAATAAGCTAAATTTGCAAATTTTAACAATTTAGCTGATTAGCTGTAGCACCCGTACACATCAGACAAGTGTGCTGGTAAAATGTACTAGTAGGTAGAGATGGAACGCAGTGACTATTACGATCGAGAAAAGAGAAAACGTGTATTGCTAGGTGAAATATTTCAGTCTGTTATATCTTCCTCACACTCACACACCATATCTGAAACATATGCTGAGAAAGCTGAATTTGAGATGAGAAACTCTGTTTACTTTGATGTACTTTATATACTTCTTTAGCTAAGCTCAACTAGCATGAACTAACAAGTTAATTGACTCTTTAGCACAGATTGGAAATAATCTCAATCTATTCGATTCTAATCTAATTATTTTGGTAGAACACTTTTTAACAATGGACATTGGCACATTGGCCAATTGTTGTCCTAAGCCATTGTAGAAAACTGTTCATATTGATTGCAGAGCTTCGGTCTATGAAAGACGGCAGTAAACTAAGGAATACAATGGAATGGCATGTGCCTTTTGTTCAGGTATTAAACATTGTGGCTTTGCTAATATTCACTGTAATATAAAGCTCTTCAGCCCCTACTATTACTTTTTTTTATTATTATTAAAAGCAATATAACAGATGGCATTGCACTGTAGCTCCTGGCCTCAGAAAGTACATGTGTGAACCCTCTCCCATGAGAACAGGCTGGAGTGAGAGGATGAGAAAGAGAGAAAAGAAGAGTGAAGTGTGTGTGTGTGTGTGTGTGTGTGTGTGTGTGTGTGTATAGAGGTAGGATTGGGAGCAGAGTGAGATAGTAAGAAATTAAGTTTTTTTTCCTCACACCAGGTAAAGTCTGCCTCGCAGAAGCGGAAATCTCACCCGGTTCACACATGCAGGACACAAGTGCTAAAGCCAGGGAGGAGATTCCCGCCTATTGATATCAGTGCGCTTGGTAAAAGTCACCACTGTGACAAGAATATATAATAGCTCACCTGCTTACGCCCATCTACTAATGCTAATTTTAATGTATCAGGGACAGAGAGCAAGCACCACATTAACATTCACACTGACTGGCAAAGAAGAAAGGTGGCATAAGATATAATTGTCACACCACACCTATATGAGGTGTCTGATTAAAAAGGTCTCCACACTCATGGTAAGATTCAAATTTGAAGCAAGAAAGAGTCGGAGCATGAGACCTGGTAGAGGTGGGAGATATATTAGTAATTAGAATTGCACGGCGGTAGAAAAGTGTTAATCGCAGTTTTTTAAATACCGTTTCTTGGTTGACAAAATCACCAAGCACACTGAGGTGACTTGCTATATAACCACTGCTCACAGTGTTATACTGAAAAGTTGTTATAAATGCTTTAGGGATGCTTTATTTGCTTTTGCCATGGAATGTCATGTGGAAGGGGTATGGCATGTCTGTGATGAAAAAGTAGTACAAAAAGTTTGAATGCACACCAGAAAAAATAGACAGCCATAGCAGCAAAGACTCCAGCGGTGCAAATCCTTCAAGCTTTGATCAATTTTCAGGTAGAGCTGCAAGTAAAACATGGTGACTGTGGTTCTCTATTTTTTTGCACCCATCACATTTCAGCATCCATTTTAGTATCTTCTCAAAGGATAAGAATATAGAAATAAAATTTGGATATATTAGTCTAGTCAATGTACAGCTTGTATAGTAGTATAAGACTTACTGTCCTCTAAAAATAACTAAACATACAGCCATTATTGTCAAAATAGCTGTGGGTGTACTCATTACTGTTGCCAGTTATTTTGACAATAATGGCTGTATGTTGAGTTATTTTCAGACATACAGTGATTCTTATACTACTATACAAGCTGCATATTGACTACTCTAAAAAAATATTTAAGTTGCAGTTCTATAGTACTGTAATATAAAATTTTGGCTATAATGCTTTCCTCGGCAGTATGAATAATTATTTTACAAAGATCCTTATCAAATGTTAATACATTTCTATTTATAATGCATAAAAAAATGCTTGTATAAGATGCCTGTTTGCTTCTTGTAATTATTGTATGAATATTTGGAAATTGATGCTGTCCATTAATAGTAAATCTGCATACAGTCAGGAAAAATCGTCACACCTTTATGGGAATCTGTACACTTGAACGGCAGCTCATCTACCTCATATAAGTTGTGCCCTGGTTCTAGTCCCAAATAGGTGTGTAAAATGTGAGTGGATGAAAAGTGTTCCTGTCTCTAACAGGCACTGAGCTATAACGCTGCTGCACAGCCTTTAGAAAAATTAGCCGCAGCTTTATGACTGCCTGAGCCACAAGCCTGTACAACTTGGCCCAGCCAGAAGGTTGTAATTACACCTCTTGTCATAAAAACTGAGGAAGCCAGAAACGACAATGCGCTCTACCCCCCCCCCCAACTCTTCTTCTCACACATATCCTCGCCATAATTAATTACCATCCCTTTACTCTCTGATTTATTCCTCGATTCATAACATATTTATACATTCAAGATGAATTATCATTTCCTTCAGGAATTAATCAAAAAGAAGGCAGGAGGAAGCGGCCCGCTCTTGTCACAGAATGATCAAAGACAGAGAGACTTCACCTAGAGCACGGTCTAGACGACACTGATCAGCACTAGCAGCGTTATGTACATGCTGAGGTTTAGTCTAAAAGGCTAACATGCTTCTCCTATTTCTTGTATTTCGATTTTTATTAAGAAAAATTAACTCTCCTCCCACAATAGTATATACTAGTGCTCTATACATAATAATTGTAATAAAAAATAGTGAATGATTTTAAGCAAAACTAGTAAAAATGCTCAGAATTGACTAGATGTGAGCATATCTCCTCACACATATACAACCAGTCTCCATGCACATATTAAAAATTCACCACATAAAGCAGTTTCATAAGCGTTACAACACCTTGAAGAAGAAAAAAGGAAAAAAACTAACAAATTGCTGGGGCCTTTGTGACCTAGAATACAGGTGTCTTATGCAGAATCGCTGTAAGCAGGCAGGTTTGGCTGGACGAGATAAATGGCAGGGCTGAGTCTGCATGTGAAGACAGCTGGATTTCGTACCTCTCTGCCTGATAATGAGCGGAGATGATGATTTCTGGGCTGCAGGGGTTAATGGCACGAAACCGAACAGTGCCGCTAATTACATGTTACGAACTATTTATCAGAATCTCCATCTGCGCTGCGCCACAACTCTCATTGTGCACGCTAAATTACTCCTTGGATTATCTTTGTAAAGCAAGTTTCCATAATTAGGGCCCTGCACTGATGTTTTCTCTTTCTGAACACCAACAGACAACGAGGGAGAGAGGCAGAGAGAAAGACAGTGAGAAAAATTAGCTGACTGGTTAATTTGGGCCTGACATTTCAAACCGGCGACACAAAGACACCTCACACACTTCTCTGGGCCTCCTCTTGGCAACGTGTACTTCGCAAACTCTGTGCTATTCTGAAAGGTGAATGCTGGGTGCAATTTGCTCACTGCTCTCAAAGTAAGGAGGGAAAAACTGCCATCAAAAGTAGCAAGTAGCGTAAAAATCTCACGATGAACAAGGACTTTCTCCCTGAGCAGCCTGAAAAGGCAAAAGGTGCGCCTTACGCCACCTCACTCGAGCTTCTCCTCTGCAAAAATCTTTGTATTAAATTTACCTTTATTAGAAAACACTTCATTATAAAGCCAAAAAGCTCTGCCCAGTCTCCCAGGACCGCCAGATTAATAAGGACAGAGATGTATTTTAAGACGTAAACTCGGCTCCTCACTGTCCTTAATCTCCTTTCCACTTCACAGGCCAAATTAACACCTCTCTCTGGCTCTGATGGGACCTCGTTAGCTTGCTTCCACCCAGAAAGAGAAGCAAGAGAGAAAGAAGAAGGGAAAAAAGTAGAAGGAGAAGGAGGAGGAGAGAAAGGAACTGAAGCGACCAATGACATCCACCAGCGCTGGGATTAACCATTGGTGCGAGCGAACACTTCGGGAAATCTAGGTCAACGGCATGTTCCTAATCAGCTGGCTGGTTAGTGATAATTAGCAGGCGAAGTGGCGCATGGAACAAGGGGAGGGAAGCGGTGAAATGAAACAGAAAAAGAAAAGAAGAACCTGTCGTGTTGCAAACACTTCAAAAGGAGCATACTTTCTCTTTTAAAATGTGGCACAGCAAGGGTCCGGGGATCGCCAGGGACTTAGTGAAAGTACAGAGCTGGGGAGGCGGGGGAGGAGGAGGGGGAAGTGCAGAAAGGCCTAATGGGACCCAAAGTACACAGCCCTTCACACAAACTTCTGAAGGAGCCATGTACATACTTACACACACACACACACACACCCATGCACGTTCACTGTTTGCACATACAAACCACCTGCATGAAGGAGGATCGCTCCATCTCGGCATGCTCTCATTAACTTCACTGGTACTGAGGCAGAGTTTCAAGCCTTATTGTTTTCAATTGGTAGAAACATAAGTGCAGAAATATCAATAAGCGCACACTCTGACATTTAAGACTGTTCTTAACAAGGTGTTTTCACCAAACTGGTTCTCGTATGCCTTCGAAATGAAGCCGTGTAACAAATCGCACAAACAGATAGTGGAGAGTTTTTAGATGGTCTCGTTACGACCAGAGGTTTCTTAAGCCAGCTGTGAACCTCTGTAATCAGGTATGGAATTGCCTATCCCGTAGCCGCCCTACACACCGCTGCTAAATTTAGCCTCGACTCGCTCTGGCGTGGTACTGAATCACTCCTCATGAGTGAGGTGAGAGGGCTGGAAACATATTTGCAGTATCGTTTCAATACGCCTGTGCTTTGTGGACCGTGGAGCGGGCTCGCAAATATGATTTATGATCTTCATGTAATGGTTGGTGCAGCGGCTTTTCGGTGGAGATCAGATGACTGTCTCAACAGGAAGCATGTCAGAAGAGCGGCACAGAGCATACCATCACATAACAGGAAGATAGAGAGATAGCGAGAGAGAGAGAGAGAGAGAGAGAGAGAGAGAGAGAGAGAGAGAGAGAGAGAGAGAGAGCGAGAGAGAGAGAGTGAGAGAGAGTGAGAGAGAGTGACAGATAGAGGGGGTCCTTGTCAAAGAGAGAGGGATATTTGCAGGCAGACAGAGATACTTATACTGTACTTCAGCATGTTAATGGAGAGGAGATGCTGCTCGAGTCTGCCGGTAAAATGATACCAGTCAATAAGAAGGTGGAATGCGGATGTGGATGACGTTATTCTCCCGGTGAGAGGTTTTGCTAAATGGTAACTGCTGCTAATTCTCATTAGCATTGCTTTTTTTTCTGTTTGTTTTTTTTTTTTAAATCCCTGCTGCTAAAGTTACGGTAGTGAATTCACTCCTACAGAGTTTATTTTCAGTGGGATCAAATGAGCACCGAGAATCATTTGTTTAACACCATGGGAGTTTATTTTAGAGCAATACTTTGTTCAGAAGTGCACACTGTTTTTGTATAGTTATGTGTAGATCCACTGTGTTATGGTGGAATGTAAAAGGCAGTGTGGTTCAGTGTGTGTTAGACTGACTGACCTGGGCTTGGAAACTCTTGAGGACAGGGGCAACCATCTCCCGCACATCCTATAAAAAAACAACAACAAAAAGACTAAGTAAAAAAACAGACTAATTACTGAATACTGTAACACTGATGCACATTAGGTTTTTCCAGTGAATCCCAATGTAGCACGAAAATAAAAAACAAACGAGAAAAAGGAACATTTGTAAAACACTTTTATTTTAATGCTCCTGTAATGAGTGTGAGGTAACTATGATGCAAACAGATTTTGAGCCTGTAAAATGATATTCATAACCTGTGCAGGTGTATTTGATCGCTTGTCTATGCCTACGTACAGCAGATTAAATAAAACAAGCGCGAAATAAAGGTAAAAAAACATTCCACTCCAACTGTTTGAACGTTAGGAAAAAAAATATATAATGTCCGGGGGTAATAAATGTTGTGAATGTTTAAATTATAAATGTGCATTAGTGTGAATGTCTACTAGTTTTGGGCTTTCCTGTGTGCCACTAAGAAATGTATGCTTTTATTTCCCTTCATTGCTCCTTAATTAAACTTGTTTTTTTTTTGCAACCAGTGAGGAACAAAAGGTATTTACTTGTATATGGATGTTCCTGCGTAACATTTCATATCCTTCTCGTGCCTACATACATATATGATTTATTATCCCCCCCCCAAAAAAAACAGGCTTGAGCAATGTCTAAGAGATATCAGATACATGCGAATGGAGCTTTAGATACACTATACTCACAATCAATAACCTACAATATCAAATCAATCGATCACGTTTACGAAAGGTAAATTCTATAGGCACTGACTGATTTCAATGGAAAAGAAATCCATCACGGTGTGACCTTGTGTGTCTTACAAAGTTTGGCTATAATTAATTTGATGTAGTTATTCAGTTATTCAAGAAAATGGTGTGATCTTTGATGGTACTGTTTAAATTTAAAAAACTAAAATCAGCAG
>MU559653.1:3364784-3602562 GCA_024362625.1 Silurus asotus | reverse complement strand
TATATATATAATATTTAATATATATATTTGCCAGCTTTTGTCAATAAAAAACACACGAGTGACTTTACTTATTCAAATGGTCTAGGATGCCGGAATGAAGAGGGATGAATCATGCAAATTTACATATAACTACAAACTCATTTATATTGGGTAACTATATTATCATGACACATACTTATTACCTTCAGAAATCTTTAGAAAAATGTATTTATTTTTTGCAAAAAAAAAAAGAAAAACAGAAATAGGATTAACAATTTTGATCAGTTTGATCCTAAATATGAGCTACATAAAGCTAAAAATGGATGATGTAAAAACAAAAGTGTGAGAGCAAACTCACACAGCACCAAAACCCTAGATTCTGAATGTTAACGACGTAAATACAGGGTTTTATATAAATAAATTCAGAAAGCTAAGAGATATCCAATTTGATTAAAGCCAAGCAATGATATAATGAAGAGTTTTGGGTTTTGATTAATTTAACGTGTAATAGAATTAAGCACATGAAGTACTGTTAGGTATCACATATGCAAAGATGTGCTTTTATAGTTGTTTTTTTTATATTCTTATCAAATACCTTAGACATATGCCAAGGATAAATTTGTTTGTAATTATGACAGTCCATTGGATTAGTTTGTGGTGCTTTGATTGGGTATAATTCTGTAATAGATATGAGAGCTGAATTTCGTAGCTAGATAAGATGGTCAGCAAAATACTTAATTACATGTATGTATTAGACATACTTAGATGAATGAAGGTGACTTGTGTCAGTGTCACAACATCTCAATATAAACACACCTGAACCTGGTAGACTCCTTATTTTTTCACTGCAGAATGAACCCTAATGTTTTCCGCTTCTTGGTAGGTTTGCAGAAATCAGATCCGTATGCTACAAAGTTTGTTCAAATGCTCTTATACTTACCTCAAGCCATGGGTTTCTGAGTTGCCCGATACTGCCAGTACACAGTGTGTGATGTGCTCCATGTTAGTTAAAGTTCTCGCAGACTAGAGAATTCCCCCCACACGCACACAAACACAAACACGCACACACACACGCACGCAAGAATCCCGGTGTAGCACTCCCACTTCCCTGTTGGACTGAAATACTTGTGAATGCTAATCAATGACTGTTCACAGTCCAAATATCTTCAGGCAATTTCAGTTCTTCAATCACATCTACGGCAATCATTTGATTTCATTGGATTTGCTTCGGCACAGAAACCTTCTCACTGCGATATAAATGCAACGTTTGCTTCTGTAAAGATGTACTCACAGCTCTATACAGTCGCACAGACATTAAGTTAGCTTGAATTTTACTGAAATGAAACAATGGGGGATAAGAAGTGTGAAAAAAGCAGTTTATGTTTGTTAAAAAAAAAAAAGCAATCAGGAGCTGCATTTTCACTACATGGCAAGCAGGCAGGTCAATAGCAAGGCCCTGTCATTAAGCCAGTGCCAGTCAAACATCCGGTGGTAATTGATGAATCTCCCCCTGGAAAGCACCATGGGGGTAGGAGGAGCCACTTGAGAGGCGGAGGCTAGCGCTTTCTACTGAGGCCAGCGTGTGTTGTCCTGTCTGACAGACAGCGTAATAGTGGGAACTGACTGGAAGAGGTATTTACGCTCAAGCATGACAGACCACCTCCACTGAGCAACCGCTCCAGATATGCAAATAAGGAGACGGGTATAAAAAAAAACCCTATTGGGGTGGAGAATGTTAAGTGATGCTGAACACCACAAAATATCGCACTCTAATACGTCACGTCAGATGTCTGTGTTTTACACGGCGTGTTGTTTTAAAGAATACGTTCGATAATGCGAAAAAAAAGGCACCTAGAGATGAAACAACCTTCATACTATTCTAGATTCTGTACTATAGCACCTGATAATCTATAATATTGACTGCCACTGAATATGTGACATTAAAAGCTGATGACAACACAGAACACGAAATGTTGACATCTGGAACAGCAGATCCAGTTCCACCCTATGAACAGGGGTAGTCACACCAGCACAAATAAACGGGGGAGGGGCAGGAAAGAAGGAGTGGGTGGCAGCAACAACAAAAAAAGAAGAAAAAATGTAGATGTAGGTATTATTTTGGTATCCCATCTAATTGCAATCATAGGCAGATGTCTGAAAGTGTGACAGCATCAGCAGAATTACTGCTGAGAGAACAGAATCTTTGTCTAAAAATAATCAGACATTCGGGGCTCTGCTGTTTGTTATAATGGTAATCGATGCTGGAGGCTTTGAATTCCATCAATTTATAGATCCACTCTGTTCTGCCTAGTGACTGCACTGCCTCCAAACCCCTGCTGCACACGCACACACACCCACACACACACACACACACACACACACACACACACAGAATACAAATTCACACAAACAGGGTCATCTGCATTTATGTATGTAACCAAACCTACATGTTTATTTCTCTCTTACACACTATTAAACACACACACACACACTCACACTCACACAATCTATCTACACTTCTACATACACAGAGACGCCTAATCTCATTTGTAGAACATGTTGTTAATACTATAATGAACCACAAGAAAAGAAAAAAATGAATAATACCAGTAACCCTAACAATTACACAACCCAACACAGATGTACACATGCAGTGAAGTGGCACAGAGGGAGTAGTGTGTGATCAAAATAAGTATAGTTGCTTTTCATACGTTCCTTATCTCTTCCATCTTTCGGGAAGGCAGAAGATTGTCCTTAGCCATTTAAGATTAGCTCCTCAGTTGCCACATTCAAAAGGAAGATCGATCAATAAATCAAATAAACACAATCAATACTAAACCCTATTGCCACAGACTAGTCTGGTCCACATGTTATTGCAGGCACCACCCCCATCCTGGCCTTTCAGCCCTGTCTACAAAAAAGAACATACAATTTTGGGGGATGTGAGATAAGCCAGCTAGTGGTCATTGCCAAGTTATCGTGTTCAGGAGCTCCTGGTTCCACAACTCCAACTGGCTATATAAGACTGTAGAAAGGACATTACTCATCACACACAATTTGGTGCTCATGATATTTCTCAATCTCTGGTGTTTGCAATATTTTTAGGATTTATAATTAAACTCTTCGTGTCACCCAAATGAGGATGGGTTCCTCTCTCAAGGTTTCTTCCTCATGCATTCTAAGGGAGTCACCATACCAAGCCACGGTCACCCCAGGCTTGCTCATCAGGGATAAATACACATATTTTACTCAATACTTACATTTTTGTTTTATACTCCTTTTATTCTGTAAAGTCGCTTTGAGGCAAATGTCCGCTATAGAAATAAACTTGAATTGAATTTAATCAAATCACTAGTGTCTGGTACAGAGTCTCTCAGAGTGTTATAGTACCAACTAAACAATAACTGCTGTGGAGTGAAGTGATAAACTGAACTTAAAAATCACAGTGTACTGCACCGCTGTCTGCTTTTCAAGTGCTGCTGGGGAAACTACCAAAATATAAAAACAGAAACAAAAGTAAACCTAAAAATAAACGTTTTCTAATGGGCTACTGCAAGAAAGAAAAGAGAGGGTGGTATGGCAAAGAATTCGACTCTTCCCACAAACGCACAATTACCTGTTAAACAAAATGCACTGAAGGGTGCACATAATACGCTAATAGTGCTATGGTGTGTAGATTTAGCAGGTACTGTCTCTGAGAATCTCATTTTGACACCCTTTCTTAAGCTGCTGGCAGAGCCTGGGAAATGATCCCGAATAATTAATCCCCAGTCAGTCAGGCAGCCTCTCCACAGACAGCACAGAGGATCTTAAAGAGGAGGAGCAGCACATGAGCGTTACAATCATCAGCAGAGGTGTGACTAGCGTTGTCTCGCATTAGCCGTCATGCTGCACTTCTTTTAGGAGTTTTAGCGCCTTTGCACACCACAATCCATCAACAGCCCGTCTAAAACACCTAAACCTTTTTTTTTTTATGGTTTTACTAAGAAGTGTTCTAGGAACAGATGGAAAAACACCCTTTTCTCCAGCCACAGATGAGAACCAGAGACAAAAACTAAGACAAAAAAACTAAAAGTGTTTAGACAATGACTCTATATTTGAACTAAATTTCACTTATATCTGAATTCTCTGTATCTGTATCCCAATATTATCATCAACAAGCAGTTACTGAAAATAAACTTTTCCTTGCATGACAAAAGGGAATATTTTGTATAGATGCCACTTCAATTTAAAATCTTGCCTGGCTTCAAAAATATACACAGAACAAAAAAAACATGATTACAGCTGAACACAACATTAATAACTATAAATGCTGTAAGAGGAAAAAAATATGGAGGGAAAAAAAGATCTGTTCTGTCTGAACTTTGAGATTTGTATGAATGGCCATGTACATGGCAAAGATTTTAACAATGGCAAAATTGTATGAATGGCCATGTACATGGAAAAGATTTTACATGGCAAAGATTTGAACAATCTCCTATGTGGTTTATTGTAATCTTAGAAATACAACTAAAAAAAAGATTTGTTTTTGCCATGTATGGCCACCCCTAGTGCAGATTCCCCTGTTTCGCTATAGATTTCGGTCATTGACAACAGCAGCAGAATGAATTTGGAATTGTAAATCCAACAAATGTTTCACAACGCAGTGGTTGCACTTCAGCAGAAGAGTCACTAAAACCAGCACTGCAAAAGCAATATCTCATAGATATGATGCTGGATACAGTGTATTCTCTGGTGATTATCCACTATAATGTAGTCTGCTTGTTTTGGAGGCTGTGTGCCATGTGAAATAAATACTCTGTATTCAGGTTGGTTGATGGACTTGGCCAGTCAATAACATTTTTGCACGGAAAATACTTTATAGCACTGGTTTTCCATGCATTTGTTGCATCTAAGAGGTTGAGATGCTTCTTTACACATCCAGATTCATCCTGTTGCAGGTGTCAGCAGGTATGACAACAACAGAAACGAGTGAATCTGCTTTACTGGCAAACATACTGTATAAGCCCATGGCACTATGATTCAATCTGGGAAAAAAAAAAAAAAAAAAGATATCCCCCCTTTTGTTCTCATATGTCCAAAGCTTTCCGATTCCTTCTCAGAGCAGCAGAGCCTTTTGGTAAAAAAAAATTTTAAATTAAGATTTTGGTATTAAAATCTGTACGGCATTTAAACATTCCAAAACAAAAATCAACCAAGCACATTTGCTTGAGTAATTAAAAGCAAAACTGCAGTTTAGGGTTTGATGTATCTAGTTAATAGACATTAACTATCTAATATAAAATTGGTCTATATAATATAAAACTCATACTCAAGCAAAAATGTAAAATGCTCTCCACACTGATATTCCTAATTAATTAGTCAAATTTGTAGCTGACATGGCCCTGAGTTCTGTTAAATGTAAAATATAAAGACAAGCAAATGAATAACAATCCTATCTTTAGCAGCATAATGAATCATTCTGACATTGCCAGCACTTCACCCTCAATTCATTCTTAATTATTTGTCACCTTTGTTTTTATCAGTTTTTTTTTAAAGTTTTTTTTATTACAAATTACTCCCACAAATTGCTTTGTTTGAACATTTATATCACATAAATTATGTAAATGTTCATTACTTATCATCACCATAACACTCTAATGTTACTTTCACTGTCTGGGGTTAGACATGAACCTTCTAATCACTTTTAAATTCTTGCTCAGTTATTGACTGCTGATTTCTTGGCAAAAGTTGAAAGAGCGGAGTAAACGTGAAAATTATATGGCGCTGTGTTTCCCCGAAAACAGCCAAGAACAGTACTTCAGTTTGCCACAATGAGTTCAACTGCACATAGCTAAAGCAAAGAAATTAATAAGTGTCTCCTCAAAATTTATTACAGAGTAAATATAACCAGGGTAAGGAGAGGTATATAAATTGGGGCCACTGACATGACAATCCATAACAAACGGCGCCAAATCAAAAGCTTACCTCCGCAAAGGTGCAACTGCGATGTTGACATTGGCCCAGTTTTGCAGGGCTATCGACAGAGGCGAGAAAAAACAAAACACTGAGCGATGGATAACACTGATAAACTGCCATTGTTTATTCTCTCTTAAGAAATATCAATGTGTTCTCAGGTGTGCTCCTTTTTTCCTGTTGTTTACAAGCTTTCCTTTCCCCTCCACAGCTCCCTTGCTGATTGCAAAAGGAGATCAAAGCTTGCTTGCCAGAAGAATGTGAATATTTCAAGTGATGGGAGAAAGCCAAGTTTCACACCACCTGTGTCATCCTGAACTGGGACCAGCCCCATCACATTCACAACCTGAGCTCCAGCAGGCCCCTGAGGGCCCAGTGACACAAACCTGGACCACCTGTCAGACTTAATGTTTTTTTTCTTAGTCATGCATGCTGAGGAGAATGCGTGCACATGTATTGCAATATTACTCGTTTGAGATAAAAATAAATGTATCTAGAGCGCCGAGACTGGGAACATAACCTACATTGAGGATGTACATTTTAAAATGGAGATGATGGACTCGCTAGCAAGGTTACAGAACTCGCAGAGGTACAGTTTGATACAATCATAGATTTGTTTTTGTTTTTCTGAACATCTTTAAATGCATTATATATGGAGGAGAGTTCCTGTGAAGGATGGTCACTTTAAAAAGTAGTTAATATTTCAGTCTTTTTTTCCCACTTGCAGCTGTAAATACGCTCACATATTTCTCTAGCTGCATAAACGGTTCTGACAAAAAAAAATATTGCACAATGTTCCATCTGGGATCTGATAACGTGTCTGTATGTATGTGTCTCTTTATGTGTATGTGTGTATGTGTGTGTGTGTGTGTAGGCACCATTTGAGCAGCCATCTCCTATTCCACAGCCAATAAAAAAAAGTATCCCGAGTGTCCACACCAATCTAAACGCTGCTATTCAACAGCTGTTGCCTATGGCTGGAGCACAGGGAGCACTGGAACAGAGAGAGACACTGTAAGGAGAAATAATGAGAGCGCCCTTGTGTATACCTGTTGTACTAACTGTGTAAGCAGGTTACACCAGACTGTCAGCTTTCCAGCATCATCTCTCAGATGAGCCGTAAAGCCTTTACAGAACATTCCTTACATTCATCTGCATCAGGGTGCTCGGTACACATTAGCTGAAATCATGGAAGGAAAGACAATCTATTTGACGCTACACTGCCCACATGTCCAAAACCCTTTCCTGAATGCCGGCGCTTCGTGCTGTTAACTTCCATCTTATATTCTGGGCAGACAGAAAAACGTGGGCAAGGGGCAGCAACATTTTCCCTCTTCTCATAAATTACTCTTTAAACTGGCGGCTAAATGAAATCAAACTAAAAAAACATGGACCACTCGGCATTGTGCTGAAGCAGACATTTATTTATATTTACGCTAGGATGTTCAATTCATATTTATTGTCCTCTAAATGTTAAACGCGCCCAGTGAAAAGACTGTGGAAAAGTCCAATTTTATTTTTTTTTATCAATAGTCGGTAGCATGAAGATTCAGAGGTAATCAGTGGGTCAGACTGTTAGTGAGCTCTGTGTAAATGTCAGCTCACTCATTACCAAAGCAAACCAACATGGCCAGAGGAACCATGATAGATGGCTGACCTAAGGAGGGCCTCCACACTGATAACGAAGGTCCCTCTCCATCCTCCATATTAATCAATCCATTTATCTCCCATGTTTCAGAGACACTTGGATCATCCTGTCACATGTGGACGATCAGTCACACGCAGAAAGATTCAGTGTTTGACTTAGGAACACCTTATATGCCTATATATGCTCCGCATGAAATCATTCCTATAACTAGTGTGTGGTCTTTAGATTATATGCCCCAGCTTTCATAATGAACTGAACCTGACCTTTAGAACAATCAGGAGATCATGAGCCTTGATGATTTAATTAGTTTTTTTTGGCCGCATTTATCAAGCTATAAAATTAACAAGGCCTGTAGCGCTTGCACTATAAGACAAACAATCAGCATATGAAGTGCAACAATGTAGTGTTATAAAATGTTCTGCATTTCTCGGCAGAAGAACGGTGTAGGGGCTGATTGCTGCTCAGCTGTAAAATCATCAACGTATCGTGACACGAGCTGCCGCAGTCCAGCGACTCCCATCTGTACCATGCAATCTCAAAGGAAAAACAAAAAAAAAATAAAGTCTACCAGAAGCGTGACGACGGCAACGAGCTGTCTCCATTCAGCCCAGTCATGCGCTTCTCTCCTGGGCTCAGCTGAAGGTTTTGGAGTAGAAATCGCAGGAAGAGAATTGGGAGAGGGTTTACATCGTGAATCCCAAAGCCAGGGAAGAGCGCCCAAGTGGGGTTCTGTGAAGTGTGAAACCCCGTCATCATTACCAGTCCTCCAGACAAATAAATCCATCATTAGGGCCGTTACACGCATAGATGAAAGTCCACTGCTCAAGCCAAATTGAGACAGCAGCAGAACAATGGGCACCTTCAAGAATGCACCATGACAGCACAGGATAGAACTATGGTTTGACTTGATGGCATACTATAAATATGTCTATGCATGACCACCCAGTCTGGCCACCAACAGTGCTCTTTCCTTGCTCATATCTAGCTACTTCTCTCAGCTGTGCATGAAGGACATTAGGGATTTGGCCCTCTTTTGCTCCAGCAGAAGTGACAGCACCACAGCGAGAGATAACGAGGGGTCAGGAGCTAAAAAAAGAAATTAAATTCAAACTAAATCAGGAGGCTTTTAGCAGCGTTATCTGAGACTTTCCACAGATATCACAAGTTAATTGATCTGAAGCATCTCAGGAGCCCAAGTTCTCCTTTAGCCATGCTTTCCCTCTGATGTAGATCTACAGAGGTGCTATGCATTCAGAGCATAAATGTTCTTGTAGGGTCCGGCTATCATACAGCAATGATATGAATCAATAGACTCTGATCACTGAGCAGCTTCTTTAGAAGATTTAAAGTGAGGATATTGGCCTCATTTTCCTAGCTGAGACAAAGAAAATCATCCAAAACGGTAAACACGCCACAAAGAAAATTATTCTACAGTGCGATCCATTATTCATTTAAGATACATTTTTCATTTAGGAGAAGAGTGGAAAGGATGAGCAATGATGAATGCATTGCCCAGGATGCAATTTGTATGTAAAATAACAGAATATTAAAGAATATGTTTTAAGTGCAAATGTAGTTCAGTGCCATTTAAAGGGTGAAAAAAATACAGTGAATTAGGAAAAATAGAGCCTGTGGCAATGCATTCTAAAAATCACTTAGTGGTACTCAGAGAGGCTAAGTAATGGGGCACAATAAGAGGCGTTCCAGGACACGGCACTCAGTCTCTCCATCATCAGATGGCCATAATTCAGAGAACAGATTTTCATTGATATATCATTTGGCAGGCGCGGTAAGTAAACCGAATAATAGTGCATCAATGGAACCTCCTGAGGATCCTTTTCTTCTCCCTCTCTCTTTCTCTCTCTTTCTGTCTCATACACACACACACACTTACTCTCTTCTACACATTCTCTTTCACCCACTCCTTATGCTCTTCTCTCTTACTGTCAAGTGCACAGAGGCTTAAGAATAACACACATGCACGCACATACCCAATTGTACACACAAACACTGATAATACTGGTATAAACCCTTCTCTCTTTCTCTCTTTCTCCCTCCCTTACTCACAGTTCTTGGTGTTGGGTATCTTCTCTGGACACACTGCTCATCAGCCTCACTCAGTTAACACAGATTCAGCTCAGCAGCCAAGCAAGAGCATGAGAAAGGAAAAAGTACACGAGTGATTCGGCTTCAGCAGAGAGCAAAGAAACAGCAGTTAGAAAAGGAGAAACTTTAGAACACTGACCTACAAAACAGAGACATGACCCAGCACTCCTTTCAACAAATCCAAATATATTTTATGCAAGTTGCTTTACACTATACCTCTATTACTATTTATCCAATACCTAATGAAACCCTGTGTTAATGGCTTAAAAGCTCTGAGGGGTGTTTAAGTCAAACTGGGACTTCTGAGTTTTCTAAAATAAAAGAAAAAATGTTAAGGAGTAAAAACTGCATTTATTGCTACATTTATACACTTATCCCAGTGTTTAACTAACGCCTGGAAAGACTCTGCATAGAAAGATTTGTCAGTACTCCTGAACCAGTAGTTCACCCACAGAAAGATTCATCTTATGTGCAATTTCTCGAAAGGTTATGCATCAACACGCTGAACGTTTACAGGAATGACTGCTGCGGGCTGCAAACCACCACGACTGGGATCGTCACTGATGGACATGCACTGAAACATTTACACCATTCGAATGTTCCAATCACCATCTTACTGTGGCTGCACGTCTCTTTACCATACTGTGCTTGAAGTCTTCTGTAGATATTCGTGGGTTTTATACCTTCGTTTACAAGAAACTTGTAAACCCTGTTCCACATACGAACTAACACTGTTGTCTGCCATCCTGATTAACGGTGTCTGTAGTACCACCATGCTGGCATCCATCTTTATCATGCTGGGTTGACCACAACATCCCTTGTACTAAAATCAGTGTTTAGATTCTACATAAATATTACTGGTTACTTATGCACAAATCATCCAAACAGATGTACATTTCTTTTAAATGGATGGGAAAAAGGCTGGATGCATGTATATTTTTTAAAGAAAACCACTTTTGTAAGTTTAGAAGCTCTCATATTGTCTGCATGTTCATTTTGAGCTCACACAAATACTGTCACCTAACATGAAGTTTATTTAACTGCCATGGACATTTCATTGTGAACAAAGACTCAGCACTACATGTGTAGCTGTTAGTTTTTTTCCCTACGGTTGAATCATATTGTTCAATGAAGTCTTATTTTCTCCACTTGTCCTATACCAACATTCCCTGACATGCAGCCTTTAGCCCTGATGGCAGGACTGGAGCATGCCACTGTAAGCACAGGGGGGTAGGTGGTGAGATCTATTCGAGTTCGCACAATCGATACCCAGAGCGCTCAGACAGGGAGGGTATGGGTTGTTTAATGTGGGGCTTCTTTATGGAGCTTTTTTTAAATTTTTTTTTTAATGTAGTGACCTGGTTAGGCAAACTACCCATTTTCTCCTCTGAACTTCACCTCATGCACTGCTCAATAACACATTACCCACAGTGAAAAGATGCAAACTTGTGGAGGGAAGAATACAAACACATAAGCTCGTTTCCCTCGAAATTTGGAGGAATGACACTTTATAACAAATTATACTAGGCCATGTACGTGTCTGCGTGTGTGAGAGAGAGAGAGAAAAAGACACTCAGTGGTAATGACTAGTGACTGGTCAATGTAATGAAGCAGAGGAGAAACAGGTTTGTGGTGGTCAGATAAAAGTCTACTGAAGCAGAGGTTTATGTGAGGAGGTGTTGCCCATGAAAATGCCTGTCAGATTATCTCAGTGCACTGTGGGCTTCAGCATCAGCCTAATCCAGCTGGCATGTACAAGTGTCTCAGCCATCTACCGTGAGGAGCCAAAGAAAGAACAATGAATGAATAGAAAGTCAAAGAGAACGAAAGGGGAAAAAGAAAATTAGATCTATGGTGTGTAACCTTCACTACTTCCTTGACAGGCATGTTCCAGGTCAATGGCAGTAGCTAATCTTTAGCTCTAATGCTCTGGTAAGGCACCATCTAGCCTGCTGTGGGCAGTCGCTTTTAGAATGCAAACACCAGCAAGTTGATATGAACTCTCTTTGTAGATTTTGATAGATATGTTTTATGGGTTATAGCACATCTAAATTTTTGTTTGTCCAGACTATTATTTTTTAACCTAAATTTTGAATTCACAGTTCATGCTAGCATACTAACACCTGTACCACCTGTACAAGTGCAGCATCTTGGCTTTCCAGAAAACCTGGCATAAAATTCCTCTCATGAAACATGTCCTTCCTCTTCTTTCGGCTGCTCCCATTAGGGTTCACCACAGCCGATCATCTGTCTCCATAGTACTCTGTCCTCTACATCTATATATTTTCCTCTACACACATATACATATATTAAAAAAATATATATTTATATTTTTTATTACGTATTTATTTATTAATTTTTTTATTCTGAAACCAAACTTATAAGCAAAGACAATAAAATTTGTTTGGCTTTTGTTGATTCAGCTTGTGTAGTTTCACCGTAAATAAGCTACTAGTGCTTATTCTGACATGTGAGCCAGACCCACAGTGATATGAATATATTTTAAAACACATCAAAACTTAGACTTTATTCCACACTAAAAAGATTTTGTGTTGTACTGTTTATGTGGGATAATGGTGTTACTTTGGCCGTTGTCAAATGGTACAAATCAAATATATCCGGAACTGACGTTGAGTTTATTTAGCTACTGTTGCTCCATTATAGCAAGACTTTTACAACCAGAAAGAGTGATGTACAATATAAACTCTGCATTCCAGCAAGTAATACAGAGTATCATGTATTCAGTCTTGTAGAACTTACCACTGCAACCCACATTAAACTGAACAAAAACCCTTCCTGATTCTAATGGTGTGCACAATCTGTGAAGAGTTCATGTCATCTATCTGCTTCAGTGTGGAGAGAAAAAAAAAAAGCAAACTTTTATAAAACACAAATTTACACACACAATAAGATTGTTACAAAAAACATGGTATCAGTCAATATTCAGAGGTTCTTTACAAATTCTGGGAACCCATATGACTGACTGTTCACACACTATATTAAGTGGTTGGTGCAAACACTTCAGACCATTATTATAGTGAAGGAGGTATGGAAGATAAGAGAAGGCACAAGAGCCAAAGAGCGACTGCTTACAGGAGCAGCTGGCAAGAGAAAACTTAACTCCTGGCAGCCACTCAGTAGAACACTCTAAGCTTTACGGGCAGTGGAGAGAAAATGCTTCCTCCTGAAGCAAAAAAAAAAAAAAAAGAGGGCCCTGCACACTCAATGCCTTTCATCTTTGCAGTGAATAACCCAGCTTGAAGAAACCATTTCAAAGCGGTACTCGTTTACCTGCTCTCACACTTATACTGGGATGGGAGGAAAAGCAAAACAGAGAATAAGAAATAGAAGGAATAAGTAAGGTATCTCCCCTAGCCACTCTAAACTTAGCACTAGTCCAAATAAAAGTCTGGAAATGCTGAGGTGGTCTTTTTTTTATTATTTAATCTGGCTTCTTTTAAAAAAATAAATGTAAAAAAGCTATTAATACTATGCACTTTTGACGCATTTGCATGTCCAGTGACTGAAATCCCACATGAAAGTGTGACACAAAGAGAAACTGTAGGTAATAAAAAGGAATTCAAACTATTTTAGTAAAATCCCAGATATGATGGCAGAGCATTTGAAAGTGAGAGAGAGAGAGAGAGAGAGAGAGAGAGAGAGAGAGAGAGCGAAAGAGAGGGAAGATTTATCCCTTCACGGCCTTTTGACACTAAATTAAACTGTTGGGTCCATTCCCTGTGCCAGCTAGTTATCTTTCCAGGCTAATTTAACACTATAATTTACGTTCCATATAAAATATGTCCCGATATGGTCCTGTCATGGCAGTACATCATTTTCAGCGAGTGCGCTGGTTTCAGTGAAAAGGACAGAATTAGATCATATTCATGATGCAATTAAACACTTCAGTGGGAATCAATGTAAAACTGATGAGCCCTGAAAACAATGCATATGGCTGAGAACATTAGAACACATTACCTTCCCCTGGATCCCCTCCACAGACGCAATTTAAACCCCTCCACTAACACTCTTGGCTGCCATCACCGCCGCCTCATAACACGCAGCCATAATAAATGAATTTTTCACAAAATTATTCAACTACTAAATTGCCCATGGTAACTGAATATCAGATGAAAGTGATGTGAATTATTAAGTAGAGATACTGTTTGTTCTCATCCAGAGTATAATAATCACCCAAATGGGGGAAAAGGAGAATAAGAGAGAGAGAAGTGCAATGGGAATGTTTTATAATAAATTCTGCTATTGATGTAGAGTCAAGGAGAAGCTGGTCTGCAGCCTCGGTTGCCTGCTGAGATGATGGCATCGACCATTTCCCAACAGGAGGAAATGTGGGTTTTCTTGTGGTTTCAACTACGAGTAAATTACTCAGCTGAGCCTAGTTTGATCATACAAACACAAGCTTAACTAACTTCAAACTGGTTCATATGCTCAAAAATAATTTTCTGTGCAAAATATAAGTAACGGCTAAGCAACAAAAATATTACTGAATAACATTCACATGTAACTATATTACACCTTTAGTTCCTTAAAATAATCCCATATGAATAATATGCACAGATAGTTTGTAAGCCCTTTACAATTTTCTGAATACATCTAAAATATCCAAATAAGTTACATAAAGAGAACCCAATTAAACAAATGATGCAAAAACATTATAGTTATGTTTCTTTTAATATAAATCTTGGGGGCAAAGTTTGTAAACCTCAAGAAGTTATTTTAAATTACTTAATTTAATTGAAGTCAGGAGCTTAAATCAAGGGGATAGTAATCAGTGAGTTGAGAAGGCCCATCCCATGATTTAAGGACATTACTTGGGTATTTACTATCAATGTCTGCTTTTCACCGTACAGGATTATGTATGTGTTTTATGCCTTAACCAAATGTGATTATTGCAGGTCCCTGAAAAAACCTGATTGATGATCACCAGACTGTAATGCAGGAAATTCAGCATTTATTTAAAAGGCATGGTTAATAAAATGGGAAGTCACAAGAGCCCCAGGTTAACATATTAGGACATACTGGCCACTTTTGTGTTAAGTGTGAATGTTCATGAGAAATGTTTGGTCAAACACTGAATATGTATATTTGCTTAACATCAATACAAAGAGAAAGCCACTACTTGCCTGCTACTCTTGCTGCCTAAAGTTTCCTCTAAACCACATATTTAGCCAGAAGCATAAAGAATTATTTTCTGTTGATAGAACTGTTTGTGAAACAAACAGTGCATTCCAGCATAAGAACTACATACTAACCATGAGGCATGAGGATGCACTGTAATAGTTTGGGGCCATTTTCTTGCTCAGGATCAGAAAAGCCTGCCATTATTGTTAGACCTTTAAATTCTGGACAGTACAAGCCAATCCTACAGGAGATTCTTAGGGTATCTGTCTATGAACCAAAGCTTAATTACAAGTAGATCATGCAGCAAAACAATGGCCGTAAGCACACAAATAGGTTTACAAAGTAATGGATAAAATAGTTCAGACCATAACCCAACAGAAAAGTTATGGAAGGACCTCCAATACATTCTGGTGCATGACTGCCTATTCGACCAAAAGAGCATTATGAAGGTCAGGTGAGGGTTCTGGGCCACAGTTAGTGTTTCAGTTTATCCAAGTGGTGTTCAGTGGGGTAAGTCAGGGTACTGTGCATGACACCATTTTTGTGTCTTCTTTTACTCAAACCATGGCAAACAATTTCTTCATGGATCTCATTTTGTGCCCATAGACATAGTCATGATAAAACATGTTTGGATTAATGTTCATGTGCTTAATGTGTGTCAGTCATTTCAGTCCATTTGTTGCTCAGCTCCATCAATGGAAAAGGACCTCCACATTTAATTACCAAACCACACAAACGTTATTTAGACGACTTCCTTCTTCTTTCGGCTGTTCCCGTTAGGGGTTGCCACAGCGGCTCATTCATCTCCATACCCCCCTTTTCGTCTACAACACAAACGTTATTTGGACGATGGACCATAAATAGCAAAGCAATATATGGTCCAACAATATATGGTAACAACATGTAGCACATGCTGTGTTGGTACAAGTATATCAGCAATAACAATATGATGATTTCTTCATAATAATAATAAAAAAAAATGAAAACTCTCAACCTGTTGTTTATTTGGGGTAGCATGGAGAAATTACTTTGGAACCTCTACATTTATGACAGCATATACTTAAAGACTTGCCTCAACTGCAGCATAATGCCATTAGTGAAACATGAAGTTCGCTTTGCAGACTTTGTAAATACAGCCGGTTATTCATCACCTTCCTATGTCATTGTGTTGCTTTCATCTTGGTAGGAAAAAGCAGCAGATCATGTGCAGGGTCCACTGGGAAGAAAGGTATGCTGTTGTGCATAATTCCAGGGCACAAGTCATTGAAAGTGCAGAGGAATCTCAGAGCATTGTATCTGAAAAAATAGAGGGTATTTCAAGTGTTCGTTCTCACCAATTCTTCCACCAAACCCTTATATCTGCTCAATAAAAAAACAAGACCCACACCAGCTGTCTATTCTGAATGAAAAAGTATGGTCTTTACTACAGAAACAGGCAAAATAGATGGCATGGACCAGTGCATCTGGGCGTGTTGCTTTTGAAGATCATTTCTAATCCAAAATGCTGAGTGGTAAACAAATAGGACTGGTTGCAACTATAGATCTGAAAGCTACATTTCAACATTTTATTTGCTGTGGAATACATTGTGCTGTACCCTCCCCTTCATGTGAGAGCATGAGTTTCCTTAGAGTGCAGCCCTATAGCATGTTAATAGTTACAGATCATTTCAGATTGTAGCAAAGGTCTTGAAATTGCATAAGGACACACACTGCCCATAACAGCCCATTCTACTTGCAACCTCACTACCAAGACGGAGTGTGTTGTACCGCAAGATCAAATGGCTCCTAGCAAGGCTTCGGGATTATGTAAAAAAAAAACTTAAATAAGAAAGTTGGAAAACAAGTCTTAACATGAGTGTATTCGTGTTCTTGGGCCGACTAAGGAGGTCATCACATTTACTAACTGCCAACACCAGAGTTTAAAATAAATTGAGTTTGATGATGTTGATAAATCGGATAAAAGAAGTTGAGTTCTTTGCAAAAAAGACAGACATGTTAACAGACAGAAAGGGCTCTCAGGAACACTGCTCTGCCTTATGCCCTTGTACCAGTGTTGAGAATCCAGCACCCAATGGATATGTGATTAAGGATGGTCCTATAGTAAACCTCATTAATGTATGGTTGGTGTAGAGTCTTTGGCAAAATGTTCACAGCATGCATATGGACTAAAATCCTATTTGATCAGGAATAACTCAAAATGACCCATGATGGAGTGACGTGATTATAACCAAACCCAAAGCAAAATTGGAATATTTTTATAAAACAGCACAGTTAATCAGCTCATACCACAAGTGACAGTTTTTAGTTTATTAATGAACATCATGCTGTTTACAGTTAATTTGTATCTTACTTTAAAGAAGATATGAACAGCTAATCTCACCTCAGCGTCTTTTTTTCTTGTCATGTTACCAAAAATCTGGAAAGTATAACCCGCTCTGTCCTAAAAACTCTCCTTTGGTGGAAAGGTCTTCACCAAATCCTCTCTACAATGATTATTAACTTTCCCTTGTTAAATGAAAACATGCTTTTTGAATAAATACAATTCTTATTCTGTTAAGATTATATGGATCATCCACTGTGTATGTGTATGAGCTATAGAAATAATAAAGACAATCATTTAAAACAATCGCCTATGTTGCGGCCAAAACTATGTGCCAAAAGAGAAAAATAATCCACACCTTCTCAACGCAACAAGTCTTGTTTCACAAACTTGTGAGAAAAATTGCATAATGAAAGATTGATATAAATAAATCATAAAAACACATAAATAAAATAAAAAAACAGAAGAGAAATACAAATTATTCCCAATTTCATATGACCACCCAATGGCTGCAAAGCAGCATCAATTCTTCGAGGTACACTTGTGCACAGTTCTTGGAGGAACTAGGCAGGTAGGTTGTCCCAAACATGATGGAAAACTAACCACAGACTTTCTGTGTTTGTAGTCTGCCTCAAATCCTTCTGTCTCTTCATGTAATCTCAGACTGTCTCAATGATGTTGATGAGATCAGGGCTCTTTGTGGGCCAAACCTATATGCTAAAGTTAATTCTTAATGGCATGGATAGATAAGTATCTGTCTATATTCCTCAGTACTGAGGACACCATTATCCTGACCAAATGTCCAACTCCATTTAAAAAAAATGCAGCCCCACACTTGCAGACTGGCCTTGTTTTTATGTCAGAAGTTTGGCTTTTTAAATTCATCCATAAAGACCACTTCTGGCCAGACTTCTCCAAACAGTTTTTGGGTATATCTGAGTCCCACTAGCTCCCACCAGTTTTATGTTGATGGCACTGCTAGACTTCCAGATCTTCCACTGTCAAAGGGAAGTAAGCATGATGTGTCATCTGCAGTTTCTTTCTGCTCTTTCAAAATAGTTGACCAGCATATCTTAAAACCCCAGTCTTAAAACCATTTAAAAACATCAGCTTCCTCTGAAAAGACCTTGCTGAGTTTGGCTGTTCCTCACGCAATGACCCAGTTTAAGCCTGCTAATCAGCTGTTTCTGTTGCGGTTAATGACTGTGTTTCAACTTAAATAAAAATTGATTATTATTAGCACCTGCTTGGTATAACTGGTTAATTATACACCTGCTTCTGATCCTACAAAAGCACGTGTTCAAAGCAGGCAAACATGAGAATGGAAAGCTAATGGGTAGTCACACCTAATATAGGTTTGAATTTCTTATTCTTAGCTCACTTTGCATTTTGTAAATTGTTCAAATAAATTATTAACACTCACTTTATTTACACTCACTCATTTTTCTTCTTTTTGTTTTACAACTGCCTAAAACATACACAGTAGTGTGTGTGTGTGTGTATATATATATATAAAATATAGTATAATATATATAGTATAATAGTATGTATATGTTTAAGGCATATTATATATGCACACACATATTATACATATTATATATATATATATATATATATATATACACACACACACACACACACACACACACACACACACACACACACACAAAATCTATCAAAACCATAAGCAACGGCAACAAACACTGAACAACTGAACAACAAAGCAAGTGCACCAAGTGTGTAAGTGAAGTGCTGCAAGTTAAAAAGGGTAAAATTTAAATGCGTTTTGGGGGGTGAGGATGTGTGATTGAGCAATTTAGAATAATTTTTTCCAATGCGAGTTTCTCTTGACTCCTCTGCTGAAATAGTAATTACACTTAATGATGCTTTAAACTGTCCATCAGTAAGAAGGTGAGAGGAGGGGTCACTGTAAAGTGCTCCAGGGCCACAGTATGTCAGGACAGATGCGAGAGGTTGCACTACAGCGGTGGCCAGTCCATCACACAAACATTTCTTCAGAAAATAAGAGTCATGGGACACAAGGTGCACACACACATACACACCATTATTTCAACATTCTCAGCATACCACAAGAGAGAGGATAATTGAGATACAAGGGCACAAAAAAATGAAGAGAGAGAGTTAGTGTAAGTGCTCTATCAAAGCAGAGAACGTAGACGTGCGCTTGCTGTCGACAACTCAGTTTATATAAGATTAAAATGTATAGTGAAATATGAAATACACAGATGAAATTGTAACACTATAATGTCTGGAAAAAAAAAAAAAGTTAACACATTTATACCAAAATATTACAGCTGATTATATACAGAGAACGGTCTCAAAGTCCAGATCACACAGGACTAATTTCATATAAAACAATGACTTCAAAATATAGGCAAAATCAATGCCTTTTAGTTTTCATTTCTAATTGTATGAAATTGATTCTATTTTTTAACTGACAAATAATATGAATTTCATAACATAAAAAAAATTTATATTGTCATCAGGCCAACATATGAAATTTTTTAAATCTTTATATCCCATAGGTCTCTTTTCGATATTCAGGAAATATGTATTGAAATACATTCAGATAAATTTTAGGAAAGTGCCTTCTAAATAAACAGTTTATTTTTTAATCACTGATATGTATGACTGTGCTACGTTGTAAACACGGAAAAGGTTTTAGCATCCAATCACCTTTAGATTTGTGGCTAATAAGAAACAAAGTGAGCATGTCTCAATTCATGTGGTTTTCCCCTCTCAATCAGGACATTCAGATGGGGAGAAGCCAGTCAAGGCTTGGCAAAGGCTTGTGTTTGCACCCAAGAGTGTGTTTGCTGAAATTACTCTCAATAACACCTCAGAGGGAATGCAACTAATGCTAATGCAAGCGCAAACAAATGGCATCCGTGTATCGTGTGTAATCTGTGCGTTATGCGCAGGGCTACCAGAGCCTCATATGGTATAGTCATACAGAGCCACACATTCAGGTGTATGTCTGTTTCCCTGCATCTTGTTGACAGACTCTCTTCCATGGTATTTTGCTGCCAAACTGACAAAAATACTAAATAAATCACTCCCAAAACTGCTAGTGTGGTTTCAAACGCCATCACTGTGGGTTCCCCACTTGACAATGTCAATACTGAGGAGTAATGGAAGTATTTTATATGATTGCTTTTTTTCTCTCTCTTCATGTTTTCTTTTACCCCCTCCTGTGGTCCAATCAGCACAACGGCCAGAACAAAAGAGGCATTGTCTCTTTAACCAAGGGCAGCAGTGTATCACAGTTTCTTCCACTGGTACTCCACTTTATTAGCAACGCTGCACACCACTGTTTATACTAGTGGGTATTCCATGTTTGCTGGAACAATTACAGTATGACAAATGGCCCATCAAGGCCATCTATCAGAGGCTGGCCGACAGGAATCCTATAAGGAAGGCGGCCATTTGTCCCCCTGCTCGCCTTCTCTGGGGTGCCATGCTTCAGTATCCATGACAACACGCAAGCCGCTCACCCTGCAATGAGAGATGGCAACCCAGGCGCAGCTCTGGAAATTAGCCTTTGACACTCTCCTCCTTTTAGTGCATCCCTTCAAAAAACCCACAAACACACCATGTACAAGGATGTGCACACACTCCCCATTTTCCAGGCCATACAGTAGAAGGGGCAAATGACTCCTGTAATGGCAAAGATCCCCTGCCAGACCGCATCCGAGGAAGTAGAGCATGACCAAACAGGAGAGCAAGACAGCCGATGGCCACTGCTTATACCCTATTAGCGTCAACTCGAACACGATAGTACTTCTGCGGATTCCCGTGGAAAAGAATCATGTCCACACATCTTCAGGAAAGCAGACTGACATTTTATTGAGCTTTTTGTGCGCTCTATATTAAATACTGGGAATGTATTTGTTTTGCATCCAGGCCTGCAGTTGTTCATTATATTTCACCTTTTGGATTATTGAAACAGGAAACTCTGGGGTATTGAGAAGGAACCAAATTGCTTGGGACTTCGGAGTCCTTACTGGTGGAATGGATTATAGAGCTTTAATAAAGGTGTTTGGGCTTAAAAAAAAAAGACGAGCTGGCAGTAGAGAGAGATAATAATGAAAAGAATTGTGAGGTTTGATTCAAAGCACACTGAATCTAGACATATTAGTCTAACGTGAACAGCCTGGTTCAGAAAAATAATAACAAAAGGAGACACAATGAGGGTGTCAATATTTATTACAACAAAAGAGAGGACTAGGATAAATGAAAGACATCATGGAAAAGGCACTTCTAGCTATATCATTATCAGTATTAGTAGAAATATAATTAACAAAATTAACAAAAACTATTTAAATATAACAAAGAAAAGTTTCGATATATCATTATTCCGTGTCGTGTGTTCAATGATGTGAAACTAGCTATGAATGGAAAAACTAGAAGAAATGGAAGTGGGAAATTAAAAGTTTAGTAAAAATCATTTTAGGAAATGGAGCATGGTATGAAAGATTCAGAAGCAGCACCTTAGCATCTAAAACCTGCCTGTAAAAGCATGCAATAGCAGCTTTTGTATTCATGTGCTGCAGTCAAACTGACAGTTTTTGCAAATCACCAATTGACCTTAACTTTGTCTAATTTAATAAAAGCAGTTCTGATCAGCCACCATTGAGACACAACATTCTCAACAAAGGACTAAATGCTGTTTAATTTGGTGTTTCACTTGTGCCTGCTTTTATACAGCTATGAGCAAGAAAGAGCGGGAGCAAAAGACCCATTGTACTGCTGCTGATCGGAGACCAGTCATGTTTTCCCTGTTTACAGATCTCAGTGCATGATTGGGAGTACAGAAGCTGTCTGTTCAACAGCAATTCAATGCAATTCCACCTGAAAGATGAGACGAATCAAGAGCTCAGTGTGTGGTACTGTATTAATTCAACAAGAGGGAAAGTGAGTTTACAGAAAGCAAATAATACTGTGTGAACATGATTATGGGATTGGAGTGCTACTGGAGAAGACGTTTAAATAAGATCACAGTTTGCACAGACAATGTTACAGAATGTAGCATAGAGGAAGCGCAAAACAACCACAAGAATCAAATTCTTCTCAATGTCAGTTGATATGGGCGGCAAACATTCACGCAAACCGATCATCAGTAACCTACCACTGGCATGTGAATAAAAAAAAAAGAGAACTAAAAAGACCACCATGTGCTTAAACTGAGGCTACACAATTACTCAGAAGGTGATGTGCTCCATCTCCACTACCTGTGCATATAAACACACATACAGTATGGACACATGCACAGACACACTGAATGGCATATGCCTTGATTTAAAGGTCATTAGTTTTTAATTGCATTGTTAATTCCCTTTGGGGAGGAGAAGTGGCACATTATGTGCGGGGGATGGGTGCTCAGGGGTTTGGAGTTTGTACGGAAAAGGGTGCTAAAGCAGAGCAAGAGTAGACATGGGGGGGGGGGGGGGGGGGGGGGTATTTGGGATGTCTCATTGAACCACTATGCCACTCAAGTAGAATCACCCAGAAAGAAAACCACACATTATTTGAATTAACAGGCTCAAACAGTGCCAAGGTCCTCGCACCATTATAAAGCCTTTTACTTTCCCACCAACCACCAAGTCTGCTGTGTGCTTCAGACTGCAAGAGGCAACAATTGCAGATTAGTGAAGCCCTTCTCCCTTTTCAACAGAGGTTAATAAAAAGCGACAGGGCTAAGTCCGCTCTGATTAAGAATGCTGAGAGATATTAGAGCAGTTTGTTACATCAGATCATTATTGGATTAAACATCACACTCATAACAATGAAATTTTCATTTTCCATTTACACCATGTACACACAAAGCTAGTTTTGAGAGTACACGTGTCAGACAAAAAAAAAAAAAAGAAGAAGAAGAATATTAGTAACAGTATTATAATAAGTGCACCTTTTTAAATATTTCCTGTTATGTCTCCTTCAGTCTGGATTACCAGGCTGAGAAGCTACAAGTCATGATGCAATTTGATCCTTATTACTTTGCTGCATCAGGAAACAAAAATGTTGGTCTTTTCTGAACCAAATTAGAAGCTTTATTTTTTTAAGAAGTAAATGGTCAAAACTACACATCTAAAGCATGGCATGAGCTATATTTGTTTATTTAATTAAAATGAAAAACAAATCGAAGATATCCACTAAATGGGACTAAATTGAGATTCAATCCCAACCACCAATTCCTCACCTTTTAAAGACTATAATCATTTGTCCAAAATGTCTCCTATTCTGAATATTAAAAGTAGAATTACTTTATTTGTTCACCATATTCAGGTTTTACTTCACAACCAAGATATTCTTTATAATTTAGATCTGTTGTAATTATTTTACGGAGATGAAAAAGGACAAAATCATTTGCCTAAATCTCGCCTATTTTATTACTAATATCTCACAAAAAGTGACTTTTTTTCCCCTCCAAAAATCAGCTACTAAAATATATTATATTATAAAATGTATATTAAATTTATATTATATTATACATTGATGAAATACTAATTTCATTTGCTTGGTAACTGTAACTGTAAATGTATAATTCAATAATGAATAATTAAATGTTTTTTTTTTTTTTTTAGAATAAATGACTTTATAAATGGTAAAAATAAATAAATAAATAAAAAATGCCCATAAAAGGTAAATCACTTTAATTTATTGGAAAAGATTAATTTCGGTCACTGCTGTTTACTGAGCACCACACAGAATCTAAAGAATATCAAACGTTGTAGGACTCAGCTGTCCACAGTAGTCCTTAAGGAACTAGCACAATAACACACTCAGCAAAATATCGTCTAATTATCGTTATTGATAAAATCCAAAAAAAAAGTTTAAGACATAATTTTGTTAATATTACAGATATAGAGCCATAAGACCATAAAAAACTGCACTAAAGAAACTTCTTCTGAGCCTTGTGTCTCACACACACACTAAAGTGCTGTTGTTCTCCACTATTACCAGTTCTTTACCATCAAACAGCTACCCATTAACACCACCCTTTTACTGACCTACACTTTTATTGGACTGTTTATCCGATCATCCCTCAGATATTAGTCAGACAGAAATATTAACTTCTTTAGCTGGTTCACATGTGCATTGTCTGGATGGAGAACCTCTAAGAGAGTTAATCCTGCTTTCCACATAAGGAACAGTGTTTGGCTTCAATTAGAAGCCTCTCCTGGGGTATTCCCCCCTGTCCCATTACCTCCCATAAATCCAAATGCTTTACGATAAGGTGCATAAAATGAGTCATCCATCTGTACAGTAAATAAGACGTTGTCAATGGCATGACGCCAAGCTTGGATCGCTGCACTTCCTCTCTGGATGTACTCTCGCCAGGCTCCATGTCTGTCGAAACAGAGCTAAAAGGCTTACGATAAAACAAGGGAGTGCACACTAGATTCCTTTGGAAGCTACTGGACCATCAGTATAAAAACATACAAAGCAGGCCCCTTCATGCTGCATGTTAGCTGTCTAGCACAGGCATGTAGGATTAGTGTATAAATAGACTGTTATTTGAAGCCATTCATGATTTCCAATATCATGACTGAAACCCCAGTCCCAGCTGAAGAGAACTAGCCCCATAGCATAATGCTACCTTCACCAAGCTTCACTTCAGTTAAATATTCTTTGGGGAAGGAGCTTGTTTTCTGTGCCAAAAAAATACACAATGAATTTTTGGACCAAGATTCAGCAAGCTAGACAAACAAGACAATGAAGAGAGAGATCAGTATCTGCCCGATGTTCACAGTTTCTGTAGTTTTCTTAGCAGCACCCCGATTATACTTTCTTTTTGTAGATTGGGTAAAGTTGGAGACACAGCCTACTCTTGCTAATGTCACTGGTGCCTTATTTTCATCACGTGTTGATGATTGTTTTACAGTGTTCCGCGGTACATATGTTTTAAATTTTCTTTTTGTACTACAGCCACATACCCCGTTATAAACATGTATGCACACTTACGCAGCCAGGTTCCTGTAACATTAATCTCTCACCAATTTGTTTTTCCACTTGAATTGTGTTGGTTGCTATAATCATATTTAAAGTAAAAACGATCTCAAAAGATTTACTTTACATTCTATTTTTTTTTTTTTACATCACAAAAGCCTACATTCTTTATATCCAGTGTAAATAGTTTTATATCTTAACATAACCTGAAAAGGGATTTTAGTATATCTGCCTTAAAAAAAATAAACACACACACATAGATATTAACCATGTCAATGTCAGTAAATATTATAATTATAGTTTTTCTTTTGATATGACAAACTATTGTTAAACAGCAAAAGTAATGAAACAATATATTAAGAATTGCATTTGGTTTATGGATAGTTTATATGAGGCACTCTTCAACAGACCACACTGCATCTTTTACATGCAAATTTCCCAGCATTTGCATCTCCTTATTACCTTATAGGAAGTACAAAATAAAGATGTAATATTCTTACAGTTTTATGCGTTTTTGTGACTCATATGCTGTTGCAATGTAATTTGCCCATGCATTAAGTATAATGAACCACTCAGTCCTTTTTCTACTTTCCTTAACTTTATTACATGATGCAATCGCAAGGAACTGGGAGTCAATCAGAGGAGAAGTTGTTTTGGCCCTGAAGCATGCAACAGCCTAAGGATCTCTCCCTGATGTTGGCGATAGGCCCGTGGCAGTCAGGCCATGAACAGCTACCATGTTCTCAAAGTGAACTCCCTCCTTGTGGCAATCACTCCTCATTCAAGTTAACAATTGTGAAGGTTTTGTTTGCACTGACCAGTAATGACTCCCTGAAGAAATATAGTGCATGTCAAAGTGCCCAAGCCAACCAGGGCTGCGACTGACTGCGTTGACAATTTCTGGAGGAAAATGAATAACGGTGCATGTTCTGTTCATGTAAGATATTTTGTTGCATTAATTCTTTTTAATTACAAAATGAGCTTTAGTGGAAAAAGGCATAAGAGTCACGGTAATTACAAATTTGTAAGTTTAAGTCTGAAAACACTTGACCAAATAGTGTCAGTATGGGCGGGGGGGGGGGGATGGCTAGTCTTACTGAGTAGCAAAAGTTTATTTAAACATATAAGCAACTGAAAAGCCAGAGGGGGGCACCATCTCCACAAATCTGTACTGCATTCTCAACATGGCCACTGCATTGGCAGAATGAAACCCATTCTACTTCATATCAATGCTATTTTTAAACTTACACAAGAAGATGAACTTCACTTGAAATTTACTTCACTGCAATGATTTATAACCTTAGTAAATGATTGTCAGTCAACACAACCCGATATGTGTTGCTTTCTCTTTCTTTTAGTTAGATTCTCCTTACAAAACGACTTAAACAGCTTTTCTGCCTAATGTCACTGACAATCCTGGTTAATTACCCAAAGAAGGTTTCAAACTACTTTGAAATAAGTGTAGCACACTGTACATATTTATTATTTCTGCATGCATGGGGAAAGCGGTGTTCTGATTTATTGCAGCACTTTGTTAAAAGTAGGGCACTTTAACAAGATGACAAAAGTTTGGAGAAAGAAGCAAGGCTTATTTATTTACAGGCAAGACAAGTGGCAAAGGGAAAGAAAGGGTAAAGACACAACAACTAACTGCATGATGCATAGACACAAACTACCAATGATGCTCTGGCAACTCTCCCTATATTGAAACATGTTTTAGATGTTTTCTAGATTTAAGTTAGTGGTCTAAAAGAGCCTGAGAGAAGGTGAAAGATAAAAAGATTCAATCTGAAAAAGTTGAGAGGGTTTCCTTTTCAATTCTCTTTTTTTATTTATATTGATGGCTACGTTCTAATACGCCATCATTTCAAGAGTAACTGCTAATTTACAGTGACTTCTAAGACTTTACAGTAATTAAGGTATATATAAGTTTAATATTACATAGATTAGGAATGTTACATTCCCAAACAATAAATAACATCAGAAAGTCACAGATGTTGTAATTAAAAAAAGGAGTTGCAGAACAAACGGCCAAAATGTACGTTTTAATGGTCTTAACAATGAATCATTGGTCAGCAAATTAGCAAGAGTTAAAAACAAACAAAATGCAGTCCTGAGACCCTCAGTGCCCTCTGCCTGTTTACTTTTGCTGCAGTGTTTTGAATAAAGATATAAACTGAATTTATTTACATACTATTTTTGTTGCGCAAAAGTAAAATCATGATCATTAAAATGCTTGATGCAAAATTCAACACGTCGGGTTTTACTTTAAAAACCATTTTTTTATTAATTCCTTTGTTCAAAGCTCATCACCACCAAATGAAACAACACTGTTTATGCCTTTTGGGTATGTGAGCAAGTTTACCCGCAAGACTTAAACATTTAAAGAAATGAAGAGGAAAATCTACCTCACACCAGGTTACTTTTCTATGGGTTAGATTTTTGTTGATTTCGCGACCAATAATTTGCTGTATATACATATAAATATTTTTAAGAAACAAGAAGCATCCTTTTATCACCTACACTTTTCATAGACATTCCTGCTTAAATCACAGATCCAAGATTAGTGGTTTAATCCACAGCTCAATGGAGTTTTTGACCATGTTTACACTAACCAGGTTTCTACCAGGTTCTCTGGTTTTCCTCTTACCTCCCAAAAAAGGTTGGTAAATTGACAGGCTGTAATACATTGCTAATAAGTATAAATATATGAGAGAGAGAGCGAGAGAGAGAGAGAGATAGAGAGGTGTGTGTGTGTATGTGTGTGTCTGGGTGTGCGAGTAAGTGCATAAATAAGCTTCAGTTAGTTCAGAATGCAGCAGCAAGAGTCCCCACCAGATCTAGAAAATACGACCACATCACCCCTGTCTTAATCAGCCTACACTGGCTCCCAATCAAATCTCGCATTGATTATAAGATACTACTACTGACGTATAAAGCACTTAATGGTCTCGCACCGCAGTATCTGAGTGAACTTCTGTACCAGTATGATCCTCCACGCCTACTTAGATCAAAAGGTGCTGGCTATCTGTTGGTTCCTCAAATATGTGTAACTCTGAAAGACTGGTGTGTGTGTATACATTTCAGCCTTACACACAAAAACTGACCCACAAACCAGGATGTAGTGTTAACTAAACAGGAACGAAGTGAAGCGACGTGACAATATTTAATTAATAAGAAATGTTATTTGCAGATTGTCATATATATTATAAGTTGGATAAAACACTTATGTAATTCTTCCAGTTGGAATCATACAATGATCCGTTTTTTTCTGTCCTATTAAGACAAAACCTCTTGCCGGAAAACAGTTTAAGAACACTCTATCTAATTTGATAGGAAATGAATGGCATCCATTTATAATCAACAGCCTTGTTTCCAAGATGATCACGTTCACACAATTACTTTGATCTTATCAAGATATTCAGCATCAGCGGTACTGAGGGATGAATGTTCAAACCCGTATCTGTGGTAAGACTAAAACTAGAACACGCAACCTAAAGTAGTAGTCATAGAGAAAGGAGAACCTGTTTATGAGTCTCTCATTATTTAAAGTTATAGCTTCCCAATGGTCCAATGAAAAATTGATGGCAGCATTATACATGCCAGCTCACTAGCTCCTCATGGCTATGAACATACAGCGTATATATGTGCAAACGAAGAAATAGCATGGGGAATACACAAATTATCATATACATAAAATATAAAAAGACAAATACTAACAAAACACGAGAGAACCATAAGCCTGTATTAGGAATTCTCTGGCACCAATGTCCATTAAAGGCAAACAGAACACTAACAAACCTTCATTGAATAGTAATTTCTTCCTCAGCTTAATTTAGTACTTTCTAAAATTCAATGTTGTGTCCTCAGCACTAAAGCTGAGTTCTGCCATGGATATTTCTTGTCTGAAAATCTGCATACAGTAGAAAGACAAACAGTCCTGTAAATAAAGACTCATGTCCAGAAACTGTCTTGTCTACGACGTGCTTATTGACCGTAGTCAGATGCTCTGCTGATTAAAAATTGATTCCTTTGAAAAAATCTAATCAACAGAACAGGATTCTTTCATATGTGGAGGGCGCAGCTGCTGACACTGAGGGGGGAGTAGACCTGTTATTAACCTCTACCCTTCTGTGTGCATCCTTGCAAAACCTGCACTCACACACAGTTGCACAAACACACATGCGTGTGCTGCCTCATGGCCCAGGGCCAGACGCAGGCCCAGACACCCTGAATTATTCAGCAGTCTGGGAGAAAGCTACAACTACCTCGTTGTCGGTTGCATGAAGGCAGTAGGGGCCACTATCCATACTGAACCATACAGACCCTCGGAGTCAGGTGACCCTGAAGAGTGGCCCATGGGAGGAGTGGCGGAAGAACATTAGTGGTTGGGTTAGGTGGGGGTGGAGCAGAGAAGGAGAGGAGGTAGAGTTTTATACCAAGCTGGTGGACTGGGGAGATGTGAGCCTGAATTCATCAGCGGTGTAGCCAGGGTCACAGCAGGTTAATGATGTCACATGTCTAGACGGACGATCCTCTTGCCCTCTGCCTGGAAAGCCAGCTGGGGATGAAATATAAATGCTGGGGCTATTGACCATGGTCAGATTCTCTGAACGCCTTACATGCCATAACAATCTATTTTGCAACCAATGGTCAGGGTTTGGATATTTGCAGTTAAAGTTTGTAAAGGCCTTCTGACAGGAAATACATTAGTGGTACATTTACAGGTTATACAAATTATATTGGTGTTCCCATCAAAATCAAATCATAGAATTGAACCGCAATGGCATCCCCCAATAAATGACTGCAAGTTTAAAATTACCCTCTGCTTTGGTTCTCGGGTAAGAAATAAGTCATACAAATCAATGCTTTAATCTTGCATTAAACACATAATAGTTTGTATTTAATATATAGAATAAAATAGAACAATTCTAAGAAGAGACCAATAAGGTCATGTGACCTCTGCTCACAGGGTCAGTCCAGCCCTCTCACTCAAGTCTCTGAGTTTCAACACTGTCCAAGGTTCATATTTAAGCACAGAATGAATTACTAAGTGCAGGGCTGGCTTTAATATGTTAAAAACCGAAAGAGTCAAAAGCTTCGCCCACACGACAGCCTGTGATTAGAGCCTCTTCATTCAGCACTCAACACTCAACCCATTATCATTACACAGACAATTACTGCTCCACCAGGGCCACTGCCACCACCCCAGTGCGTCTAGTAATCATGGCATTCTTCCTGGAAAAATGGGGGTAAAAAGGGGGAGGGAACAGTTAGCTGATGGCAACGGATCTGTTGTCAAGAGACCGATCACCTTGGTGATCCTGGGCCAAATTCGAGCTGAAGGGGGACACACGCTGCAGTAAACAGTAAAGCTGTAAAGCAAAATCCATTTCAGGTACTGTATTATTGGACCAGCTTCTGCTTGTGGGCATAAGACAGTACTGATTACTTGTAAGGATTTGAGCAACGTCTGACGCCTCTTTTAAATGACAGTTAAATAGCATTTCAATGAATCAGAGGAAATCTTTTTAGACAATTCTATTTTAGCTTTACCCACTTTTTATAAACACTCAAAAATAGATCACGAGCACACTTTTGCACAAGACACCTCAGGCAGTTTGGTCCAAGTTGTGTAGGTACCTAGGCAGTTGTGTGTGTGTTGTATAATTATCTCTTGTCTACCTTGTTGGTATAGAGCAGAAACGGTTCAGTTCAAGTACAGTAAAAATGTAAGACATTAAACTGCTTGTCTGTTTTTAAGAAAGCAGTTATTATAATATATATATATAAAATAAATTGGCACAAATTAAATTGAAGTGTCTGTCTATTTTACATTTAATATTACATTTTCTAAAGATATGATCTACTCAACTGTTCTACTTATTTTAGCATACTTTAACAATGTCTCTATTTTTCTTCCAGCCTTCATTCATTCACTCCCTTGAAATGTAGAATTGTCAGGATTTTCTCCTTTTAAGAGAAATTCTTGAAGCTGGACATAAAACTGTATCTGTAAGAATCCATAGCGGTAGCTTTAGCCGCCAACCATTTCCTGGTTAAAGGCTTAAGCTAGCACTATTAATTCTTTTCAGCCATGCGCAAAACCGGATTGAAGTAAGTAGCCACAGTGACGATGCACTAGCTGTAGTTTGTTTTTAATACCCCTGGCATTGTTGTGCATGGACTCACTCAGAGTGCGAGGCAGAGACGAAACAAACTTGCGGTCTGCCACTGAGGTAGCTCACGTTAAAAATATTCCTCAAGTTAAAAATATTGCATTTGGTACAATGTGTGTGTGTGTGTGTGTATATATATAAATATATTAATATATATTACACACACACACACACACACACACACACACACACACACACAGGTGTTCCAATCACTTTAATGGTTACAGGTGTATAAAATCAAGCATCTGGGCATGCAGACCACTTCTACAAATATCTGTGAAAGAATTGGTCGTTCTCATGAGCTCACTGAATTCCAGCATGGTAACGATAGGATGTGCAATAAGTCCAGTCGTGAAATTTCCTCGCTACTAAATATTTCACAGTCAACCGTTAGTTGTATTATAACAAAATAGAAGCGATTGGGAACGACAGCAACTCAGTCACAAAGTGTTAGGCCACATAAAATCACTGAGCGAGTCAGTGGATGCTGAGAGTCAATAGCTACAGACCTCCAAACTTCATGTGGCCTTCAGATTAGTTCAAGAACAGTGCGTAAAGAGCTTCATGGAATGGGTTTCCATGGTCAAGCAGCTGCATCCAAACCTTACATCACTAAGTGCAATGCAAATCTTTGGATGCAGTGGTTTAAAGCACGCCACCACTGGACTCTAGAGCAGTGGAGACGTGTCATCTGGAGAGACGAATCACACATCACTGTCTGGCAATACGATGAACGAGTCTGGGTTTTGCGGTTGCAAGGAGAACGGTATTTGTCTGACTGCATTGCGCCAAGTGTAAAGTTTGGTGGTGGAGTTATTTTTCAGGAGTTGGGATCGGCCCCTTAGTTCCAGTGAAATAAACTCTTAATGCTTCAGCAAACCAAGACATTTTGAACAAATTTCATGCTCCCAACTAACAGTGTGGGGATGTTCCTGTTCCAACACGACTGCACACCAGTGAACAAAGCAAGGTCCATAAAGACATGGATGAGCAAGTTTGGTGTGTAAGAACTTGACTGGACTGTATGTATGTATGTATATAATTAGTTTTAATCTAGTAAAATGTTTACCTATGACCAGTGGGTGTAACAGTGTTTCATTATTAAAATTACAATAATTATATCAAAATCAATTAATATGATGAATCATGATATAAGCTTAGGCACTCTGCAACCTACAGGCAAAAGTATTTCCCTTTTAAAATAGTGTGTATTTAATGAGTCAGATAAAAAAACACTGATTTTTGGCGTCGGATAAACAGCACCCACGCACATTAACTCACAGCACCCACTCCCCTCCACTATGGCATGAATCTATGTTCCAAGAGGAAATGCTTCATTTGCATCGGGTCCTATAACTGTTAAGGTCATCACTCTCTCCTGCATCCAAGCCAAACCCAAGGGCAGGTGGCCCGGTCATGGAGAGGATGTACACACACCCACTTTACTTCATTTGCACAATGTAATTTCCTCACCTAATTCCACCAAGGTGACTGTGTATAAATCTCAAACATCAGCACTTACAACAATCAAAATAGCTTTAGTCAGTGGCCAGCCAGGAACAAAAGATGAAATTCGGCACAAGGTGAATTTCGAGCTAAAAATGTTTTTATATATTTATAAAGAACATTTGTGTTTCAATTTCATGATGCGCTTAACTGCAGTTTGCATGTGTCCTTCAGAGTGTGGCAGCTGAGTAAGCACATAACTAATATGAGGACATGTGTTGACACGAATAAGACAAGTGAATAGGAAACAAAACACACAGGGTTCTACGAACACACAAAGACAAAAATGGAGCGTGTCAAATCACATATCATTTACTAGATCTAGTACAACACGAGCATAGCAAATAATTTCCACCCACTTCCACAAGCAAAAGGTTGAACCAGAGGTTGGGCCTACCAAAAAAATTAAAAAGCAGACTTGCAGAAAGATCAAGATTTCTCTTGCAACACTGGAAAATGGAAGCTGCTGATAGTATTTCAGAGAGAGAGAGAGAGAGAGAGAGAGAGAGAGAGCTACGAACACACAAAGACAAAAATGGAGCGTGTCAAATCACATATCATTTACTAGATCTAGTACAACACGAGCATAGCAAATAATTTCCACCCACTTCCACAAGCAAAAGGTTGAACCAGAGGTTGGGCCTACCAAAAAAATTAAAAAGCAGACTTGCAGAAAGATTAAGATTTCTCTTGCAACACTGGAAAATGGAAGCTGCTGATAGTATTTCAGAGAGAGAAAGAGAGAGAGAGAGAGTGTGAACTGGTCAGACTATTAACAGTCGTAGAAATGGAATAGAGCTCTTCAAATGGCTGTTTTGAAATGAATACTGAGGTGATGAGTGTAGGCTCAAATAGAAAAACTCCTCTTGAGGTTCCTATGATCGTTAATATAGCAGAGCGCAAGGACAGTATATAGAGCACTGTAGGAAATGGTTAAACATGTGGTTGCATTAAAGCACAGAGACATATATACCAACAACATCCATACTCAACAATGATAAATGCAATCATGACATGGTTTGCAAGGGGCATCAAGGAACCTAGGAGGTCTCGCACATGATCAATTTAGAAGGCACACTGCATTTTGATCAAACTAAGCTCAACCATATTGATTTTACACAGCACTTCATGTTGTACAGTTATTAGGTATGCCATCAGGTATGCTCTTCCTTCTTCTATAACTAGTAACAAGTTAGTTTAATATTAGGGCACAACGAGAAGTAGTGATAAAAGTTGTGCAATAGTGACTGAGATGTTGAAGTTATACACGAAAATATACACGGAAGCTTCATTGGACCATTTGCAAATGCTCAATGGAAGCTTTAACGTCACAATTTGTTTTTTTTCAGTGACAAAATTTTAAAAGCCCCAAAAAAAGTTTCCTAAAATCTGTATTCTTTGGTTTGACATGTTCGCTGACAGCTGATTAATGGCTGTTGCGAGCATTTCTTTTTCCTCTGATGAAATTCTGGCAGTGTCAGGAGATTTCAGACTCTTTCCTGCAGTGTGACTTCTGCTATGACCGTCAAACCAACAACCAATAAGAGGGCCGAACCTGATGTCTCAATTAGAGTGTCAACTTCAAACCACCTCAGGGAAAGTGTGAAACAAGTCAGGTGGACAGTACAACAAGAAGAATAACTTATTGAGTTATGGAGGGAAAAGGAGTGTTTGTATGTGATTTTTATCAACAAGGCATGCCATGAACAAAATTAACGTGGCAGAGAGAAAGCAGGTCTGAACAGGTCACGGACTGATGATGTAAAACTTTAGACGGAAATTTTTGACTGTCATACAGTCTGAGATTATGACAACTGAGATCCTACAGTGTGACATGGGGATCATGTTCATACAGTCTGACAAGCAACAATCTCAAAAGAGCTATAAAAATTGCACAGGTCTAGACCTGTGTTTGCCACAATTCTGGGGGCCATGCCACAAGAGACTGGCCTCCTCAGATTATGCACAATGCATATAGTAATTTAGTATTTTAAAGCCATGTATATTAAAATATACCTTAAAAAGAAGGGGAAAAAGGAGATAATACATAGCAATATTTATATTTTATAAAAAATACTATATTTAAGAACCTTTTCAGGCTTTTCCAACAACAACAAGAAATCCGTCTCACTGCTGATTTTGCACAAAAACGGTTGAGTTTAAAAAGTCTCATCCACAGGCACTTGCTAGTCCCTACAGTGAAGCCATGGGTAACCCGAACGACAGTTTTGAGTCTGCTTCAGCTCAAGAGGGAGCAAAAGAGGGAATGAAGAGCAGGGCCCCCAAGTGAGATGCTGTGATGACACTCACACTTATGTTTACACCCCACTGCTCAAGCCTCAGGGGAAAAGGGGGGGGTGCTTCACTTCTTCAGCAAGGCCTACCGCACTGTTTAGCTAAACCTGCTGCTCTTGGTGGCATGCACACAAGAGAGGGGGAGAGAGAAAGAGCATATGCAAGAGAGCAAAAGAGAGCAAGAGCATAGAGAGGAAGCGGTAGAGAGAAAGTAAGGGGGTCCCCAGAGGGCTGAACAATCAGACAATTTCAAGATCACAAAGCATTAAACCAATCCCGGCAGGGTACACTAATTAAACAGCCGAGCCCGGCACCACCAACCAATCCCCACAGAGCAATTAAATCCATCCCCTCTAAAACACTGTGGAACCTGTCTGGGGAAAACTGCATAGAGGAGAGAGCGAGAGAGCGAAAGAAAGAGAGAGCGAGAGAGCGAGAGAGAGAGAGAGAGAGAGAGAGAGAGAGAGAGAGAGAAAGAGAGATTGAGAGAGTGTGATGAAGAAAAATAAAACAATTCATCAGAAAAAAAGGAAGAAAGATGTGGAATGCAAAAGGGATTTTGAATGGGTACATTTTAATTCAGCATTTTAGTTAGCTTTTTTTTTCAATGATCTAAAATGCTTGAACAATCTATTTTTAGCTATTCAATGGGAACAGCTAGGGGGACATGGACATCATGCTACAAAATATATCTAAATTATTATCTGAAAATAACACTGAGTTGTAAAATGATCCAGGAGACACTAAATGAAAGCGGTGTGAAGCCTTAAACTCTCGCTATGGGAAAGCTGCAAGAATGCAGAGACCATGGAGTCACTTTCACTACGTAAGAGCACATGTCTATTGTTCTTTGGTTTATTGAATCTCAATCAGTAAAAGTAGTATCTTTAATAAGCACTTTTGGTTACCTAACTACATATTATTATTCTTAACCAAAGTGCAATTAGATTGATGAGCACACCGTTGTGTTATATGATTGTGGATTGTGAATGACGGTTTCTATACCCAAATACTTCTGTTCCCAAATACATTCGAGGAATCACGTACCTTTTATTAATACGATTGCTTCGCTTTTTCTTGACCTGGTGTCATGTAGCAGGAGCTCTCTTCCTTCAGAAAGTTAAATGTGGTCATGTAACAGCAAAGGAAAGGCTTTAAAATGATCAAAAGTCCATAACTTAAGTACCTAATTTGTCACATTATTTTTTACCTTGCAGCAAGTTTATTAGATGAACATTAAAAATAACTATTTCTAAAAAGATAGTAGAAAAGTAGAAGATTTTTTGACACCCAGTCTGCTATTTGTTAGCGACAATGGACTGATTTAGAAATACTAAAAATGCCTATAAAACCCTCATCTTTGTGTAATATCATGATATTGATGTTCTACCAATACATCAACCAATCCCAGTATTCATTACAATACAATAATATACCAGTGTGTAATGTCAAGTCTTCATACAGCTACTGAAAACAGAAATAGATACATTTTTTGTTATATGATTTTGGCATTAGATGAAATGTTAAATTTCTTTTTTTTTTACTATTAAACAGCATACATCCACTGAGAAAGAGACTGAAACATAAATTACAAATAAAGTTATTTGTTCTTTAATTAGATCCAGACATTATCAGCTGGTATTGGGAAATTGTAATTTCCCAAGTCTCACACTGCATGTGTAATAGGGCCCATTCCTGTGTTACAATGATACTAAATTGAGGACAAATAAAGGGAAAAAAAGGCTGTGCTTATTATTAGTATCTCTAATAACTTAAATGCGTAAAGAAAATGACCGTATAATAAAAATCTAGCTTGTTCTCAAATGAATGCTTCACTAATCTATTTTATGAGCGATAAACATAAAATCGAGAATTTGCATTCAAATACAAGTACTATCTTCACTGCATGCATAGTAGCAGACAAAACACTGAGCGCACACTCATACTCATACATATACACACACGCGCACACGCGCACTTCACTAATCTATTTTATGAGCGATAAACATAAAATCGAGAATTTGCATTCAAATACAAGTACTATCTTCACTGCATGCATAGTAGCAGACAAAACACTGAGCGCACACTCATACTCATACATATACACACATATACACACACACACACGCGCACACACACACACACACACACACACACACACACACACACACACACACACACACACACACACACACAATCAAGGGGTCTCCTTTTATCCCTGAAGGGCAGAATGGACAATAGGGGAGTGAATTACGTCAACAGAAGCGCTGCCTGATACGAGATGGGCAGACAGCAAAATGGGAGAATGCGGGGGGGTCGGGGGGGGGACGAACCGATTCAATAAGACTGGTGATCAAAATTTCTGCCATCAGACAGGCAAAACAAATAAAGAGGGCTGCCGTACAGGTACACAGCTCAATACGGCCCACCGGGCCAAGCTCTGGCAGGAAGAGGAGGCACGGCTTTATGCTCATACAGATGAGCCATTAGCTCTTTCTCCTTTTTAAAAGAAAGGTTTAGAAAGACCACTGCTGGGATGAAGAGGACAAGAAAAGCCAAGGCTCTTTCTCCTTTGAACTAATGCATCCCCAAAGTTTTGTTAAAGCCTCGTTATTTACTCCTGCACTGAGCCCATAGTCATCCCCAGGAGCGTCAGAGAACAAGGTATTAATATGAAAATGCTGAGAGTTACTGCTATGAAGGACTATGGTGCTCCGGTGTAGATCAATAGTGAAAAATTGAGGATCTATCCATTTGGGACGTTGTTAGTGATTTTTCGAATAGGGATCTAGCTTAAGCTGGAGGCATGCATCATGGTTATGCATCAAGTGTAGTGGTAAGCAAACGCTATTGTGAAGTTCACCCTCTCTCACTCGCGTACACACACACACACGGGTCAGTTCTGAAGCATGAAGGTCAACAAAATGCTTCATCAGTGCAGACTTTCCTGTTTGCACGTCTTGTCTGAGCCATGTTACTTCAGTTCAAACATAGACAAACAGTCTGCTAATGCAGCTGCAGATCACGTCAAGCATGCTCGAGAGTGGATTTCTTTTTGTGGTGCACAAAACCATCATTATGAAAGGAAAAAAAAAAAAAAAAAAACACAGGCGTATCAAAGCAGCCGTGTTTATCCTGGAACACTTGGTGTGAATGGAAGAAAATGACTCTGGACAGGTATGAAAAAAATCAATCCCCCAGAGGGTCACGGTGATTAAGCCGACGTTTTATGACAGACCTGTTCTCGTGTCTATGAATAGTTGCCCATCACGGCATTAAAAAATACAGTTTATCACCCCACACCTCATGCTGAATATCCGTTTTTGAAGTCTCAAGCCTGAAATCTAGCTAGGAAGGTTAACCTTCTTAAAGCTTGAGTCAGTTTCACTTCCCCCTTAATGTTATCAGCAACACTGAAGAATGTGACTCCTGGACCGCACAACTCAATTCACCACAATATCAAGGAATTTTATTTCCTCTTTTTTTCCCCCTCAAGTCAGGGAGAGAAGGTTGTATTCATACAAGCAGGGTGGATAAGAATTTGTCTTTCATCAAACTCATCTGCAAGATCCTTTTTGCTGATCTGCATTTAGACAGCAAGCCATGCACATGTTCACCATACATTCACTATTATGGATCTATTATTAATAATACATGTGGATAATCTGTGATTGGTTTGCAAGACCTAACTCCTTTGCATTAGTGTGTGAATTCTCAGTGGTGCAGTTAAGGAGCTGGTTCATCCTTCAAGACACCTTCCACTTAAGGCTTCCTCTCAGCAAAAACACTGTTCCTTCCATCATCGTAAATCCTACTTACACTGCCCAGCAGAATCTCTCACAACACACACAATGGCACGTTTTTAAGAGTAAGAATGACAACAATAAACGCACGATTGTCTATGCTGTGAAGCAGTGCAGAGCTGCTAGATTTCAACTTTCAATTTGTTTCAAATAAGGAAAAGCACTAAAGAGAAAAGCTGGAGCTAAGGCTTAAGAAGGGCAGTGTATTGGCTGACGATGACCGAGGCATATGGAGTATGGCGACTCTTGTTCGTTCATTCATTCATTCCGGAAAGAGACTGAACCTCCAGACACAAGCAACATACTAACATCACATTTTGCTGAAAAGTATAACATTTTGGTTAACAGTCTGTGCGAGGAATTTAGAATTGTTTTACCAATTTATAAAGTGTGTATGATATAAATGAAACACAATGCCATTTTTATGTGTTTATGAATCTGGACAACGCATGCATGAACATACCATTCCACTGCTTTCATATACGAGCCTGTTAGCGTGGGGCGCGCACGCACGCACACACACACACACACACACACACACAGCTACACATGCAGAATTACAGTGCAATCACATTAATAAAATGCCCTCATTAAGAAATTAATATTTATGATCATTAAAAATCATGATTTTGTTAATTTTCTTATTTCTTTTTTTTATGATGACTGAATAATTAACCATATTTGGTAAAAACCAATCAAGTACAAAAGCTGTAACAGCTCATCACATATTGCCTCATCCCTAACTTAGACAAAAACAGTGTTATTCAGTATCTGGAGGAGGATTCTGGATTTTTTTTTTTATCATACTATACAAAAAAGGCACATAAGCCTGTTTCCTACTAGTTGGGACCTGGACCCTCCTTACTGGTCCTTCTAGATGGGTGCCCATGGAATTGCCATCTGGCTGGTGTGAATGATTACCAAGGCAACGGCCAAGTGACCTGAGACCAGCAGGAACCAAGGTCACAGAGCCCACTCGCTCTCCCATTCTGCATCATCTTGTTTATGCTTAAGAGGACATCTCAGTGAGAATATGCAAAAAAAGCAAAAGGTTTATTCACCCTGAATTTAAAAAATGGCTAACCAAAAACAAAAATCCGGTTGTGTCGTCATAAATATAAGCCTAAATTATTAAAACCTAAATGAGGTAGACATCAAGTACAGTAAATGCTGGAGTTTATGATCAGAACTCACAAGTTGTATTTATAGTATCCTTCAAGAGATCACCTCAGGCGCATTATAGAAACACCCTTGAGGTATAATAGCAATGTAGCAGTTGGCTTTTAACTTATTATAATTGGAGGGCAACTGTCCCGACACCCAGGACACACAGATCCCAGACACAAATATCATCTGACACGGCCATATGCAATGCTGCAGACCAACACAGACAAAAGAGGGTAATAAATCAACTGTCAACCACAGATCCCCCACATATTCCCCCACTGGTCGATGCAAGTAGACTATTTCCACCCAAGGGGTCTAAGGTTAGAGCACAACAACTGACGAGAAAGACAATATTAGATTTTTTTTTGGAGGAAGGCAGGTCTGCAATCCGAGCTTATCTAAAGATTTTTAATGCAAACAAATTGTCAATAGGACTCATTCTATGGTTTCATAGTTCTCTAAGAAAGACTTGTTCTCTCTAGTGTTCCACAGTCTATATTTAAGGCTGATGTATAGATCTCTGTGAAGTTCAAGTTCATAGCTAGGTGAGGGTACAACAAAGACACGGTGGCCATGACACCCGACGACAGAAATATGAGAATGACAATAACAGTCACAAGAACAACGACCATGTCCACCCAGAAACAAAGCTCACTTTTGTTGACATTTAAAATGCTTTTGTTTGACTGCATGCACAAAAAGCATTACTGCGTATTTAACAGGAATTCTACAACCACGCAATGCTACACAAATGTTTATACGTCACATAGTTTATCAATAATTTAGTCACGTTCTTTCAGTAGTGCACTTTCTTTTTCCAGGTCATTCCTTAAGCACATGCACATTCAGTGGGCAATTTTGCGCTTGGATAACTCTGCAACTACAGCACACTGCGTGAGAACTGCAGTTTGACATTTATTATCCTTGCATTATCCATGTACTTTTAAAGGGAATAAATCTAAAAACCGAAGCAAAGGGGACAAAATAATATATAAAACGTAATCGAATATGGCATGTAAACAACGCAGCGTGTAGTGGTCAGTCATCTCTACTAAGCACAGAGCGAACGCTGATCTCTACAAAATGATACGAAACGCACAAACTTGTTTAAAAATAGTAAGATATTTTGTCACACGTCGATACAGGCTGGGGTTTTGGCTGCAGGTACTGGATGTGTAAATTCGGTCTGATGTGATCTAAAGAATAATGAAGGATGCTGACAGCGCATACAGTAACTGCATTCAGCTCGCCTTGAATTGTCATCAGGTGCAGGTGAGCACATCAATAACCCCAGACCAGGTGTGACCTAGACTAGCGCACAGAACAAAGTAAAGCCTTAAAACCCACATGTGCAAGCATGTGCATTCAAAAAAAATAATAAAAAAAATTTAAAAATAGGATTTGCACACACATTTGCACTGTATTATGGGCTCAACAATAACATGGTGAATCCATGCAGCACTGCAAATGCAATACTATTGGAAAACTACTGCTGTTTACATTTCCAACAGTTTGAATGATTTCCTTATATAAAACAAATCCGGATCATCAGTCTTGATGAAGGGGAATTTGTTCCTATTCAGCATTCTAACACGAATCTGCGGTTTCATATCATGATGCAGCCCTCCAGAGTTTAGAAGAAACAGTGTGTCCGAGGTCTGAGTGTGTACAATCCAGACTCCTTACGCACACACTTCATTCCAGGCTTACTAGAGTAACACTGCTCATCTCTCTGTGTACGGGATCTCCGTGCAAAATACATTTGCTCTTTGCACAAATCAATATCGGTGTCGATCGCGTCTACGGAGACGGAAACACAGTGTAGCGTCGCGCGCCATGTCTGTGCGTCTGAACACTAAAACGCGAGCGGACCGCTCCACTGCTTCCATCACACACATTTTAAACCCATCAGTGTCGGCGAGCGGCTCTGAGCGCACACACACACACACACACGGCCACACACCGCGGCGCAAAACGCGATTCCTCCTCGGCTCGGCTTTTTTCCCTCCATGCTCCCGTCATTTCTCATGTTACAGGACATCAATCACGCGCCTCAGACGGTGCCCTTGCGCCGGCCCAGGCTGATTTACAAACATTAGCAGGGAATGCAATTACACAGTCCTTGGCCGAGCATGGCTCACAATGCAGGGAGAAAAAGCAAACGGACACACAAACACGTATATTAAAAAAACACGCTTTGCGTTTTGCAAGCTGCTACACGGCGATAAAAAAAAGACACACCGCAGTTTGTACAATGTGATTGTAACGCAACGTCGGGGCGCGTGAGCAAACCTTTTGTCTGTGGTCGAGCAGTGACCGCATTATTCGCGCAGGGAGAAAAAAAAACACCCCAAAGTGACTGCGTAGAAGCAGCAGGAGAACCCGTGTTAGTGCAAAGCAGTACAACCTGTGTTTTCATTTCTAACAACGCGGATTTGTTCCTGCACACAGGCTGATTATACACGTTACCTCCAGTCACGCCGTAGATTGAGAACAATTACCATAAATCAAAGTTACCCGTCGGATTGTTGTGTTACTCATGCAGAAGTTTTGCTTATATTTGCCCTAAAAAAAATAAACAAAACCAGGCTCAACATGCATGAACTTTTCATACATAGCAAGCCTATTTATTCATTGCAAAGAACCGGTGCAGCTGCACATCACGAACAAGTGCGAGCGCAAATGAATCCAAAACACGAAGATCGCCCTGAACGCACAATAACATGTCCTGGATGATAGAAATGTCAACAGAAAGCAGAAAGAGTGAGAGAGTGAGTTGAATAGAGGGCAAGTCTGCCTCAGCAGCAGCAGCTGAAACGCGGATTAGTCACGCGCGCCGCCGCGGATGAAACCCAGCCATCAGAATAAACGCCTTTTAAAAAAGTTAAGTGCACGCACCAAGACTCGCGAGAGCATTAAAAGTTTCCACGCTGAAGCCCGACAGAGGATAAGCGGCGAAAAAATGTTGCTCGAGGGGGAAAAGAAGGCTCGGGGTAAAAGCAGGGCATGTAGAGAGAGAGGCACGGCGCTGCTCTGCTCTGCGCTCCGCTCCGCCACTGATCAATGATTGAACCGAACAAAGGCAGAACAGGATCAATTTCTAATAACGATCAATGCAACGGCTCCGGTTTTCGCCCAAAAACACAGTCGCTGCAAAAGCGAAAAAATGTTTCCATAGTGCAAAACCTCGTCTACTATTTACTGCAGTGAGGTGGGAGAGATGACCTACCTGCAGCCGCCGTAGATCAAATTTCTTCCAATATTGAAACATCGATCCCACATCGGCGGCCATCTTGGGGTATATTGAGGAGATTTTTTTTTTGCACCGGCTACAATAAATATATGGGCTGGATTCCCCTCGTTAAGCAACGTTGACGCTACTGCGCGTGAGAAAAAAAAATCTTATGAAAATAGCAGCCCCCCTTTAAAAAAAAAAAAAAAAGAAAGAAAAGAAAAGAAAACTTAAGGCTGATGAGTGAAGAAGCAGAGCGACAGGAGGAGAGGATGATGTATTTAGAAAAGTAGAAGAAAACGCACACGGGTGGTGCGGTCCAGGGATTCAACTGGCCAAGTGCACTTGATTTCGGTTCGGGAAAGTTATCGATACTGACGTAACGCGCTGATCGATAGTGTCTGCTATCAGAAAGGAGAACAACAGAATCATGAACTCATCTGTTTTTATATGTGCGTCAAAAGCACGAAGGGCGTAATTGAAATTAGGAAAGTTAAAGATTTGAATGGTGGAAATATTAAGCTTTGATTTATACATACAGTTGATTTGAAATATGAATAAACACAAACTACATAGAAACAAACACTGCTTTTATTTTACTTTCCTTAGTGTGGAATGGGTTTAACATAGAGGATTAGGACTTTCTGCCATTTTCTTTATTTAAACTACTTTTGCAAAGACAAACCTGACAATCATTTATACAGAGGGGATGTGATTATGAAATATAGCATTTGAAGTTACTATTTTGCTTTAAAAGGATGATGGTTAAGATGATGAGGTTGGTGGGACTGATGATGCTATTCATAATAATAATATTCATAATAATAATATTCATAATAAAAATAATATTAATGAAAAGAGAATCAGCATGTGTTGTTTCACATTGTGTATATATATATATATAGTGGTTTTAAAGATTTGGTGCTGATGTGGGAAATGAATCCTTGTTTGAATCCATATATATTTCTCACTGTTGGATCGTTGTTTGAAATTTTAAAGGTAAAACGCTATTTTTATTTATTCTTAACGTCACTTGCTCCCTCTTGTGGAAGACCTTTTTTCTTGGATTTTAAAACCATATTTTCAGTATAATGGTTTACTAAAATGAGAACACAGACAGTACAGTAGTCGTTGCTCGGTCACAGAAGGCATACCAATATTCATATTACATTTTAAAGATTTTAGGAGGAAGCTTTTAACAGCCCACACTATACAGAGGATTCTACTCAACTATAAATCCTATGGTATTATTTTGTCTTAAAAAACAAAAACAACCCAGGCAGTCACGAATTGATTTGATCAATTTCCAGATAATATTCGGTTCTCATAGTTACACATTTTGAATCTCATAGTTTGCGAGAAATTACAACAGAAACACATCTGTCATTTTTCTTTCTTTTTTTTGTTATTAATGTCAAACTGGGCCTAGGAGTCAACTGTTTCTTTAGCTCGAAATGCTAAATACATTTTATAAATCCCCTAAGGGACATATTATAGGGGCTTATTAAAAGTTTCGGTTTTATTGCCTTTTATTTATGGCTTCAGGGGGAATACACTGCATCACTCTCATAAGAAGGCAATAATGTATCCTGTTTTCATAGGGTTCATTGTTAAATTTGAAATTTAAATAAGTGTTGATATGCACACAGGATGCATCCGTGCATATTACTTTTGTTCAGATGTAAATGTGGAAATATTTTGAAGGTGCTTCTCCTACCCTCCTGCCCACCCCCATGTCATTTGCAAAGAACAATGAAAGAATGAGAGTTGTACATTTTCACAGATTTCTGGCTAATGTCGCCCTGCACACTACAAAACAGGGCTCATTAAGGTGTGGGGAGGTGAAATGTTGGCAATTATGAGCTATGCACAATATACAAATCAACATTTGACTATAACTGAACATTGCTGGACTGTTTAGAAATTCAGTCAGAATCTCTTGGGTCCAGAAGGAATTAAAACAAATGTGTTCGGTTTTGTGCGTGTGTGTGTGTATGTTTTGCATGTTCCTATAGGAGGCTAAATTAACAGACAGCAGTGTAAAATGTAGCCTTTTCTCTAAAAACATTTCTTACAGTCATCATGTGATCTTTTTTTTATAATTATGTGTACCTGATTCCTGTCCAATATGCACAACAGATCAATAAAGACCAAATGCCTTTAAGGGGCATCAAATAATTCCTTACTTGTTTGCTTGTGGCTCTTCTTCTTCTAACTTCACTTCTTTTCAACATGTTTATTTAGTCAGTTACACAAAGCATCTGATGCTACATGAATAGATTTAACTAGTACATACATGTCTTGATAAAATTCACACATTTTACATGTTAAGCAGAAAGACCTTGACCACTTTATATGTGTCACACTGGGACCAAGGAACATTCGGTCTAAAGGCACAAGGCAAGGACACAACCTAGATTAGACACTAGCTTATTAAACTGGATCACATTTGCACATAAGATTTTTAAGTCTTCTATCCACCCTTTTTTTTTTTTTTTAACAGTGGGTGGAAACTGTAGGAAATCCATGCAGAACTGTGTAAAACGTGTCTTGAAACACTACACAGACAGTAACCGGAGCTCAGGATTGAATTTAGGAGCCTGGAGCTACAGTATGAGGAGGCAACACAACCCACGTTCTTTTTAGAAAATAAATTGTATAACCACAGGATATGATTTTGCTGTTGTGGACAGCATGACACCACACACCTTTGATTATTAAATGCTACAGATTGAGTTGTTGGCTAAATCTCTTTTAATGTACTGCTGCAACACTTTGCTTTCATGCTGTGTATTACATAAGAACACTAACAAGTTATTGTGTGTTACTGTTACTTGTGTGATATGGCATGAATGTCACCTCAGATCGACATTATATTTGACAGGTACAAAAATGTGAGAAATGAAAGCAGAGAAATTCAGCAGCATAGACATTAAGATGCGGAATATTTGCATAATAATAGTATAGTTCAGAAGTGCAGGTTGAATAAAATACAAGAAACATTCAGACTTTTTACATAACATGTTCTAAACAAATACAAAGATATGAATAATATGTGGTTCTGGGGTTTATTTTGTATTTTCGAAAAAAAAAAATAAGTGTCTGGTTGACAGAATGTGTGCATCAGAAATGTTCCCACAAGTCAGGGATTCTTGCTTTAAACTTTCATACTCACTAAGGACTTGACAAAAATACTGTATATGTACATGCAGTCATAGAAATAACCTTAATATAGTTTCTTTCATTTTTGAAAAGTTCTACATATCCAGTTCCAATATCAAATACAAATTTATGTTTCATCTTATGCTTTGCTGACCCGCTCCATTTTTTTTTTGAAAGACACATTGTATTGTTTATTAAATGTACATTATGATCCACTGGAAACATTTTATGCACACATGAAACATACATATGCTGTACACATTTACATTAATTCTTGTCTTTTAGCAGAGCAACTAACAAAAATGATTGGCAAGCTTGCAATGGTCTTACAGTCCCTGCTCTTAATTAGTACAAGCAGTTATTGTAGAACAGAACAACTAGACACATTTAGAGCAGTGACAACAGATAATAAATATAAGAGGATATTAATCTAAATGGAAATGGGCTTTTTTTTTTCTAAATTGGGCAAAAAACATGAGGCACTACAAAACTCTATATCCCCTGAGGGGCCTGATTAAATTATATTAGCCTGCCTGTTATTGTTACAGACAGTATTGCAAGACATCCTAAGGAAGACTAGAGTTGTAAGAATGTAATTATGTAATATGGAGTAAGCGTGGAGTGGGGCCTTTCAGCAAGTCGAAATCAGAAAGTAGAGTTTTGGGACTCCTTAAAAGAATGAAATCAAAAAGCTTTTCAGTTTCAACCAACCAAACAGAAAGACCAAAAAGAAACCTATATAGCAAATATAGCACATTTTATAGCACAAATCAGCAGCTTATAAAGATCATTAAGAGCAAGAGATATCAAGTGAGTGGCAGTGAGAAAGGACTGGGCAACACATAAGAGAGGATTTTTAATTTATATATTTTTTTAACATGTCAATGTTTTCTATTATGAAAATACTATAGCACACAATCTCCAAAGACAAAAATTTTTTTGATAAGCTCACCAACATGTTAATAAGTGATAAAAGGGAGATTAGAGTAAGATGGATGAAAGTGCAGTTAGTATTTATTGAAAGATAGACACAGTAAAAAAAACAGTGAACTGGCAATGGTCAATTTATTAGCAAATATCAGAAGCTAGACACATATGAAATATGAAAAACATGAAACAATCTGGAACATAGTTTAAAAAACCTTTAACAAGTTTAGATGCATGCAACCTCCACAATAAAACAATGTCCAGTAAAAAAGATGATTGCAATCTGGAATCCAGTGACTGTGTCAGAGTTTGGTGGTAGGGTCAAAAGGTCATGATTTAAAATACCATTGGCACCGAGCTGTCACTGCCGGCCTCTGAACAAGGCCCTTACAACCTTAACTGCTCAGTTGTAAACTTGTAAACACAGGATGTTTATGAATATGGTACAAATGGATTTTATATGACCCATATAACACAAAAACATGTGTCCAGGACTTCTTGACTGGGAGACCTCATTCAGTCCGGAACGGGAACAGCATCTCCATCACCACCACATTGAACACTTGGGCCCCTCAGGGCTGTGTGCTCAGCCCACTGCTGTTCACTCTGCCAACTCAAGTGCAAGTGTAGCAATGCACAGCTCGAACCACATCATCAAGTTCGCCGATGACACGACCGTGGTGGTTTCATCAACAGGAAACCTGTCTTTGAACACTGACAAGACTAAAGAAATGGTTGTTATTTTTATCAGAGCACAAAGGGGCCATTCACCATTGAACATCAATGGATTCTTCGTGGAGATTGTCAAGAGCAACAAATTCCTTGGTGTTCATCTGGCGGAGAACTTCACCTGGTCACTCAACACCAGCTCCAGCAGAAAGAAATCCCAGCCTCATCTCTACTTCCTGAGAAGGCTAAGGAAAGGCCATCTCCATCCCTCTATCCTAACCATGTTCTACAAAGGGACCACCAAGAGCATCCTGAGCAGCTGCATCACTGCCTGGGTTGGAAACTGCATCATCTTGGATCGCAAGATCCTTGCAACAAAAGCCTTGTCTTTTGTCTTGCACTGTTTGCACTAGGTTGCACACAATGCACTTAATGTGGCGAGGACAACTCACTAAGTCCTTAACTCTGTTTTCTGTTGTGTAGCTCAGTGTTGTGTGATGTAGCTCTATGTTGTTGTATGTAGCACCAGGGTTCTGGAGAAACGTTGTATTATTTCACTGTGTACTGTGTCACCTATATATGGTCGAAATGACAATAAAAGCTTCTTGACTTGACTTGATGAGACATATCTGTGTTTTAAAAACAGTTTTTTTCATGAGCTGAAGATTTGAATTCTTTACCAGATTAAACATCTAATGTACAACCACTTGAACGTGTCAGGATTCAGACCAAGCAAATACACATCAAAACCCAATTTGTCAAGACATCTGGAGGACATGCGTAATAATCCATTAAACACTGCACTAGTAACGGATGATGTAAGTGTGCCTGCAATGTATTACCACTGTAAAAAACATAGGCATGAAGTTAGCTGTTAGTCTTCCATGCTGTACAGAGTTAGAAGCAGAAATGCACTCTCTGCTGTTTTTCTCACTCTTTCGCAGCAGTGAAAGTAGCTGAAAATAATCCCCTTCTTCAATGGATTACCAATCAAACAGTTCTTAAACAGGGACCTGTCAGCTTCTAACACTCAGTATAATCCTACATCTGATCCACAGGAAAAGGAAGCCAGAAACAGGAGCACTTTCTGACTACGCTAATTATAAATGTTAGAAACTAATACTTCCACCATAAGCACAGTAATTCTCGTTACTTAAAAGAGACATAAAATATGCCAGCATTAACACCATACTAAGGTCGGTGATTAGTATTATTTTTCAATCTAGACACCTGAAGGAGAAGAAATAAAGTGGTGTAAGCTATTACTGGTCTACCATACAGAACCCAAAGCCCTCTATATTTACTGCAGTAAGAGCTTTGCATATGACATTTCATGTTTAGGGACATTGGTGAATGCAGAGTGTCAAGTGGCATTAGAGTAGGGTTTAGATAATTTATTTTTTTTTTTACTCACAAACACACACACACAGACACAGACACACACACACACACACACACACACACACACACACACACACACACACACACACACACACACACACACACACGCCTAATGTCAGCTGTCTGACACTTGGGTGGAAAATAGGGAAGGACAGACATTCTTTCAAGTATCAAGGCGACCGTGGAAAAGAGCAACACAAACAGGATAAATGTGAAACTAATCCAAAATGGCAGTGACGGACATGCACACACACACACACACACACACACACACACACACACACACACACACACACACACAATTTCTATTTTCCTCTATTCACCTACATAGAACACTGCACTGCAAACAGACCAATATGCTTTAAAAAGAAAACGAATGAAAGCTAAGTCGTAGAAACAGCACAAGAAATAGAATCAGCATTATATTTAAACATAGAGAAGGAGAGAAAATTTGTCCTTCATTTTCACTGCTGCAACTCTGTGAACCACAGAGATCAGAAATCAGTTAACAAAAATAATCTGGATGCCATGTGAACCTTTGCAGCACTTGATGTGTTAACTAAACCCCAGCTTGTCAGGATCCTTTAGCATGAAATGCAGAACACGTCGATGAACAGTAGCTTTAACCTCTGAACACTGAAGAAGCAGATTGTGAAACAATGAAATCTGAGAATATGTCTAGAACTTCTTTATATTTTTTACATCTAAAAAATGTAATTATTCCTGAGTGTCTAAGCGGCTGCATTTCCAGATTTGTGCCTTTTGACAGAAAGAATGCTCCTCCTTTAACAGCACATCTGAGAATATTTTTTAGACGATGATCCAAGATGATTGCACTCGATGCACTTTATGTTGTTTTGTTGTTTAGTGTAGCACCAGGGTTCTGGAGGAACGTTGTTTCGTTTTTACTGTGTACTGTGTACCACTGTGTATAGTAAAAATGACAATAAAAGCCACTTGACTTGACTTGACTTGAGACAGCGAGACAGTTTGATCGGTTAGGATGCAAATATTCCCAGGTTCACAACTATACATGTTTATGATAGGTGATAGCTCAAGTTTGAAAATAAAAATGTAAATAATATTGTTGCTTTGGAGTCTCAGGGACAAAGGGACAAGAACATGTATGCATGCAATATTTTGGCTTTAAAATGAACTAGAACCCCCTACCTCTCAGCACTTAGACCCCCCCCACCCCATTACACCATGATCCCTCTGAACTTCCACTGCTTACTAGTACAAGAAGACATTCTACCAGACTCTTCTCTGTTGTGCAGAGTTGATGCCCAAACAGCTGATTCACTAGCAGCCTTTACACAACCTACATCAAAGACCTACCTCATCTAGAGTTTCTTAAATTAGAAATTGATGGAGACTTCAAAGCACTTTGTAAGTCGCTCTGGATGAGGACGTCTGCCAAATGCAATAACTGTCAATGTAAACAATATGACAACTATTAGTTGGCAGAGCTTATATTTCACTCGTAAAAAGGTTTCAGGTTTTATCTATGATATGTATAAAGGGTGCTGTAAACATCTACTCTGCATTCAGAAAGCATTCATTTTTCACATTTCATTATGTTGCAGCTTGAAGCAAAATTGCTTACATTTTAAATTCTACATAATTACAGAGAAAAAAACAGTTTTGTGAAAACATTGTAAAAATTATTAGAAAGAATAAACGATTTAGACACTTTGCTTTGGCACTTGAAATTTAGCTCTGATTGGAGTCCACCTTTAGCAAATATAATTGATTGGATATGATTTGGAAAGGCACACACTAGTCTATATAAGGTCCAACTGCTCAACAATTCAAAGCCTTTACCAAGTCATGAAGCCTAAGGAACTAAGCTCCGAAATTTTTTTTTAATTTTTTAACAATAACAATTTCATAAATGTACTTCTTCATCACTAGATGGCACCAAAGCATACACAAATCCAGATGTAAAAAAAAAAAAACAATACAATGCAAAGTCAAGTCAAGAAGCTTTTACTGTCATTTCTACTTTATATAGGTGACGCAGTACACAGTAAAATGAGACAACGTTCTTCCAGAACGTTCCCTGGTGCTACATTAAACAACATAGAGCTACAACACACAACATAAAGTTAGTGCGAAAAGTGCAGACAAAAAAATGCAGACAGACAACACAAAACAGTGTGGGACAGATACACATAATACAAAATAGTGCTAACCAGTAAACATACTGTAAAATATGATTATACAGTAATGTATTATGATTAAATATAAATATAATATGGGTGGTGGAATGATTGAGATGAACAACTAGTGTGTGTTGAGTTCAGGTTGTACAGTTCAGTAACACACAGTTGAGAGGGAGTGAGTGTGTGTTTGTGTGTGTGTGTGTGTGTGTGTGTGTGTGTGTGTGTGTGTGTGAACCTCTTTCCTGGTGGCTGGAGGGTGTGTGAGGGGTGAGGCTACTGTGATGATAACTGTAGTTACTGTAGGTTTAATTATCCTCCAAATAACAACAAAATACATTACACAAAACATCACTTTTAGCAATCAAGGGGGACCTCTGCTGATCAGAATCAGATCTCAAAGAGTACATTTTTAATACTGAGAAGTTAGAAGCACACACAAGCATTCATTATGCTTTTCCACAGCTTTTTCACTGCTTCTTTCAGGTACTTTTTCAGAAAGTGTAATGCATGCTAACTTGGGATAGTTTTGATTTATATGGCTTTTTTTGCAGGTGTGTTTAGGGTCATTGTCATGCTACATGTTTAGTTAAAGATCCTCCTAAATAGACTGGATGCATTTGTCAGACAGAATGTTTCTGTTCACAAATTTATTCTGATGCTACCAACATGAGATACCTAATAAATAAGGATGATCCTGTTCTAGAAGCAGACATAAAAGCATAAGACATGATGCTACCTTCACAATAGTGTTTGCCTCTGGAGTTTATGTGTTTTGAATCATGAGCAGCTCCTTTCTTTCTACATACTTTGGTAGATACTTCGAGGTTGTTAGTGATCAGAGAGGTCAATGACTGTAAGGGTTTTTTGTTTGTTTGTTCAACTGCTGTTTTTCATTGTCCTTGGCCTAACCTGTTCAGTGTCTGATCATCAATGGTTTGTTACTTTTTCTGGACATTACAAATTATTCTATTGTTGTTTGTCCAATGTTTGTGCAATGACTTTGGTAAAAATATATATATTTATATATATAAAATACCTTGCCTTTCTCCCCTTTGACAGCTTTCTGGTCTTTTTGCTGGTTTCTCATTTGAACCTTCACGGATGAAACCTGGGGCTCAATCAAAGAGTAGATATTAAGATCTATTACTTTTTTAAACAATCAGTCTAATGGTGCACACCTGGGGAAAATAAATACTGTTCATGCACATGTTCCAATATTTCGCTAACTTGACAAATAGGTGGGTTAAAACAAAACAAGCCTTGTTTGAATTTTTTAAATGCTGCCCCTTGCTCTGTCTCTCATCCCTGCTTTGCTAGACCTTTGCGCCCTGCTAAAGGAGTTCGCTCAACCTCTGTGCCCTGACAGAAAGGCCAGCAGCATCTCTACTTTATTCTCACATTACTCAAATTATCTGTGTAAAGCTGTTTGAGACAATTTAATGGAATTAAATTGATTTGAATTGAATAGAATGCTAAGGAAGGCTCAGCTTCCCCCACACATCCTCACAAAATTCTACAGATTACAATGGAGAGCATCCTGAGCACCTGCATCAAGTCAAGTCAAGTCAAGTCAAGAGGCTTTTATTGTCATCTCTACTATACACAGTGGTACACAGTACACAGTAAAAATGAGACAACGTTTCTCCAGAACCCTGGTGCTACACTAAACAACAACAAACAAAACAACATAGAGCTACAACACAAGTTACATAAAGTGCATCTAGTGCAAACAGTGCAGACAGACGACACAAGACAAGACACAAAACCCAATATAGCGCCGACCAGTAAACCTACTGTATACTTGATTATACAGTACTGTACAAGAAAACTGTAAAAACTATACAAAATAAAAACCATATCCCAGAAGTGAGTATAAACAGAACAATGTAGTGCAAAAAATACAGCAGCAGTCGAAGGTGCAAAAAACAGCATGTAAACAGTATAATACAATGATAATGATAAATGTGCAAAAAACAGCAGTTAAGAGTGTGGTACAGTTAAGAATAATAAATAATAAATAAATAAATGGTGGTGGAATGGATTGAGATGGGTGATGAGTGTGTGTAAGTGTTAAGTCCAGGAAAAATTGTACAGTTTGTTACACACATTTGAGTGTGTGTGTGTGTGTGTGTGTGTGTGTGTGTGTGTGTGTGTGTGTGTGTGTGTGTGTGTGTGTGTGTGTGTGTGTGTATGAGAGTTCCGTTTTATTTCTCTGTATTAAGTAGCCTGATGGCTTGAGGATAGTAACTGTTGCATAGTCTTGTTGTGGCGGCCCGAATGCTTCGGAACCGTTTTCTTGATGGTAGGAGTGTAAAAAGTGTGTGTGAGGGGTGTGTGTGGTCGTCCACAATGCTGTGTGCTTTGTGGATGCAGCGTGTAGTGTAAATGTCCATGATAGAGGGGAGAGAGATTCCGATGATCATCTCAGCTGTCCTCACTATCCTCTGTAGGGACTTGCGGTCCAAGATGGTGCAGTTCCCAAACCAGGCAGTGATGCAGATGCTCAGGATGCTCTCAATGGTCCCTCTGTAGAACATGGACAGGATGGGGGGAGGGAGGTGGGTTTTCCTCAGCCTTTTCAGAAAGTAAAGATGCTGCTGGGCTTTCTTGGTGATGGAGCTGGTGTTAAGTGACCAGGTGAGGTTGTCTGCCAAATGAACACCAAGGAATTTGATGCTCTTGACGATCTTCACTGAGGATCCATCAATAATCAGTGGAGATTGGTCGCTCTGTGCTCTCCTGAAGTCCACAACAATCTCTTTCGTTTTGTCCACGTTCAGAGACAGGTTGTTTGCTCCACACCAGGCAGTTAGCAGTTGCACCTCTTCTCTATATGCTGACTCGTCGTTCTTGCTGATTAGACCCACCACGGTCGTATCGTTAGCGAACTTGATGATGTGGTTCGAGCTGTGAATTGCTACACAGTCGTGAGTCAGCAGAGTGAACAGTAGTGGACTGAGCACACAGCCCTGGGGGGCTCCAGTGCTCAGTGTGGTGGTGCTGGAGATGCTGTTCCCGATCCTGACTGACTGAGGTCTCTCAGTCAGGAAGTCCAGGATCCAGCTACAGAGGGCGGTGTTCACTGCCTGGTTTGGGAATTGTACCATCTTAGGACACAAGTCCCCACAGCGGATAGTGAGGACGGCTGAGAAGATCATTGGGGTCTCCCTTCCAGCCTCATGGACATTTACACCACATGCTGCATGTGTAAAGCCACCAGCATTGTAGCTAACCACAGACACCATACTAACGATTTACTGATTATTGCTTAATGTTTCATGTTTCTAGGTATGAGATTTGTTCCTTTGCATTCTCGTTTTGTGATTGATAGCATTTTTTGTTGTTCTTGTGTTGGCTTTGATGTTTTACATTGTATTACAATTTCCCACACTTACATCTGCTGCCACATATACACTATAAAGAACAAGAGTTTGTGGACACATGACAATATTATTCCTATGTGCATATGCAAATGCATATGCATCCTGAGGTTGTGCCAGCTCCAGTCACGTTCCACCTCATGAAGATTATGGACCTTTAAAGAAGAAGATGCCAACCCTGCAAACATCCCAAACCATCTGGAGACGTACCAGCGCCATTTGGATCCCACTTCATGTGAAGTTTTGACATTGGACCTCTTTGAGTGGCATGGAAAAGCTGGTGTTGGATCTATGATTGATCTATTTTATTAGTTGCTCAGTAGCTCCTCGTTCCATAACCTCAAATGACTGTATAAGACTGTAGAAAGGACATTCCTCATAATCTTACATTCCAGAGCTCATGTATTGTTTTAAGATTTATAATCAAACTCTTGATATCATCCAAATGAGGATTGGTTCCCCTTTTGAGTCTGGTTCCTCTCAAAGTTTTCTCCTCATAACATCTAAAGGAGTTTTTCCTCGCCACAGTCGCCACGGCTGCTCATCAGGGATAAATACACATCGTTCACCTTAACTGTTGAATTTGGTAAAGCTGATTAGAGACAATGTCCATTGTGAGAAGTGCTATAGAAATAAACTTGACTTGATATGTGTTTTTGAACATCCTATTGCACATTTAGTCCTCATATGCTTTTATAATTCCATCCACCTCTCTAGAAAGACATTCTGCTAAATTTGGGTGAGTGTTTGAGGAGATTTGCTTATTGACCCACATAAGCGTTGGTAAAGTCAGGTACTGATGTATGGTGATGAGGCCTGGGGTTCAGTCAGTGTTTCAATTCATCTCAAGGGTGTTAATTAGAATTTAGGTCAGAGCTCTATAGCAGGCAACTTACGATGTTTCTCTCCAAACTTTGTGATCCATATCTTCATGGAGCTGGCTTTGTGCACAGCAGCATTGTCATACTGGAACAGGTTTGGGTATCCTAGTTCAAGTGAAGGGAAAATCAAATGCTACCACATGCAAATATGTTCTATACAATTGTGTGCCTCCAACTTTGTGGTAACAATTTGGGGAAGAACCACATTTGGCTGGAAAAATCCAGTTTCCTGAAACATGTCCACATCGTGTATTTATTTAAAAATTGTAAAGTTCTAAAAGAATAGACATGCCTGAACAGAAAGATGTTTCTTGTTTTTCCATGTATCTTAATTAGAATTAGAATTATAGCATTCCATAATAATCTGGTTACATGCTAAAGTGAAAATGCAAGGTATTGTCTCTTTCTTCATATGTAAAATGTAAGATTTGCTCAGCATATACACTCAAACCTCCTAGTTAATAATTGACTGACCACTGTCTCCCACTTTTCTGTTCTTAAATTTCCAGTATCTGAGTTATCTCCATTTCACTAAGGTATGCAACCATCCAAAAAATGACTAAATAATTACAGAATCACATTTAATATAGATATGTAACTAGCTAATATTTAAAATTATTTGGCAGAATAAATGTATTTAATGCTGCATAGATTAAACAGACTCCTTATAAAAGAATTATGCTCAGTTTAAAAAGTTTTTGTTTGTTTTTCCCAGTCAAGCACAATGTTACCCAAATAAACTGTCTAAAGACACCATTTCCACTGTACCAATTTCTTTCTCTTTACTGCCAGTATCACATGATGTTTCACTATTACATTCTGTCTTATTTTTGTCTAGGATTTGCACAAAAACCACACAGTGTGTCTTCATAAATCCCCAGTTTCATTTACAATTGAATCTGGAGGGAAGTCCAAAACAGACTCATAGAAGTAATAACTTCTGAACTGGCCGAAAATCCCTAATATGGATAAAGGCATGTATAATGGTATCACTGTAGTCAAAGCAATCTCTGATAAAGCTAAGCGGCAAGGGGCTGTTAGCAGTCTGACTGTCGAAATGCGCTACTCACAAAAACGTATTATTAAATGGCAAACAAGAATCAAGAAAATATTATTTATTTTTATAGGTAAAGTATTGTGATTATTATAACAGAATTCACTCATTAATATTAGGCTAACTTGCAAAGGCAACTGACTAGATGAGCCTGACTGACAGGTGGGTGGGCCTAGGCCCATCCAAGCCCACCCATAGCTATGCAACTGCTATGGGAGTCACGTGATAAAAGAAGGAAAGTTACACTACTCAATTCTGTCTCCTGTACATAACCTACGGATATTTTGAGATGCTTTGCTTATGTTCGATCACTCTTTTAGACTACTCGTTCTTCTGAGTCACAGTAAAGACTGTTACATCAAAGCAGATTCACATCGCGTGCCCCGACTGTGAGGTGAAACTACTGCTGCTGCTGCTGCTGCGCGCGCAGTCCATGAAAGGTAAAGCTATTCGAGTTGCGTCAGAGAGTGACGTCACGTAGTCACGAGACTCGCGTTGTTATGTAAGCGGTTAATGAGGTCCAGGCCACGCGGTGTGCTGCAGCGCAGTGCCGTAATGTGTTTAGAGGATTAAAAACGCATGTGGGTAATATGTGGAGGATAGATGAGTGTGAAGAGAGTTTCGATTTGAATCAGCGGTAAGACAGAGACAGAGACAGACAGAGAGCGAGAGAAAGAGGGAATTTAGAAGTTTGATTCTACTCGGATCCTCCCTGGATTGAGCTCACAGTTTGCTAGGTTGTGTGAGGAGTGACAGGCGGAGGGCTGAGCCCCGGACAGTAGAGCCGGCTTTGGCCTGCTGGAGCTCGGGGGATGTTGTCCGTGCTCTCCTGCGGCAGACTGCTTGCCCGCGCTGTCCTCGGCGGCCTTTCCCAAACCGACAGCCGGGATTACAGCCTCGTGTCGGCCAGCTTTGGTTATGGCAAGGATTTTCGCAAGGGTATTTTAAAGAAATGCATGTGCTACGGGGATGACGCCTGGTTTATCGCGCGACACAGATCCGCTGATGTGTTGGGTAAGTAACTCCGGTCTAATGCTAGTTAGCTACAAATCGTTATTAGCCGACACGGTGATAACTATCTGAGAAACTAAGCCCAGTTCAACCAGGACAGTTATGTTAGATAGCTTGGGTAATATTAAATTTATGTACAAGTTATAATAATAATTAGCGCTTATAAAGTCATTTTTGTGACTTGGTAACCTGGCACTGGTTGTAGCTAGCTAGTATTAAGCTAGCTGTGTTAGCTTAAGTACTGGATGGAGGCTCATTGATGCTTGATTGGCCAAATACACTCAGTGTGTTTATAGATCTGCCTGTCTGGTGGTATTTTGCAGTCAGGATAATAGTGGTGTATTTACCCCGGTATGTTACTGAGGTGGTTTTGATGAAAGTGTAGGCTGTGTAGAACTGGACCTACAGCTCGTGTCTTTGACAATGCAGACAATTTAGAATTCCAAATGTTTATATGAACTAATGTTCCTCTGCTTATCCCGGTATTGTCCAATGAGGCAATTCAACACAGTGCATAAATGTAATGCAGATACAGGAATAGAGCTTCTGTTAATGGGTACAGTAAACATGAAAAAAAAAATGTAACAGGAGTGGTGATCATGATTTGATTATTAGAGCCAGATGGGCTGCTCTTTTGTGTTCATGCACAACAGACCCTGCAAGGCACAAAAAAAAACCCATCAAATAACCACTGCTTACAACTGGTGAGCAGAGCATGACAACAGGAGTAGAAAACCATATTGGTCCTCCTCCTGTCAGCCAACAACAGGAATCTAATGCTACGGTGTGCACCAGTTCTCTGAAGCTGGTATTTAGAGAGTTTCAATTTGTAAAATGACCAGATAGTAATGTTTATTCTAAATGTCAGAAGAAAATGGTCTGCTTGTTTTGAGCTCTCTTGAAGGACAGATTGAATCAGCTGTTTATAATTGTGTTGATCAGAAAGTCATCTCATTGACATTAAAACAGAAGATTCAACTTCTGTCATGTAGGAAAGAAAAACTATAAAGTTCAAGAATTAAGCCTTGGTTTAGGCTGTCAGGAGTGGAACCTGACTTGATCATCTTCTGTGGTAGATCCCTCCTAATGTTTAATGTTTTTTGGTATCTAAGATGCTTTTCAGCTCACTACATTTGTAGAGAGCTTATTTAAGCTACTATATGTTTTCTATCAGGTCAGACTGTCAGTCTGGTTGTATTTCTCTTTTTCCTCTTCAACAAGGTTTCACCCTACAGACTGATTGCTCACAATAATTTTTTTCCCATACTATTTTTCTAATCTTAGTGTGTTGAGTGACATTTCTAGGCAATCTAAGTTTCTACAAATCCTTAAAGCTAGTTTGGCAAAAACAACTAGACCACAAGATTTTTCCCATTCTAATGTTTAATGTAAATAGTAACTAAAGCTCTTGACCAGTATCAATTTAGTGCTGCTGTCATGTGACTGGCAGACTGACTAAATGCTTAGTTGAGCAGGTGTGCATGGATGGTGAGTGTATATTAGTGCCTTGAATAATAGAATGGTATTGTCAGTGTTTGCTGAAGCTGGTTTACAGCAGCTATTTATGAAGTAAAGGATAACTTCAACACTTTGCTTGCTACATAAAAACCTTGTGGGACATCTAAAATAGTTTCCTGGCTGTTTTCCAAGACTGATGATTATTTCACGATGTTTCCACCTATTTTGTTTTATAAATCTTTCTTAATTATTCAATTTAATTTGTGTTCTGGTGCCCCGTTTCTGTCTTGTAGGTGTAGCTGATGGAGTGGGAGGCTGGAGGGATTATGGAGTTGATCCCTCTCTATTCTCTGGAACTCTCATGAGGACATGTGAGAGACTTGTCAAGGAAGGCCACTTTGTGCCGAGCAACCCTGTGGGAATTCTTACTACCAGTTATTACGAGCTCCTTCAGAACAAAGTACCTCTCTTAGGTGTGTTTAATTTATGCTGAATCATCTTTCTAATTTGTCTAATTATAATACATTTTCCAGTAGTCAGATTAGAAGAAACTGAGCACAGGAAGCTTTCTTGTGAAGTTCTTGATTGCATCTTCTGGTCAAATATGGTAATATGAAAAATGTTCTATATAAATTTGCGTGAAAAACAAGAACATGGTGTTTTTTAGGCTTTTGTCTTCAGTCATGACTTCTAAAACAGATGTTGCTGGTGTAGTTGCATGCAGATTTGTCTATTTCTATAAATACCTTCTGATTTAAATATATTGGTTTGCTTCAGGTTATTACTGATTTTAGATAATTCACAAGTTTGTTATATACATGCCTTCACGTTTCTAAGCCAATTTATTTCTACAGAAGTTTAAATACAAATATAATAAAAAGATTGCAACTAGTTGTTTTCTTTTCTTTCAGGAAGCAGCACAGCCTGTATAGTGATGCTGGACAGGCGGAGTCACCGGCTTCACACAGCAAATTTGGGAGATTCTGGCTTTTTGGTTGTTCGAGGAGGGGAGGTAGTACACAGGTCTGATGAGCAGCAGCACTATTTCAACACACCCTTCCAGCTTTCAATTGCTCCTCCAGAGGCAGAGGGCTCTGTTCTTAGTGACAGGTAAACTTTCTTTTTTTTTGTTGATATTTTCCCTGACAGAGAAACGGCATAAAAATAAACATTATGGAATTGTCAAGGTTATGGAAATAACAGATTGTTCCTTTTCCTGCTGGGTGTTAAATGATGTAATCCTTGCTGGTAGAATAAGAATTAGCAGTCTATGCTGAGACTTTGGTCGTTATCTTCACTGGAATATAGTACCTGCTGTGAAAGCTCAGTGTGGCTGTGGAGATTTGTTCATTCAACCACAAGAGTGAGATCAAGCATTGTGCAGGTGAGGAGGCCTGGGGTGAAGTCTGTATTCCATTCCCAAGATGTTCAGTGACATTGAGTTCACGGATCTGTGCAGGACACCTAAAAACTTGGCGCATGTGTTTGAGGAGGTGTGTGTGTGTGTGTGTGTGTGTGTGTGTGTGTGTGTAGTATAATATATGCACATACATACATACATACATACATACATACAGCTATTTTTCAAGATCTCCCACTTAGAAATCATGGAGGGGTCTGAAATTGTCATCGTAGGTGCATATTCACTGTGAGAGATATAATAATAATAATAATAATAATAATTAAAAAAAAAAACAAATCACAATATTTGATTTTTAAACTATTTATTTGTATGATACAGCTGTAAATAAGTATTTAAACACCTGTCTATCAGCTAGAATTCTGACCCTCAATGACCTGTTAGTCTGCCTTTAAAATGTCCACCTTCACTACATTTATTATCCTAAATTAGATGCACCTGTTTGAGGTTGTTAGCTGCATAAAGACACCTGTCCACCCCATATAATCAGTAAGAATCCAACTACTAACATGGCCAAGACCAAAGAGCTGTCCAAAGACACTAGAGACAAAATTGTACACCTCCACAAGGCTGGAAAGGGCTACGGGGAAATTGCCAAGCAGCTTGGTGAAAAAAGGTCCACTGTTGGAGCAATCATTAGAAAATGGAAGAAGCTAAACATGACTGTTAATCTCCCTCGGACTGGGGCTCCATGCAAGATCTCACCTCGTGGGGTCTTAATGATCCTAAGGAAGGTGAGAAATTAGCCCAGAACTACACGGGAGGAGCTGGTCAATGACCTGAAAATAGCTGGGACCACCGTTTCCAAGGTTACTGTTGGTAATACACCAAGACGTCATGGATTTTGGGGAACAACCTCCTTCCCTCAGTTAAAGCATTGAAGATAGGTCGAGGCTGGGTCTTCCAACATGAAGCATATCAAGGTTCTGCCGTGGCCTAGCCAGTCTCCAGTCCTAAACCCAATAGAGAATCTATGTAGGGAGCTCAAACTCTGTGTTTCTCAGCGACAGGCCAGAAACCTGACTGATCTAGAGAAGATCTGTGTGGAGGAGTGGGCCAAAATCCCTCCTGCAGTGTGTGCAAACCTGGTGAAAAACTACAGGAAATGTTTGACCTCTGTAATTGCAAACAAAGGCTACTGTACCAAATATTAACATTGACTTTCTCAGGTGTTCAAATACTTATTTGCAGCTGTATCATACAAATAAATAGTTACAAAATCATACATTGTGATTTCTGGATATTTTTTTTTTATTTTTTTTAGATTATGTCTTTCACAGTGGACATGCAACTACGATGACAATTTCAGACCCCTCCATGATTTCTAAGTGGGAGAACTTGCAAAATAGCAGGGTGTTCAAATACTTATTTTCCTCACTGTCTTATATATATAAGCTTTATCCTATAACATTACCAAAGTAGATAAGTGCTGTTGCTTGCTCTAGCAGTGACTAAAGGGTCTGATCACCAAGGGAATTGTAATGAAAGTGGATAGCTGCAAAGCTTTGGGTGAGAGAGTTGTCCAAAGTGAAACTATGCACATGGGTGGACTAGACGCCTCCTTTGTATCAACAAATCCTGTTTCTTTATTCAGATACCGTTATCCAATATGAGTACTTGGTGAACCCCTGGCTTGTTTTTTGTTTTTGGTGCATCTAAATGTGGTTTTAAATCTAACGTTAAATTAGAAAACTGAGCTTTCCAACTGATGGACATAGAACCAAATGTGCCTGCTGGCATCTAATTACATTTTTTCATACGTAAATAACATGCAGAAGCTTGCCAAGGTTGTGGCATTGCCAACAGGGCTAATCCTCACATGACCTGACATTTATCTTTAGTTGGGTGGGATGGAGTGACTAAATGATCTATAAAAGTCATCTGCCATACTTTTATATGCTCAAATTGTATGCATTCTAAACGAAGACAGCATGATCCTTAAGATCATCTGGTATCCACTTTTCCATGGGTAGGCTGGGACAGAAATTGCCACAGTCAGAACTCCGAGTTAAAGGCTTTCCTGGAGTTGAACTTGATACTTCAGCACAAATCTAAATGTGTCCATAAACTTGGGACAAGCTTCAGTGTGCTTGAAGCAGTTCAAGAAGTTTATCTGTCTACATGCTTTAAAAAAATTGCCAGGCATGAAAACATATTCACTTACGGATGTATTAAATTTTTTACCATAATATCTATCAGATGTTTCAGGTGGAATTATAAAAAAAAATATATATATAAATCAGCATTATAATCAAAGACTTTTGTGGTATTAAGTGCAAATATACTAAATTGCTGTAACTCAAGACATTCTCTTGGTTAGTTTGTGATACTGTAATTGTGATCGCTGTTCATTGTTCTGTCGCAACTATTTATAGATGCCTTTTAAGATATACATCCACAACCAATTAATGCAGCAAAATATTTATCCACTTAAAAACATGGCCCTCTAAATAAACAATTTTAAAAAATCCTGATTTTTTTATTTATGAAATATTTTTGCCATTCCTAGGCTTTAAAGTCATAAAGAGAGATGTTGAAAAGTAGCGCTTGGCTTCGGGAGACAGCTCTCTTGTGAAAGTATTAAACAGGGCAGAGTGTGTCGCAGCCCTCCAGAGCTCAACAGCCCCAGATTTTTTCAATGTAAACTTTAATGGAAAAATAGAAGCATAGTGCACACTAATTGAGAGCCATATGGACAGTTATGATTCTGGCCTTCCTGTTCTAACGTTACATGAATGTAGCCTAGGGCAATGCTGTATCAATTCCCATCAGCAAAGTATAAGAGTCTGTGTCGGTTCAGCAAGCATGCCGGGCTGTGAACATGACGAGTGGTGAAGGTTATCCCACGTGTAATAGTATCGGGTTTCTGTTACAGAACCCGTTTGGAACATTTGTAATTTAGTGAGAAAATGGCTGTTAAATGACTTTGCCCTGACAACCCAGACATAAAAATGTACTACAAAGGACAATGGTAGATCGTTCAATATTATAGTGTAATAACAAAGGTCATTTTCCAGGTCTTGACAAAAAGTCTTGGCTGCCTGGTTGTGCTAAACAGAATAAAGATTTCTGTTCCCTATGTTGGCTTTTCCATTTTTTAACAGGATGACTGGGAGGTATGCAGTAGCTAAGTTGTGTATCATTTAAAAAATAATAAAATATAGTTTAACGCCTAGTTATTAGCCGTGCAATGAAACTAGTCATGCTTGGACAAGCTAATATAGCAGCACAGATAGATGAGAACTACAGAGTTGATGTGAAGCCAATTTTTCTCCAACAATATTCTAAATTAATATTCAAACACGGTAAAACAGGATTCATAGTATTTCCATCTACATTAATTGTCAGGAGCAGTTACTGCTCAGTTGTGTTTTAAGACAGTCATCGAAAATATCAGAGTAAAAATATTGTATGCAAGTAGTTCAGATATTTTTCCGTAGGCAGCATGCTGTTATATGCGTCATGGTTTGGTAATTGCACTGTGGAGGACCCACAATGACGGGAAAATAAATCTGATCATAGATAAAATTTTGTTTTAAACATACTGCAATTGATTCTACAAAGCATAAATGATGTTTACATTACATTATAACCGTTTTTCTTAACAATACTATTGGTACGATATTTTGTGTGGTGATACTGTATTGATTGTCAAAGAAGCAATTTCAATATAAAAAAAACATTTATTCAAGATTCATTTTGAGGTTATATCCCTACTGCTAGATAGATAGCAGCCTTCTTTTCTCTGAACAATGGCAGAAAGTATTAGCAAAAGTTTCAAGTTTCTCATAGTTTCAAGGAAAGAAGTTTAGACCTCTAAGGTGCTATGTTTCTATTTTTCTATTAAAGTTTACATTGGAAAAATCTGGGTACTGTTGAGCTCTGGAGGGCTGCGACACACTCTGCCCTGCTTTTTACAAGATAGCCATCTGCCGAAGCCAAGCGCTACGTTTCAACATCTCTCACTTTGCGACATAAAAGTCTAGAAACTGCAAAAATATTTTCCGAATAATTTGAGTTACGATTTTAAGAATTGATGGATTATTTAGAGGTTTGAGAAGGGAAGAAGTGTAGGCACATAGGACAGATTGTAGCATTTAGATGTAATTTGGATAATAATTGGGATACAATAAACCAAACAGCCATTTTTGCCACTGCTTTGTGTTAGTAATTATAATAATAATAAAACACTTTTTAATGCAGAGGAAGAGCACTACAGACTCATTATTTGCTTTGAGAATGTTGATAGAGAAGTATAAACAAGGTCAGAAGGAGTTGCATTGTGTGTTTGTGGATTTAGAGAAAGCGTACAACAGGGGGCCGAGAGAGGAATTGTGGTATTGTATAAGGAAGTCAGGTGTGTCAGAGAAGTACACGAGGGTGGTGCAGAACATGTATGAGGACAGTGTGACAGCAGTGAAGTGTGCAGTAGGAACAACAGACTGGTTAAAGGTGGAGGTTGGACTGCATCAAGGATCGGCTCTGAACCCTTTTATGTTTGCAGTGGTGATGGACAGGTTGACAGATGAGGTCAGACAGAAGTCTCTGGGGACTGTGATGTTTGCAGATGATGATGTGATTTGTGGTGAGAGTAGGGCGCAGGTGGAGAAGAGCCTGGAGAGGTGGAGGTATGTGCTGGAGAGAAGGGGAATGAAAGTCAGTAGGAGTAAGACAGTACATGTGTGTGAATAAGAGGGAGGGCAGTGGAGGGGTGCGGTTGCAGAAAGAAGAGGTGGAGAAGGTGGAGGAGTTCGGGTACCTGGGGTCAACAGTGCAATGTAATGGAGAATGTGTTAGAGAAGTAAAAAAAAGAGTGCAGGCAGGGTGGAGTGGAGAAGAGTGAAGGGACTGATTTGTGATAGAAGAGTATCTGCAAGAGTGGAAGGAAAAGTTTATAGGACTGTGGTGAGACCTGTAATGTTGTATGGATTAGAGACAGTGGCATTGAGTAAAAGACAGGAGGTGGAGCTGGAGGTAGCAGAGCTGAAGATGTTGAGGTTTTCGTTGGGAGTGACGAGGATGGACAGGATTAGAAATGAGTTTATTAGAGGTACAGCGCATGTAGGACGTGTTGAAGACAAGGTGAGGGAGGCGCAATTGAGATGGTTTGGACATGTGCAGTGGAGGGACATGGAGTATATCGGTAGGAGAATGCTGAGGATGGAGCCACCAGGAAGGAAGAAAAGAGGAAGACCCAAGAAGGAGGAGGTTCATAGATGTGATGAGGGAAGACATGCAGGTGGTTAATTTAAATTAGCTAGATGTAGAGGACAGGGTAATATGGAGACGAATGATGCGCTGTGGTGACCCTTACAACTTTTAGGACAACACCACTGATGGACAACATTAATTATCTTCAAATGATAAATATCACACATTTGTATGCTTCTCTCTCAGCCCTGAAGCTGCAGACAGCACATCCTTCGATGTCCAGTTAGGAGACATCATCCTTACAGCCACAGATGGGCTCTTTGACAACATGCCAGACTATATGATCTTACAGGAACTCAAGAAGCTCAAGGTACTGCCATTTCATGACAGTATTTTGTAGAACTGCTTTGCTTTTTAGTGGTAAATAACTAACAAGACGTACTCCTTTTCAGAACACCAATTATGAGAGCATCCAGCAGACAGCCAAGAGTATTGCAGAACAGGCCCATGTTTTGGCATATGACCCCAATTACATGTCACCTTTTGCACAGTTTGCTTGTGACAATGGCCTGAATGTTAGAGGTAAGTCATATTTTAGTTCTTGAATTCAAAACATCCTGAAAGATAAAAAGAAGTAGAAGTGTAAGCAAACTAATGCCGATAGTGTAACAATGCCAAGCTGCATGTAAGTTTAAGTTTTTTCTGTAGCGCTTTGCACAATGTATAATGTCTCAAAGCAGCTTTACAGAACCTAAGAATTAAAGTGAATTATGTGTATTTATTAAGCCTGGGGTGACTGTGGCAATGGAAAAACCCTAGGAACCAGACTGAAAAGGGGAACCCATCCTCATTTGAGTGATATCAAGGGTGTAATTATAAATCTTAAAACAATACAAAACACTGGATAGTGAGAACTAACATGAGTACTGGAGTGTGTGTGATTATTGGTAATGTTCTTTTTGTAACATTAATGAAACATCATGGCAATACTACTTATGGCATGGGAAGTACATGATGTTTTTTTCTGACTTATCTTTAATGAACATATTGCCATAGAAAATTTTTTATATATAATATATATATATATATGCGCATACACACAAGCCCGATTCCAAGTTTCAAATTTAGACATATTCAGAATGCAACATAGATGACATATCAAATGTTTAAACTGAGAAAATTTATAATTTTAAGATAAATAAGTTGATTTTTTAAATTTCAACACAGCTCAAAAAAGTTGGGACAAGGCCATGTTTACCACTGTTTGGCATCCCCTCTTCTTTTTATAATAGTCTGCAAACGTTTGGGGACTGAGGAGACAAGTTGCTCAAGTTTAGGAATAGGAGTGTTGTCCCATTCTTGTCCAAAACAGGCTTCTAGTTGCCCAACTGTCTTGGGTCTTCTTTGTCACATCTTCCTCTTTACGATGTGCCAAATGATTTCTATGGGTGAAAGATCTGGACTGCAGGCTGGTTATTTCAGTACCCGGATCCTCCTTCTACGCAGCCACGATGTTGTAATTGATGCAGAATGTGGTCTGGCATTGTCATGTTGGAAAATGCAAGGTCTTCCCTGAAAGAGACGACGTCTGGATTGGAGCATATGTTGTTCTACAACTTGGATATACCTTTCAGCATTGATGTTGCCTTTCCAGATGTGTAAGCTGCCCATGCCACACGCATTATTGCAACCCTATACCATCAGAGATGCAAGCTTCTGAACTGAGCACTGATAAAAAATTGGGTTGTCCTTATCGTCTTTAGTCCAGATGACATGGAGTCCCACAGAACAGAACAGTTTTCCACTTTTCCACAGTTAATTTTAAATGAGTCTTGGCCCAGAGAAAATGGCCTATGTTGTGATTTCCATTACAGTAGCATTCCTGTATGTGATGCAGTGCCAGCTAAGGGCCCGAGATTAATTTGAATAAAAAAAAAAAAACCCTGTTTTATTTTAAACAAAACAGCAAATGTTTTGCCTGAATGCTTCGTCTCTTTTACACGGAGCACTGTTTCCCCACTGACCACTATTACTTACACACCACCTGCTAAACCTGTGACCGCTCTGGGTTCTCATTTATAAATGTAGCGTACGCACAAAACGAGGCTGGAACTGTGCAAGTGCCACTTTCCAAGCAAAGGTTGTTCACGCGATTTGTATCACAAATTCCCCTTGTATAAATGCCATGTTTATAAATGAGACCCCCAGACAGGTAACACAGAAGACGCTGCAAAATGAAAAATGGAGGAACGGAAAGAAAGAGAAAACTGAGAAGATTCAGGCCAAAGTACACAAGAGAAGGTTTTAAGTTTGGGATCATTTTAAACAGAAAGAATTTTAAAACAGAAAGAAAACACCAAACAGTGTGATGACATTTTTGAAATTCGTTTGTAATTGATTTTATTCATTTTATTTATGATTATATTTGTATTCATATTGCATTTTGATGTAATATGGCAATAACATTAACTAAATGGATGTGTGTGTAATATATGTATATATGTGTGTGTGTGTGTGTGTACGTGTATGTATGTATATATATATATATATAAAAATCTGGTATTTGAGTATGTAGTTTAGCCAATAGCTCACAAAATGTAAAAATAGCTAAACCGAACCTGACTTAAATACAAATGTTTTTTTACATTAGCCAAATTTGTAGCCTGAACCATCCAGCAAAAAACTCCTGTGTTTGAGTTGCTTTACTCTGTAATGATTGCTGCCAGCTTTGCTTCTGCTAACACATTATTTCACTATAGGAGGAAAGCCAGATGACATCACTGTCCTACTGTCTATCGTTGCGGAGTACACAGACTGAGGTGCTCCACTTGTCCTCTTTACTAGAGCAGTCATTACTTCCTGCTGGCAGGATGGGCAGAATGTTTTCATTTCTTTACCAAGGACCAAACTCTGATCCCCTTTATTGGATTTGACAGTGACCATTACAGCTTCATGTAAACCCATTAATAAGCAAAATGATAAATAATTAAAAAAACAAATAGAATTGTTTGAGACCAATCGATTGCATTTTTGATTATGAATAAAGAAAATAGCATGCAGGAAACAGTTTTGACATGACAAAAGCTAAAAATGAGTAGCATAACACGAACCTCTATGCAGGAATATGCAACATGAAATTAACCAGTGAGAGGACTAACGTCGATCCAGCGGGGAGATGTGTGAAGATAATCATGAAAAAATGCATCATTATGCCAGGAGAGGCCTATCTGTGGAGTCTAGAGATGAAGAAATATGTCATGATGCTAATAGCAAACCCGTAGCGATTCATGATGATTAGTTTGGCCTTGAATAATCAATTTAAAAAGCCATTTTTAACTAATTTATGTGTCTTTAATCTGGCTGTAATCTGATTCTTCGTTGATGTATAACACCACAATCCAGGAACCAGGGTAAAGGGAAGTCAGACGAATGTGAATAAGTGGACAATTTCACTGTGTTGTTTTTGTTTACTTGTTCTCTTTTTTTTTATATTTAATATATTAAATATTGTGTTCGATTAGTTTTTCAGCACAGTCTGGGTTGTGATGTAAGAATAATGCAAGAGACTGCAAGGTTTTATCTTTTGAGGAAAAAACCCTTCACGAGCTTTTAACCACTTTAAAGGTTCACGTGTGTGCATGCATGTGGACGCGAGTGATATACTGTATGTAAATACAAACTTCTGTATATCTATGTATGCATTAGGAAACAAACAATTGTATACGAATATCTTATATTTTATAAGTGTAATTTGTGTGTTCCAACTTTTTTGTAATCTTACTTTTAAATATTCCTTGACATGTACACTTAATACACAGGGATTTAATGCTCAATGCATTTCTGAATGCATTAAGCATGTGTGTGTTATGTCTAATAAAGATCTATTTTTCTAGCTGTGTAATGGTTTGTCTGTCTTAGACTAGCTTTATATGCACTGGCATTTGGGTTTGCATTTTCTATGCTGTTACAATTTCATCCAGTAAACTGTGCTTGGATGTTTTCATTTTTTTGTTTTTTAACCCCAAAAAAATGATTTTATGCATGGAAAAAATTTCACCCAAAAAAAAAAAGGGGGGTAATTTTGAGGTTAATATTGATGTTTTTTGTGGGTGGTGCACCAGATTTCCTCCTCTTTCTGAAAGTGTGTTTTAGTAAAAAAAAATTTCTTGCCTTAATAATGTCATTTATTATTGCATGATGGATACCTGTCTGTGCTGCAGTGTTCTAGTTACACTACGCTTTCTCTTTTTATAGATGTGGTGCCATATTGATGGTATTAAGATATGGATTGGCACCACTGGAGGCCTATGTGTGAAATGCACCACCCGCCACTGCAAAATAGGGAAAATTCTGTGTAAATTGATCACATCAGTGTGAGGCAGACTGATCGCACCTACAGATGCTGAACTTCTAACTTTTTTTTTCACCAATTAGACATTTAGAACACTTCCAATTAAGATACGTAAAGAGGTAAACAAACACCAGCCATGTCATTAAAACCTGACTGATGCTGATGTAGACACTATAAGATCTATTCTACAAGACTCTTCTGTGGTCAGACAAAACCAAATTTGAAATTCTTTTTGAAAACCATGAAGGCTGCACCCTCACCACTAAAAAGTAGAGGAACCATCCAGCTTGTTATCAGTGTTCAGTTCAAAAGCCAGTATCCCTGATAGTATTAAGGGGACATTAATTCCTATGTCAGTTCCCATTTGGAAAGACACCATCAATGCTGAAAGATATATATGTTGTATATTGATGTTAAATAGCATGATTTAGTAGTAGAAGAGTCTGGGTGTTGAACTAGCCTGCCTTCATTAACAATTGAAAACATTTGGTGCATCCTGAAATAATAAATATGACAAAAAAAGGCCCAGGACTGTTGAGCAGTGAATCCTGTATTAGACTCCCCAGTTCCCAGACACATAAAAATTATTATTAAAAGAAAAGGGAGTGCTACACATGGATCTGTCCAAACCTTTTTAACACGTGTTACAAGATTCTTGTTTTTTTACTTAAAATGGTGTTTTAAGTAAACATTTTAAACATTTGTTTTCTAAAATATGGGTTTGTGAATCCCAACTTAAAAAAAAAATAGTGTTTGTATATCATACCCTTCTACAGTGCCATTGTAATAATTCACTTCACCTGTCAGTGGTTTTGAAGGTATGGCTGATTGGTCTATGTGCATATAGATTTAAAAAAAACTTTATTTCTAGATCAGAAACAAGTCATATCACTGTTTTTAGAACACGTTCAAAACATATACATTTTCCCCCTGGAACCTCTACACTTGTCCTTTGGTGTTATTTGACTTACTCTTCCTCTTTGCAACAATTGTCTCCGACATCATCATCAGTGTCACTAGCATACACCAAACTGGGAAGTTCAGATTTGTTTGTTTCATCTTGATCACGCTCTACAGCCCCAAAAAGCAGAGAACAGACCTGGTGTATGAGAAGAAATGGCTATTACTCTTCCTTTTATTAAAGCCTGATAATGGATCATCTTTGTTGTGAAATTCATCAGGTCATCTGTCATAATTCAAGCATTACTGTCACTTTAAATTGCACATATTTTAATAAAACTAACAATCATAAAATAGGTCATAACGGCAAATATGCTTAAAATTTTAAACCTTGAAAGTGTCTGGTGTTGCTGTTGTGGTCAGGGCACATTCAGAGCTTTTTCCATTTAAAGAAGCTTGGGATTTCTCTCCCACACCTCCAACTAGCTGCATAATCTTCCTCATATGGAAAGCTGGTCTGAAGAATGGACTTCCCTGGCTGGAGGCCACCTGCTCTTCAACTGAATTAACTGGACAGCGGGGTGCTACATTAGTAGCCTTTACCTCTACTGGACCCTTGTGCAAAGAGACTGCACTGTAAATGAGAATTAAACACAAAATTATTTCTAACATTTTTACAATTATTCTTAACATTTTTTTCTTAAAATGTTTTCTTAACATTCTCTAACATTTTATTATTGCATTAAAAAAATATTTTAATAAACATTTACTACATTACACTCAGGAGTCTTATTGACAAAATATCTGCTCTGGGTCCTTCTGCAATCTATCAGGTTTTCCAAGCATTATTTCAAAAGCATTTGTTATAATAAGACAGGGACGTAGTGTGCTGTAAGCAAGGAAGATTGTCACTGAGTTCTTTCTCTGTATCTTGTGCTGCCTCTATTGTATTTGTTGAGGCCACTCTGAGAGGGAAATGACAGTGATGATGCGGGTCATTTTTAAGTGGTGTCCCAAAAAAAAGGTGTTCGAATATTTAGATGTCACTCACTGCATGAAGAAAAGTGAAATGTAACTTTGAGATGCACAATGAACTTTCTCATGTGAAACATGCAGATCAGTTTGCATGAATACATATTTCTCTCTCTTTGAACTCTAGACTATTTCCAAATTTTCCACTGCTACACTGCTTTTCCAAAAAAAAAGTTACCACCTGGATTTAACTAAGCAAATAAGTAAGAGCGCTTTGAGTAATTACTGCATGGATGATTATTTTTCAGCTGGCAAAAAGTTATTTAACCCTAACTGCTGCAGTGAGTAGCTTCTCATTTCTTAAACAACCATGTCGGACGACACGTCCTTTGTTTGTGTAAAAGATGTTCATCTGTTTCAGAATGCATCAAGCAAAAAAACATCAAAGGAGATCGCTAAAGCTAATAAATTTGGGTTAAGAACTGTCCAGTGCATTATGGAAAACTGGAAGGATAGTGGAACCATTATCTCCGAGGAAGAAATGTGGTCGGAAAAAATCTTGAATGATCGTGATCGGTGAACACTTAAACTTTTGGTGAAATCAAATCGTAAAAAAAGCAACAGTAGAACTCATGGCTATGTTTGATAGTGAAAACAAGAGCGTTTTTCACATGCACAATGCAAAGGGAACTCAAAGTATTGGGACTAAACAGCTTTAAGAATACCACACATCAGTGAGGCTAATCTGAAAAAAGGAAACATGAAGATTGGACTCTGGAGTAATGGAAGGAGGTCATGTGGTCTGATGAGTCCAGATTTACCCTGTTCCAGAGTGATGGGTGCATCAGGGTAGGAAGAGATGCACCCATCATGCCTAATGCCTAGCGTACAAGCCTGTGGGGGCAGTGCTATGATCTGGGGTTGCTACAATTTCAGGTCTAAATTCAGCAACCTTATGTGCCCAAAGGATCAGATCAGCTGACTACCTGAATATGTTGAATAAACAGGTATTCCATCAATGGATTTTTCTTCCCTGATGGCACGGATATATTCCAAGATGACAATGCCAGGATTTGTCAGGCTCAAATTGTAAAAGAGTGGTTTAGGGAGCATGGAACATCATTTTTACACATGTATTGGCCATCACAGAGTGTAGACCTTAACCTCATTGAGAATCTTTTTAATTTACCATACCATGATCTAACTTAATCAGGAACAGCAATAGCCAGGAACAGCTGTATTGCACAGGAGAATAAATTCAAGAGGAAACTAGAGAATTAGCATGTCTATGCGCATAATGTGTTTGCAAATGTACAAACATTTCTTTCAGAATCTCATTTAAATTAAATGAGCCGTTTTTTTGTTTATGTAATGATCATTTTATGCGAAAAAAATGATAATGTTGCTCCTTTGGTAAAAAAAACAAAAAAACAAAAACAAAGTCTGCTGCTGTCTGTCATTATGAATCTTCATCATGATTTGCAAATTTGGCTCATTGCTTGATACAAGTAAAAAAATAAAAAATAAAAAAGTTGGCTTTCAATAAACTTTGCAAAATAAAATATTTAAGTAGGAGAAATTTGAAGAAATCAATGTTTAGCCTGCAAACACTTTCTTTCTGTAAAGAACTTCAGAAAATATTTGTGAAATTGTAAAATATTGAATAGAAATATATATTTTCGGGCTGTGTAGCGACCAGAGTACCCATGCTGACCTGGTCCACCACTGAAAACACCTACAATGAGGATGTGAACATTATGACTGGGTCATGGACTAATGGAAGAAGGTGACCTGGTCTGATAAATAAAAGTTTGTTTTACTTTTCTTTGTGCATGTGAAAGCAGTGTGAACACTTTCGGTTTGATCTGTGTTGCCAGTAGTTTGTATCTTAAAGTAAAGCCCTCTGTATTTACATTCATAAAGCCATCTCTTGATTGTAGACTTGTACATTGACATGGCTACCTCCACCAGAGTGTTTTTGACTACACGTGAAGGGTTTTTCTTTACCTGGGATGACTTCTGAGATCATCCACTGCAGTTATCTGTAGTTTGAGTTGCTAAATTCAGCAGGCCATTCATTCTTTTTTAAATATTGAGAGTTCCCATGAACAGCCAGTTATCAAAAGCAAATCCACACTTCTACACTACACCTTGATTGCATAAATGTACATTAAATATTGTGTCACTGTCCAAATATGTATGGACCTGACTGTATGCACATCAAAAGAATTAGACCAATAATGCCACAAGAACCTAAGCAGGCATACGAGTAACAAACGTGAATAAGCCACTGGCCCATGTCAACTAATTTATCAATGTAGAAATACTTTTTAAACCTGTTGATGCCAATAATTAATTGGGTACTACATTTTATGTATGACATTCCCACAAGATATTATTTTGTAGATTCAGATTGCACAATTGGTGGCCACACGACACACAACACACTAATTTGTGGTTAAAAGATTTTGGTTTGTGTTCTCTCATATATCTCTCATATCAAAGTAAAAAAGGTCCACACAGTCCTGAAATTGCTGCAGACAAGAGTGCACATACCTATGTGCTGGAGCTTCCTGAGCAACAGAGACCTGGGATGGATTCTCACTGGCTGGATCTACTAGCGTAGCCAATATTACTACAGCTTCCAGCAACATATCCTCCAAACTGAATGACACAGGACTAAAAAAGTGTATTTAACACATCACTGTCTAACTCTTTCTTATTATTTTGTTGTACTAAACAAATGAACCCTTACTTTCCAGATGAACCAAAGTGGACAGACACATGTAGGCCATGAGATTCTGCAAATGCCAGCAAGCCCTTAAAAAAAAAAATAAGTGCATGATATTTAACTCTCTGTGTCTTGTTTACAGCAACCACCTTCATATTAAAAGGTCTAGGACATCAGAAAAAAAAAAACATAACGATCCATCACATCAGCAATCTACAATATATAACCTCTTAGAACATACTGACTGATACAGGCTTGTATGACCCCTTTCCTTACTTTGTTCTATTCAAGCGTATTGCTTACTTGGAATCAGTCACGGACACTGCGTGCTATCCAACTCTGTAACTCACTATGACAGTTTAGTTTTCAGTAATGCAGCCTAGTCCAGACATCTGTCTTTCTGTATCAGCCACTGACATACAAACAGGAGTCTATAGAGATACCATCAAGGACAGCCAGTCCAGATACATGTAATGAGTTCTATCACTATTGGGAGTCACACATCTTACTCCAAGCTAAACTAAACTGAAATCTGTGTCAGGAGTTATATGAGTAAAGTAAGCACGGGGTATCAGGCTAGAAAATCAGAAAACTAGGATGAAACGAAAAACAAACCAAAAATGAAGTTCCATTATCTCCAAATAAAAACAATTTCACATTCAAACCAGTTTAGTATGTGTATCCTATGAATTTAAAATAATATGATTGTGGGTTATAATCTGTATGACTTTTGTGTACCTACAGCATAATGCTCATCTCTAAAAACTGAGCAACTGCCCACTGGACAGAAATGTTGTTTATACATAAATATGTACAACTATCCCCATAACCTAGACTTTTTCCTACATGCACAATATGACCAAAGTCAAACATCATTTCTAACAACGATGTTCAACTGAGAGAAAACATTACGGTCTCTATGAAATAATAAATTACAGTAACAGAAGCCATTCCCAAGGTGTACTCACACTTAAATACCACAGTAGAAAAAGGGCATCATATGTGGAATGTCACATTTATCAAAGCTCTATTTTTTTCAATTTATTATTTAAAATTTGTATAGCGCTTTTAACAATGAACATTTTCTCAAAGCAGCTTTACAGAGATAAAGCGAATGTATAAGTATAAATGACTGTCAAATTAGTTCATACCCTTAGTTCTTTAAGACAGAAGGTTATATTTGACTCCACTCGGAGATGAAAGTAGTCAAACTCATCAGGATGAAGAAACATCTCTGTGTACATTATGCGATCTGTGATTCAACAATTAAAAGATGAAAGTGGATGGAAACTTAATTTTTACATACAACCTGAAAACATCTGAAATAAACTCCTGACCATTGTCTTCTTCAACATAAGTCTTCAGTGTCACTCTAGTGGGTGATATGGATAGTGTGATTTCCTCTTGTGAGATTGGGAAGTGCATCACTGTGTCACTGAGAAGTCTGAGAAAATACCAAAATGTCTCCTATAAAATCTTATGAACAAAATGTAGCTATAATTGAACTCAGTATAATTTGTATTGTGCTTTTAACAATGGACATTGTCAGAAAGCAGATTTACAGAAAGAAGTACAGACGTTCCCCACTCTACGATGTTCTTAAGTTGTTCTTGTGTTCGTTATTGAATACGCATATCTCCTAATGATGTAAGAGCTATAAATACTATTAGATAAACAATCAAATATACTAAAACAAATCAAAATACTGTGTAAAATATTTTGTATTAAGTAATAAAACATTTTAAAAATTTATAATAAAAAAATCTCAAACAATGATTTTTTGCAGAATGACAAGTAAAAATTATTATTGTGCATTATTATAAAGTAAGAAGTAAGGCAATTATCTTAGGTATATAACTGGTATAGACATACTTTGGATGTGCTTTTAAATTATTCGGGCACAGATTCGCTGGGAAAACTGCTTGTAGAGCTTCACATATTTGGTACCCCAAGTTATGTGTCTTGGTTATTCCTGTATTTAAAAATAAAAACAGGCAAAGCATTTAAATGTGATAAAGCACACAACTAAATATCTTGTGTATGCATCACGGTGATAATCATGGTGAGAGCTATAACTGTTGTGCTTATAGGCTCGTATACAGTGCCCCCTAGTGCCGCAGAGAGAGCTCTACATTTCAGCAGAAAACATTACTTAAAAGCCAACTTACCATTTCTACATTTAAACTGGAATACCACCCTGCTGTCCAAGATGTTGATGGTTATTTCACATCTGTACACACTGCGCTCTAATGTGGCGATGCTACGGAAAAGGGGCAGCACCGACTGAAGAACACATATCAACAAGTTAAAACTGCCTGAATTCCCTTTTAGATATTGAATGTTAAAATAGAGACTACTTTTATTTTAGTTGAGCCTACTAACAGTTCACCAAAAAACTGGAGCAGTGTTATACAAGTTTGGACAAAAAACTTTGCAGGGGCAGATTACAGGACATTAGAGTTGATTTTTATTCACATTTGCCCACATGAAATCCTTTTATTTTTTTTGAAAACACGTAAACTATACTCCCTAGTCCATAGTGACCGTTGGAAGTGAAAACTCATGAACAAGCCTATATATTAGAGGGAAAAGCTCCAGTCTCTCCAGTAAAATTAATTTGACATCAGTTAGATTGATTGGTTGAGACGTTTTCCAAGAAAGCTTATAAATTATATATAAGCACACTGGGGCATTTCACTGTGTATTACTCCACTCCTCTTTGTTTACTTTTACGTTTTAACTACGTTTACACTACAGTATTGTTTATCAGTGGAAATCATTGTTGGAAATGACTACGGATAATTTTCAGAAATCTTACATTTGGCCTAAAATTAAATCTTGTCAGTTGAAGATTAAAAGGATGAATGGACAGGAATTTGCAAATCATGCTAGAAATTAAATGTGGCTTTCTAAGGGTCTATTTCATAACAAAAATAAACAGAACATTTGGGCCTACTGTGTTCAAAAATCACTTGGTCAATATAAATTTCTTATTTTGTAGCACTATAGAACATCAATATTCAATGTTACCACAGTCTTTTAAAAGCAGTACATAAGCATTAACTGTTTTTCTTTGTGATGTCTAAAATGCCACACTGCAAAGCAAAACCTTCAGTGCGTTGCTCTTATTTCACATGATCTGTTTAGTGAAAAATAATCAGCAGGGAATCTTTTAAATGGAATATCTTTCAAATGCATAAGTGCTTTCTTTATGCCATAAGTCAATGTAATCAACATTTAAAAGCAATTCACACCACAAAGAGATTATATTTCACTGTGCAATTCTGTTGAAGGTCGAAAAGCACTCTCAGCAGTGAACGAGGGAATGCAAGGGGGAGAATTATTAGTCTGTATTGTGCATTAATACAAATAATTCTTAATATAATTTTTAAACTAGTTACAGGCTTAAGATAAAATGGAACATGGGGCAAGCACGGGACATTTCTCCAGTTTGCTAATCCACAAACTCATGTTCTGTCCATTTTTGTACAAGTGTAACGTGTTTTATATGGAAATACTAAGATATTGTGCACAGATTGATTTTTGTATATACCTTTAAGGATACTTTGCATTTTGCGTACTTATTATCCTGCAGTTGGTCTGACATCGAGGTATAATGCTGGAAGAACATGGGAGAGAAGAGGAAACAAGCATACGCCGAATGGGCCTTGTTCACAGTCCTTACAGCAAGCTTTAAAGTGTAAAAACAGGAGAAAAGACCATATATTAGCTATATTTACTTTTTTTTTGTTGTTTGATTAAATAATGTGGTTTATAAATATATGTTTAAATATAGTGTTTGCCTCTCCATTTCTTGGCAATTAACAATGCTGAATACAATACAATACAAATCAAATTTTCCAAAACCTTATGCAATTATCATTAAGGATCTGTAAGAAAGTGGTGGATGGGTTAGACAGTGGATTTAATATATGGACAAATGTTGGACACCTGACCATAAGATTTGTATGAGTTGTCTCACTCCGTACCGGAAATAAGGTTTGTTTGCACATGCATGAAAATCTAAGAATCAATAGGAATCAGAAAGTGGCTAGCCACCAATGCTAGAGCTATGGATTCTTTTATTTGATTTACTTTGTTTATTTGTACAAACAGTTATACGCAGGATACAACTTTGCAGTGAAATGAAAAAAAAATGGATCTTTAAAAATAATTTGAATCGATAGCGCTCTTCCTAACGCTTTTTCTTTTTTACGTCTTTAAGTTTAACTTTATGTTTTATGTTTAGATTCAAGAATTTTTCTTAAAAAGAGAAAATCCCAACAATTCCACAAATTGATGGATTAAAAAAATTAAGCATGTAAAGAATGAAGACATTATGCTTATGCTTAAATAAGTATGCTTAAATAAGTAGAACAGTTAAGTAGATCATACCTTTAGAAAATTGTATATTTAAATGTAAAACCCACACACACACACAAACACACACACATCTGTATTAACCAAATAGGGTCTAACAAATGTAAACTATTACATTTTGTTTTATATATTTTATATAATATTTAACCAAGCAGGAATTTTATACAAAATTGTTTAAAAAATCTAATCTGTTTAAATGTTGATGACAAATATGACTAATAATAAACTGCACTTCTTCTGGGCAATTAACAATTTTCTATACAATACAATAATAATATTTTGTGTATGGTTATCATGCTGGAAAAGGTTTGTATCTCCTAGTGAAGGCAAAAGGTAATTCTATCACATCTTAAGTCATCCTGTACAGTTGTGTGCCCATACCTTTACTATAACTAAATTGGAGAAGGACTATCGCACCGTTGTTAGCAATAATTTTATTAGTGAGAAGTATAAGCTAGTTTGCTCTTTGATAGAGAAGCGCCAGACAGCTTAGGTTTTTAGGAAAGCACAGGTTCTCTAAGATCTCTAAGGTTTTTTACACATGAGCTAATGATATACACCTTTGACAGTCAGAGGTTACTAAGAGTAATATATTATTAATTATTACTAAGAGTAATAATTTATAGAGGTGTGTAAATTAGCAAGGCAATGTCCGATGCAGTAACATCCTCTGGCCCCATCCCAATGCGACGTGGCGATGTAGCCTACAGCAGGTTATGGTCGCTGAACTGCTGGATGCCCGGGTAGTGCTCCAAAAACAATGTGGTTTTCATAAATAATTGAAGCAATTTTGAGGGCATGGCTGGCCTGTTAGGGTGGGATGTTATCCATCCCACTTGGGAAGGTGCTTCTCTCATTTCTTGTAGTATAGGTCATAGTCTCAGAACAGCACTAGTTAACAAGTGACTGTCCAGAGCCAATGCCAGGGAGCAGGCAGACAGGCTAAACTGACCGTCTGCTAGCTGCACAGAGTCGCCACTCAGGATCCACCGTATTGAGACTGTGTCTGTCCCCCGAGCGAAACCAAAATGTAGGAATTCTCAGAAAGTCTGTTTAAATAACCTGATTAACATTCAATTAAATAGGACTGAACGCACAGCCAGCACTTCTGATCTAAAGATAGGATTGCTGAATATTAGATCTCTCACATCAAAAGCGCTTACTATAAACTAAATTATTACCGACCAGGAGTTTAATATAATGTGTTTGACAGAAACGTGGATTAAACCGAATAAATATGTAGCATTAAATGAAGCAAGTCCTCCTGGGTATAGTTACATACACCAACCCCGTCTAAATGGCAGAGCATTTGATGTTCTTTACACCAACATAAAATATTCAGTGTCCAAAAGCAGGTCCAGTCAGTCAATTCCATTATTATTTATAGACCCCCCAGGGCCCTACTCTGATTTTCTAATAGAATTTGCAGATTTCATCACGAATTTAGCTACTTCTTTACACAAAGCATTAATTGTTGGTGCCTTTAATATTCATTTTGATAATCAGGAAGACTCCTTAAGAGCAGCAGTTGTGTCCATTCTAGAGTCAGTTGGAATTAACTTTCTTAATCAGAATGATGTTATAGGACCCACTCATAGTGATGGAAACACTCTTATTTGTTGTTAACATTTAGATTAGAACGTAATTAGAACGTAAATGGCATCAAACTAAATTAACAGTATTTCAAATAGCATGGAAGGAGAGCCTCCTAAATTATAGAAAATCTCTTTTCTCCACTCTTATAGAAAAAAAAAAGCATAATCCTAGATTTTTATTCAGCAGGGTAGCAAAATTAACAGCAAATAAAAGCACTGCACTAACATGCACACCATCAATCGGTAGTAATGATTTCATGAAAGTTTTTAATAATAAAGTTGTAAACATCAGGCAAGAAATTCAGACGATTAATATAAATCCAAATTATTCTACAAGTATTCTTGTAAACAGCAGTGTAATTATAACAGACAATCAATTACAAAGCTTCACTCCTATTCATGAGAATGACTTAATTTCATTCATTTCCTCATCAAAATCATCAACCTGCATTCTCGATCCCTTGCATACAAGTTTTCTCAAACAGATAATTCCAGAGGTAATTGAACCTGTTTTAAAAAAATAATAAACTCTTCCATTAGCACTGGCTATGTACCTAAATCCTTCAAACTGGCAGTTATCAACCCCCTAATTAAGAAACCTGACCTTGACCCATGTCAGCTGTCCAACTACAGGCCAATATCAAACCTCCCCTTTATATCCAAAATTTTAGAAAACGTTGTAGCACAGCAGTTATGCGCACATCTAATTATGAATAAAAACTTTTAAATGTATCAGTCAGGATTTAGGCCTCATCATAGCACAGAGACGGTGCTGGTTAAGGTGGTAAATGAGCTTTTATTGGCCTCTGATCAGGGTTTTGTCTCTTTACTTGTTTTGCTCGACCTTAGTGCAGCTTTTGACACCATTGATGATACTATACTGCTTGCTAGACTTAAAAAGGTTGCTGAAATATAGGGAACAGCTCTCTCTTGGCTTAGGTCTTATTTGACTGATCGCTATCAGTTTGTTGATGTAAATGGTGCGTTCTCCACACTCTCTGAGATAAAGTTTGGTGTTCCGCAAGGATCTGTCTTAGGCCCACTGCTTTTCTCTTTATATATGCTGCCTCTGGGTGAAATTATACATAAACATGGTATTTGCTTCCATTGCTATGCTGATAATACACAGCTGTATATTTCAGCAAAGCCAGATGAAAGAGATCAGCTTAACAATGTTGAGGAGTGTGTAAAGGACATTAGACAGCGGATGCTTAATAACTTTCTTCTGCTCTACCCTGATTAGACGGAAGTACTTTTACTAGGACCACATGCAGCTAGAAGTAAACTTTCTGATTAAGTAGCATCTCTAGATGGTGTTTCTGTTTCAGCATGTACAGCTGTCAAAGACCTTGGTGTGATTATTGACCCTAGTCTTTCCTTTGAGGCTAACGTGAATAATATTACCAGGATCGCCTTCTTTCACCTTAGAAATATTGCTAAAATTAGAAATATGATGTTACAGGATGCAGAAAAACTAGTTCATGCTTTTGTTAGACTACTGTATTGCTTTACTGTCTGGGTGTGCGAGTAAGTGCAAAAATAAGCTTCAGTTAGTTCAGAATATAGCAGCAAAAGTCCTCACTAGATCTAGAAAATATGAACACATCACCCCCGTTTTAATCAGTCTACACTGGCTCCCAATCAAATCTCGCATTGATTATGAAATACTACTACTGACATATAAAGCACTTAACGGTCTCTGAGTGAACTTCTGTACCACTATGGTCCTCCACGCCTACTTAGATCAAAAGGTGCAGGCTATTTGTTGGTAACTCAAATAATGAAGACAACAGCAGGGGGCAGATCTTTCTCTTATAAAGCCCCACAGTTATGGAACAACCTTCCAATCAGTGTTCGGAACTCAGACACAGTCTCAGTGTTCAAGTTGAGGTTGAAAACTTATTTATTTAGTCAAGCCTTTTATCAGTAGATTTTTTCTTAGGTAAAGGCGCAGATCTGGAGGGAACATGGATATAAAGTGTTTGGTGAACTGGGATATTTGTATGCTGTCGTCCCCTCACACGTTCACTCAGGTTTGTTGACAGTGGTGTGGTGGGTCGTCTCTTATCCCAGAGATCCCTCATGTCTGTGTTACCTTCTGGTTCTCCCTTTTAGTAATGCTGCCATAGCGAGTCTTGCCGGAGTCCAAACTGCACAGAGTCATTAACTTTCATACAACAATAAAGACACATAATAATCCATATCCTTCTCTTCCTGTCACCCTCTCCTCTCCCCCTCTCTCTCGCTCTTGGTCGAGTTAAACTTGCTCCTGAGGTTCCTTTGACCACTGTTCCTGCCCCTCTTTTCTCCGTGGATCTTCCCACTTCGTCCAGGCCTGCCTCTGGATAGTGTTCTCTTCGACTGGAGGCCACTCTGTGCAGCTTGGGACGGTTTCTCATCAATGCCTTGGGTGGTTCTATGAAATTCGTGTATCTGCTATAAATGGACATCCGGTGCAACCCAGATGAGGATGGGTTCCCTCTCAAGGTTTCTTCCTTATGCAATCTCGGGGAGTTTTTCCTTGCCACAGTCACCACCGGCTCGCTCATCAGGGACAAACTTACTTATAAAGAACATATTCACTTTTAATCACCACATAATCTGTGTAAAGCTGCTTTGAGACAATGTTCATTGTTAAAAGCGCTATACAAATAAAAATGAATTGAATTGAATTGAATTAAATATGACTGGAAAATTCAGGTGTCCCAATACTTTTGTCCATATAATAAACCAGGCAATTACAAGAAGTGTAAAAAATATATATAAACTGCAACAAAACCGGATCACAGCATCAGATCATAAAGTATCATAGATCATGAAGCGTTCTTTTCTATCTGTGGTACGAAAAGAGAAACAGGTGGCAATAAAGGAATGTTAATTAATGGTAAATAGATCATTTGTCTGCTTTCTTTCATCTGATTGTTGATGTAATTAGAAGATCTTGCACTCCAAAGCATGTAATGCATATCTTCATGGAGGTTGCTTTGCACACAGGGGCATTGTCATGCTGGAGCAGGTTTAGTTTCAATTAAAATTTCATGCTACCACATATAACTGGGAAAGTCAGGTGTCCCAATAATTTTGTCTATATAGTGTATCTGAGATAAAATATCTTGAGCTTATACATGACATTTGCCGGCCATGCACGCAACAGCAATGCAGCAGGAAATTCCTCAAACCTGGTTTCCTTTACCATCTGAAGGACTTTTAACTGACCTCAAATTTACATTCATGAGAATATGAAAAAGATATGATAAAGCTTACATTTACTAAATAAAATCTATTGATGTGTAATTCCATCTGAATTGTAGATGTGCAGAAACCGAAAAATCTAAAATCTCTTTCTGCAGAACAATTCATGTGAGAAAAGAAACAACCTATCATTCAATATATGTTCATTATTGTATAAGATATATATATATTTTTGCTCGTTTTTCAAATAAATCTTATTGACTGTAAGGAATACTGTATTGATTAAGTCAGGATTTGGTAGATGTTGGATGTTACCCCTTTTTCCAGTGGGTCCAACCAGATTTCCTCACCAACCCGGGACAGAGCATGAACTGCCTTTCCAAAAACTGAGAGAAACACAGATATGTTTGGGACACACAAGACAGAAACAGAACACAGCATGATTAATATAAGCCTCTGTCTCACTGAGAGGGTGAGAGTGAAATATGAATCTTACCTTTGACGCCGTTTCCTTCAATGACGCACTTCATTTTGGTGTATGATCATCAACAGGCCGCTGTTCTGTTAAGTAACATTAACATTAGATAATTCACCTGTTTAACCAACTATAACTGCAAAATGATTAACACAGATGATTTACGTTTTAAAGCATTTAATTACTTTAAATGTTTAAAACGTCTCTACTTAACCACCACGACCGATAGCAGTTAGCATGTTAGCATGAGAAAAAGGGTCAAGATCGCTCGAGCGCCGCTCGCGAGTAGTGTTCCGAGCGCCACCTGGTGGATCACGTGCCTCAGCTCCACCATTAACTCGAAAAGTAAAGTTTTTAAGCAGCGGTGGATTATCTGGTAACAGGCCGCAGAGCGCGAATCAAAACGTTAGATTTTTTTTATAAATAATCAGTTTTTTATTTCCATTTTATTGACTTTCGCAGTGTTTTTCTTTGTATGTATTTATTTTGATTTCCGCCTATGCCAATGTCCCGTACTCGTTTGAGTGTTGTTGTTTTTTTCTTTCTTGATAAATAAAGCTCGCACTGATTCTGCAGTTACATTTTCATTATATATGCAATCAACAAATGAATAATTAAATCATGAAATATGTATACAAGTAATATGATACATGCGTTATTGCGCGTGACCCCCCACCCCGGTCCGTTAAAAAAAAGGTCTTTATAAGATCCAGAACTACCTTGCCCCTCTAGATGGCGCTATAACACGATGGCAATATACATATACATCAAGAATTCCCTGAATGCTGTGCACAGGAGAAAAAGTTGCTCGTTCAGTATATCACATTCATAACTTGTTTATGAGTGGTGTAGCTCAACATGCAATAAAGGCACTTGTTAATTTGAAGTATTTCTGGGAAATAAACGGTGAAGATTTTAAAACTAGGAACTATAAAATTGTGGGTGGGAAGGATTTAAATGTAACACCGAGTCCAGGTAAGGCATGGAGATGAAATGTGGCTTCTATACAGGATAATCTATGTAGTTTAGACCTGTAGAAGAGAAGGACGCTCAGTGATGATGGACAGTCGTGTTGGATGAGTTGTCCTTCGTGACCCTGATGGCGGACAGTAGTGAGTGGCAGTGTGTACGGCGCGGGAAAGGAAGAGCCCGCAAAGCGAAACTTCCTCAATCGGAAAAGCAACAAACCCACGAGTGCCTGGACCGAGAGAGGGATAAATACAGAATAACCGAGGCGATGTGAGTATAGATGGATAGATCTATCATACAGTATTGATATTTTCATAATCTGTATTGGAAGTTCGTTTCCTCCTGGGGATTTTTAACATTTATTTAACGGGAAGAGAAACTATTTTATATTTTAGTCAAGCGGAAAAATATCAACATTCTCTGGTTTCTTTTTAAAAACCTATAATAGGAGGACATGTAGAATATATATATATATATATATATATATATATATATATATGTGTGTGTGTGTGTCTGTATGATCCTTTTAATATGGTTTGTGTGACCATAACATTTTGTTGAAAGTTTGTTTAATTAAGACATTTTTAAAGTAATTATTAATTATTTTTTAAATAAATATAGAGAAGTCCAATCTATTTTGCTCTATTTAATACCAATGATGACTTTTAAGCATACTGGTACTGGTATCAATATTGATAATACTGGTCTTAGAAGTGTTTTGTATCAGATCTTACAGACAGACAGACAGACAGATAGATCTTTATTGTCACTGCATTGTACAGGTACACAGCAACAAAATGCAGTTTGGCATCTACCAAGAATTGCAAAATGTAGCAATAGTGCAGATTAATATGTGGCATATTTACAGCATGTGATATATGTAAGCATATGTACAGTAAATTAATATAAAGGCTATAACAGTGCAGAGATGTGTGGACATTATTAAGAAGTACAGACAAATGGTTCTAAGGCTATGGCATTGAAGAGGAAATGTGCAGAAGTAAAAGGTTATAAGATTATGTCATTTAAGAAATGTGCAAGCTAAATAAACAGTCTAATATATATATATATATATATATACACAGATTATATACACACATATACATGAATATGAAACGTTGGGAAGAATGTACAGTAGGGATATAAAGATATAAAAATACATAAAGATAAAAAAAAATAGTGCAGATGTAATGAGGAGTAATAAACATATACTATGTAATATGTGCATTAAAAAGACGCACAATGACAGGAAATCTGTTGGTGGGCTGAAAAAAAAAATGATATTTCACCAAATCAATGTATTATTACTAAATAACAAGCCAGTTTTGAAAATGTAATAAGTAAAAAGTACAGATATTTGTGTAAAAATTTAATAAGTAAAAGTAAAAAGTGTTGTAAAAAACTGATTTGTACTTCGTTACTTCCCACTTCTGATGAAAGTTAATGTCACTGTGCAGTTTGGACTCTGGAAAGAAAAATAAACAGTAACTAAGTTTCTGAAAACTTATGACCATCAGGCTGAAGTAATCCACACAAACACACAAAGCAAAGTGTCCGAAAAAACTTACGAGGGGGACATAAGCAGAGAGAGAGTGTTTGTGAATGGAAATTAAAAAATACCGCTACCGGCGGAAGATCCAAAACCGAACCTGAAACCAAAAACGAGGGACAAAAAAGTCTCAAACGTGAACGTGAAGGGGGCGTGGCAGGTGCTTTCTCAGACACTTTCTCTGAAGCTTGCGCGCGCGCTCAGTAAGGAGCATGGCTCTCTCGGTAAGGAGTTGAAGCCGGGAGCGCCGCGCTCCCGTTCATCGCATGACATTTAACAAAAAATTGCATATGTGCACTTACTAACAGCAGAGATTCACCAGTATACAATACAAACACCTGTAGCAGCTGTAAGGTTTGATTTTTCCGCCATTTACGCGAGTTCTTCTGCGGCTGCACAGCGCCGATCCACATAACTGACGTTAAAATTTCAAATTTTCCCCCCTTCTGCTCGAGATATTAGGGTTCCGCGAGATAACCGATAAAAAATGCTAAGAAAAAGCAAGAATTTGGCGGTTCCACTTCAAACTTTCGACTTAATAGGGTTGTCGAGGTAACCGAGGGCGAGATAACCGGGTTCCCCTGTACTATATAATATGTACATGTATAGTACAGCGGTTATTTACAGTGTTTTGTTTTGGGGTTTATTTATTTATTTATTTATTTATTTATTAGTGCTCTAGCGGTGTAGTGTAGAGTTCAGTAGTATGATGGTGGATGGAAAAAAGCTGTCCCTGAACCTGCATGTTCTGGAGCGTAAGTTCCTGTATCTCCTTCTTGTTGAAAGGAGGTTAAACAGTTTATGACTGGGATGTGAAGAGTCCTTAATAATGTTGTGAGGTCTGCGCAGACATCTGCTGTGGTGAAGGTGTTCAATGGCAGGTAGTTGGGTGCCAGTGATGCGTTGGGGCGGTTTTGACCACCCTTTGCAGGGCTTTACGTTTGTGAAGCCTCCGTACCATACATTGATGGAGTTGGTCAGAATGCTCTCGATGATGCATCGTAAGAAACTCATTTAAATCCCTGGGGACAGATGAGATTTCTTGAGACTTCTCAAAAAGTACAGGCGCTGTTGTGCTTTCTTAACAATAGCTGAAGTGTTCTGCTGCCAGGACAGATCCCCAGAGATGTGAAGTCCCAGGAACGTAAAGCTGGAGATTTGCTTTACCTCCGTTCCTTTGATGTTGACTGGTATATACCACTTTTCTTTTTCTTAACACCTTATCCATATCCTCATATATTCAATTTGCATGCATGCATTGCTCATGAAGCAATAGCTTGTGAATAATACTTAACATGCCACTGTACAAGGAGCAGTAATTAGAAGACATGCTGCTCTATGATGCTGCTCTATGAAGCCCCATTCCTGATTTCTTAATTTTTTGCATGTTTGTCACATTTAAATGTTTCAAATAATCAAACTAATTTAAAAATCAGTAAAAGATACCACAAGTGAACACAACATGCAGTTTCTAAAACTCCCGTTGTGAAAGTGTTTGCCCTCCATTAAAACTGTGGTTTATCACACCTGAGTTAAATTTCTCCAGCCACACCCAGGCCTGACTACTGCCACACATGTTCGCAATCAAGAAATGTTTTACATAGGACCGGCCTGACAAAGTGAAGTAGACCAAAAGATACTCAAAAGCTAGACATCATGCAGAGATCCAAAGAAATTCAGAAACAAATAAGAAAGAAAGTAATTGAGCTCTATCAGTCGGGAAAAGGTTATAACCACAGTGTGAGCCATTATTCAGAAATGGCAAAAACATGGAACAGTGGAGAACCTTCCCAGGAGTGGCCAGCCGACCAAAATTACCCCACAGCGATGCACAGCGATGACTTATCCAAGAGGTCACAAAAGACCCCACAACAACATCCAAACAACTGCAGGCCCCACTTGCGTTAGTTAAGGTCAGTGTTCATGACTCCACTATAAGAAAGATACTGGCAAAATCCCTCCACAGCGCTGTACGAGACTCATTGCAAGTTATCACAAACGCTTGGTTGCTGCTAAGGGTGGCCCAACCAGTTATTAGGTTTAGGGAGCAAACACTTTTTCACACAGGGCCATGTAGTTTTGGATTTTGTTTTTCCTCAATAATAAAAACCTTCATTTAAAAACTGCATGTTGTGTTCACTTGTTATCTTATACTAATATTTAAATTAGTTTGATGATCTGAAACATTAAAGTGTGACAAAAATGCAAATGTTCTTGGCAATGACAGAGATCAAACGTTTTTTTGTAAGTCCCCACAAGGCTTTTACACACAGTTGCTGGTAGTTTGGCCCATTCCTCCATCCAGATCTCCTCTAGAGCAGAGATGTTTTGGGGCTGTTGCTGGGCAACACGGATTTTCAATTTCCTCCAAAGAATTTCTATGAGGTTGAGATCTGGAGACTGGCTAGGCCACTCCAGGACCTTGAAATGTTTCTTACGAAGCCACTCCTTTGTTTATTGTCATGCTGAAAGACCCAGCCATGTTTCATCTTCAATGCCCTTGCTGATGGAAGGAGGTTTTTCCTCAAAATCTCACGATACATGGCCCTACTCATTCTTTCCTTTACAAGGTTCAGTCGTCCTGGTCCATTTGCGAAAAAAACAGCCCAAAGCATGATGTTTCCACCCCCATGCTTCACAGTAGGTATTGTGTTCTTTGGATGCAACTTAGTATTCTTTCTCCTCCAAACACGACAAGTTGAGTTTTTACCAAAAAGTTATATTTTGGTTTCATTTGACCATATGACATTCTCCCAATCATCTTCTGGATCATCCAAATGCTCTCTAGCAAACTTAAGACAGGCCCGGACATGTACTGGCTTAAGAAGGGGGACACGTCTGGCACTGCAGGATTTTAGTCCCTGGCGGCATAGTGTGTTACTATTGGTAGCCTTTGTTGCTTTGGTCCAAGCTTTCTGCAGGTCATTCACTAGGTCCCCCCGTGTGGATCTGGGATTTTTGCTCATTGTTCTTGTGATCATTTTGAGATCTTTTGGTCAAAAAGAGTTCAAACAGTTGCCATTAATACAGGTAACAAGTAGAGGACAGAGGAGCCTTCTAAAGAAGTTACAGGTCTGTGAGAGCCAGAAATCTTGCTTTTTTTGTAGATGACCAAATACTTATTTTCCACCGTAATTTGCAAATATATTCTTTACAAATCAGACAATGTGATTTTCGGGATTTTTTTTCCTCATTTTGTCTCTCATAGTTGAAGTGTACCTATGATGAAAATTACAGGCCTCTCTCTCGTCTTTTATAGTGAGCGAGCTTGCACAATTGGTGGCTGACTAAATACTTTTTTGCCCCACTGTATGTTGATTCATATACTGATTTAGCAACAGCACCATTTTGAAATTCTACAATATAATTAAAAACTATAGTTATTTATAGTTATTGTTTAATATATTTCGGGGGAAGGGGCACATTTGTGCTTGTCATGTACAATTTTAACAGTGTGCATTTATATAAGATCTAAGAATGTCTAGTTGCATGCGAACAGTTCTTGAGGAGATGAAGGCCTGTTTTTTTAGAATGGTTTATAATGTAAAGAAGTTAAAAACTAATAATGGGTGCATCTTATGCTTCTCTGTGAATATATGATATACAAACCCGATTCCAAAAAAGTTGGAACACTGTACAAATATTGTGAATAATAAACTGAATGCAATGATGAAGTTTCAAATTTCAAAATTTTATTCACAATACAACATAGATGACATTCAAAATGTTTAAACTGAGAAAAAAAATTATTTTAAGGGAAAAATAAGTTGATTTCTAAATTTCATGGCATCAACACATCTCAGAAAAGTTGGGATAAGGCCATGTTTACCACTGTGTGGCATCCCCTCTTCTTTTTATAACAGTCAGCAATGTCTGGAGATTAAGGAGAAAGTTGCTCAAGTTTAGGAATAGGAATGTTGCATTCTGGTCTAAAACAGGCTTCTAGTTGCTCAACTCTCTTGGGTCTTCTTTTTCTTCCTCTTTATGATGCGCCAAATGTTTTCTATGGGTGAAAGATCTGGACTGCAGGCTGGCCATTTCAGTACCCAGATCCTTCTTCTACGCAGCCATCATGTTGTAATTGATGCAGTATGTGGTCATGTTGAAAAATGCAAGGTCTTCCCTGAAAAAGATGACATCTGGGTTGGAGCATATGTTGTTCTAGAACTTGGATATACCTTTCTGCATTGATGTTGCCCTTCCAGATGTGTAAGCTGCCCATGCCACATGCATTATTGCAACCCCATACCATCAGAGATGCAGGCTTCTGAACTGAATACTTATAACAACTTGGGTTGTCCTTATCCTCTTTAGTCCAGATGACATGGCGTCCCAGTTTTCCAAAAAGAACTTTGATTCGTCTGACCACAGAACAGTTTTCCACTTTGCCACAGTCCATTTTAAATGAGCCTTGGCCCAGAAAAAACACCTGTACTTCAGGATCATGTTTAGATATGGCTTATTTTTTAAACTATAGAGTTTTAGCCGGCAATGGTGAATGGCCCGGTGGATTGTATTCACCGACAATGTTTTCTGGAGGTATTCCTGAGCCCATGTGTTGATTTCCATTACAGTAGCATTCCTGTATGTGATGCAGTGCCGTTTAAGGGCCCGAACTTCATGGAATCCAATATGGTTTTCCAGCCTTGACCCTTACGCACAGAGATTGTTCCAGATTCTCTGAATCTCTGGATGATGATATGCACTGTAGATGATGATAACTTCAAAATCTTTGCAATGTTTCTTTGAGAAACTCCTGTCTGATATTGCTCCACTATTTTTCGCCACAGCATTTGGGGAATTGGTGATCCTCCTTCTGAGAGACACTGCCACTCTAAAAGGCTCTTTTTATACCCAATCATGTTGCCAATTGCCCTAATAAGTTGCAAATTGGTCCTCCAGCTGTTCCTTATATGTACTTTTAACGTTTCTGGCCTCTTATTGCTACCTGTCCCAACTTTTTTGGAATGAAATCCAAAATGTTATACTTTCAACATTTGATATTTTATCTATATTCTATTTTGAATAAAATAAGTTTATAAGATTTGTAAATTATTGCATTCCTTTTTTATTTACAATTTGTACAGAGTCCCAACTTTTTTGGAATCGGATTTGTATTATTTTAATATTATTATCTAAATAGTCACAGTTTTACCAGTGGCACTTGCTCCTAGATTTGTATTGTCTAATTTTAAATGGAGTCCTTGTTTTTATAAATAGAAAATATCTTCATATGTTTAGGGTTTTGCTGTTGGACTGTGTACATTAATTTCTCTTATTCCTGCAGCAATGAGCTGAGGTGTGAAGACTTCTGGCCAGAATGGAAAGGTGACCAGATTTCACAGAAATATCCCTCACAAATCCCGGGAAAGATTGTCAACTAATGTCAGATGTCTTCTGCCCTGTTAGAGATCTTGTCTGGCTGCCTGAGAGAGACTGTAGATGGAACAGTTGAAACAAGTGATTGCTTCATGGAATGTGTATGTTATGGCCTGGGCAACTTCTCCTCCTGTGTATCTGCTAGATATCAGCTTGCCATGTTGCTGCTGCTGTTGGATGCATTGCAGGTGATATGATATCAAGACTGTTAACTGAATTTGAAATGAAAGGCTGGTGGTAAACATTCTTTTCCTGTTTATCAGATTCCTGTGTGCCAGTGTAGCCTGTATGACCCAGTGTTTACAGTATCCGAATATGAAACTCTTAGAGATTTGGGATTTACTGTGCTGACTGAAAATGAGGTAACATCATTTTTATTATTATAGGGCTTTTAACAATGGACTTTGTCCCGAAGCAGCTTACAAAAGTAAATTGATTATGAATCTAGCACATCTGCAATCATAAAGTTTTGCTCTGGTGAGATTAGTTCTGATAAGACCTAAAAAAAAAATGTTGATGATTTGGCTAGCACTGAGGCACGTACTAGATACCACCTTAATGTAACACGTGTATTAAATTGAATTGTTAATTAAGTAATTTTTTTCCCCCAAGTGCATTCTTTATTTTGGATTTTAAAAAATTAGCATTAGTCAGAGAACAGATTAGCATTCTAAATGCTGTTGGATTCAATATGATTTTTTAAAAATAAACATTTCTATGCCTGCATGTCCTCTTCCTTACTCTGAAGAACAAAGTACATTGTTCTCAAGTATGCTTCTTTTGTTAGGAAGGGAAGCGAGCAGTATGCCGTCCCACCCTCTTCTACTTGATACATTGTGGAAAAGCTCTGTACAACAACTTGCTGTGGAAAAATTGGAGTCCTGAAATCCTGCCAAAGGTCTTCCTCATTGGCAACAGTTTTCTTGGCATTCAGGAGAGGTATGTGGCATTTGCCCACCAGACAGCTTCAGAGATTGAATGTATAGCAAGCCTAGAATCCCAGATCATTTTGTTCACTAACGGCAACATTCTGTGTGTATTATATAAATTTTTTTAACATCATTTTACAAAAGTTGGTCCCCTCCCCCCCAATAAATCATTTACAAAATGCATAATGTTTCTAATGCTGCATAATGTATTGTTTTAATCAACGTTTTGTATGTTTTCTAGGACGCTTCAGAGGGAACTTGAAAGCGACTACAAATATCTTTCACATGTATCCTTAAATGTTTTGTGAGGCCTGGCAAATAAGTTATTACATTGCAAACATTGATAAAATATTGACTGTTCTTTATTTTAGAAACCATATTGTCAGGTGAAGACTTTTAAAATGAAACACATTTAATACAAGGGGCAGACGGAAAGTGTGTTTATTTGCAAATGTCATCAGGAATGAAAATAGACATTCATTACATCAAGTAAAAACAGATAAACTGTGGAACTGTTTTTGTTGAGAGGGATAATTTTGTGCTTGCCATTGTAAGTTGCATCCCTTGACTCTCTTTTTGTATAAGATAACAACTGTATGTGAGGAGACATGCCTGCCCAGCTCACAGCGTTTCCTTGACGTGTTTAATGATACCGCTCTAATCCGGTTCCTCCCACACCAGCTTCTTAAACTCCCAGAACCAATCTGGGATGAGCCTTCAGAGCCCCAGTATGAACACTGCCCAGATCTGGAGATTATCCAGAAAGCCAGAGAACCAAAATAAAGACAATTAGTGTGTTTAAACGTATTGCTCAGTGTGTGTGTGTGTGTGTATGTATGTATGTGTGTACCTCCCCCAATCATATTGTGATCCCAGACTTTTTGTCTGCTATCAAATTGTAGATGTCTCAATTCTCCAGGGTCTCTTTCTCCCTAATAATTACTTCATCAGAAGCCTTGAATTCTCCATTTAATACAGCTGGTTCAGTGCTGGTTGCTGTAATGATCTCTTTTGACTCTGTTTTTTCAATTGAAATTATGGATAATATACAATCATCAGGTGCAGTTGTTGCACAGTCTCCATTTTCTATGTGAGACTCCAATTCCCCGTTCATTTGAGAATGGTCAGGTGTGTCTTCCAGAGCATCTGTTTTTTCTGGTTCATTCTTTGATTTTTCATCAACCACCACTTCATTCTGCTTCTCGCTGGATGCAGCTTCCTCAACAACCTTGGCTTCACCGGATGAGTTTTCTTTAGCCTTCTCCGCTTCCTCGCAGGCTCTTCTCTCCTTCAGTTTCTCTTTGAATTCCATTAGTCTCATGCTGGAACAGGAACAGTGAGTTAAGGTCTAGTCTTTGCCTATTTACCAGCAATTCACATGAGGTCATTTTAGGCCGCTTTACCTGTATGAAGTTTTCAGGATGCCGTTTACCAGAGCTAACTGCTCCAGGGTAGTCTCGGCAGAGGGAATCAGATTCTGAAAAAAACGTTAATAGGTCATTACAAACAACAGACGAAAACTCAGCAAAGTGCAATTTTATATGATCACTTAAATACCTCAGGTGGTGTTAAGTCTGTAAGCTCTGCCCCTCCCTGTCGTATGGACCTTTCCACACGTACTGCTTGCTGGGTGACGGCGTTCAAGAAGTCAGAGCTACACTTAGTCTGTGGATGACTGTCGCCACACTACATACACAACAAAAACAGTTAAGACCAATAACATTTTATGGAAAAGCAAAACTGTTCCTTATCAAAAATGTGTTCTAGCAAGAGTTCCATAAAACTAGTTCTTCGGTTTTAGAGAGACATCTCACCAGCTTCGAAAAGATGTTGTGTGCTTCCTTCTCTTGAGCCATGGCTCCTCTGTAATCGCCTGATACACACATTCTCTGAGCCAAGATGTGGTGACTGTAGAGAGAGGTTTTTTATTTTTATTTTTATCTTTATCTTGACCTGACAATCTAAATCACTAACAATCAAATGATCAGCTTTAATATAGCGCTAACTTGATAACATGGTTTATCTTACTTCAAGGCAGTTGTAAGGTCCATGGCACCTCGGAAAGAAGTATTTAGTCTCAATGCACTCTGTAGATACTGCATGGCTTGTTCCCCCTGCAGCATTAAGCCCAAAGAACTCTGAAAGAGAGATACGTTTTGTTCAAATATGATGGTAGAATGATTAATATACAGGTGTTAACTTCTAAAGTAAATGATTTTTGAATTGGTGCTTTACTCACATCCAGTACTGCTGTATATGGATGATCTTCACCATGCACTGTTAGCATGAGCAATTTAGCTCGATACAGACACCGCAAAGCTAAAGCAGTTTCTCCTCCAGCAAACATGTACACTGCCAACAACGCCTAAGTGAAAGCACAAAAAGGTGGCTTTTAAAAAAAAAAAATAAAATACTACATATACACACAATTATTATACACATACACACACACACACACACACAGTATCTCACAAAAGTGAGTACACTCCTCACATTTCAGCAACCATTTTAGTATCTTCTCAAGGGACAACACTATAGAAATGGAACTTGGAATTTTAGAATAGTGTGTAGTTTGTATAGTGGTACAGATTTACTGTCCTCTAAAAAATAACAACATACAGCCATTATTGTCAAAATAACTGGCAACAAAAGTGAGTACACCCCAAGTTGAACGTCAAAACTAGGTTGAAGAGTGTCAATATGTTGTTTGAGCACCATTGTTATGTAACACTGCCTTAATCCTATTTGGATTAACATGGAATATATTGAACTGCACAGGTTGTTGCTGGGCTCCTCTTCCATTTAAATCACAGAGCTGCTGGATGTTAAACACATGGCGCTTCTCCACCTTCTGCTTGAGGACTTAACTTCTTATATGGACCCTTGCAAAGCCTGTTCCGAGTGGAAACCCTCTTTGTAAAACATCTGTATGACCTTGACCACTGTATTGTAACTCAGTTTTAGGCAGTTACTGATATAGCGTAAAACATGTGCCAAATCAAACGTGCGGAGGATCCGCTGTGGCGACCCCTAACGGGAGAAGCTGAAAGAAACTGATATAGCGTAGGCCATCTTTGTGGAGAGCAACAATTCTAATTCTCAAACCCTTAGAGAGTTTTTTGCCATGAGGTGCAATGTTAAACATTTAGTGGTCAGTATGACAGAATTGTACTGAAAGCACAAAATTTTAACTGCTCTATTACAAGATACACAAGATCACAGATATGGTCCTGTTATGCAGACAAAAACATGAACATGAATAGGACATGTGGCTTTGCATGGTTACACAACGCACAGCTGTTTTCATTTAGAGTGTACTCACTTTTGTTGGCAGCTATTTTGACAATAATGGCTAAATGTTGAGTTATTTTTAGGACAGTAAATCTGTACAAGCTACACACACATACATACATATAAGCACAATGCTTTTACAATATTTTAATTAAGGTTTTCACATAACATATATATAAATATAACTTACATATTCTTGAATAGTATTTGGATTGTCGAAGCCCAGCACTCTTTCACTGATGACTACCACTTTCATTTGTACACTGCGAGCCTTAAAGGAGATGAATAAATTAAACTTAAAAGTCAGTTATTTTTATTCTTACGCAATTATAGCACAAATGTCTACCTCAGCAGGGTGGTTCTGAACATAAGCCATTTTCGCCAACAGACTGAGACAGTGGCAGGCCTCAGGATGTAAACTGTCACACGCACGGCCAAACAGGTACGCCGCCTCTTTCAACTGCTCATACGCCTTCTCCAGCAACCCTGTCAAAGGACTGCTATTAACCACCACGAAAAGTTTTATTGTTATATTACACTAGACAGAAAATCTTGTTAAATCTCGGAATGAACGATTGGTGATTGTGGCAGACTTCAATGTGAGACTTGTAAGTTGTTGGCAGGAGACAGTGTAGCAAAACAGCATCGGATGGTGGTCTGTAGAACGGTTTTTAATTCAATTCAATTCAAGATGGTGAAAACTAAAGAAGGAAGACTGTAATGTGAGATTCAGTGTGGGATCAGCAGACAGATTATAAAAGTAGGCAGGAATACAAGGAGATGCAGCAGCAAGTGAAAATAGATGAGGGGAATGAAGTTGATCAGTGATACCATGAAGTTATGGAAAAGAGTAGCAGAAACCAGGCTGAGAAGAAGAATAGTATGGTTTGATGCCGAGGAAAAGCACTACAGGTGTGTCAGAGAAGTATGTAAGGGTGGTGCAGGACATGTATGAGGACAGTGTGACAGCAGTGAAGTGTGCAGTAGGAATGACAGACTGGTTCATGGTGGCGGTTGGACTGCATCAAGGATCGGCTCTAAGCCCTTTCCTGTTTGTGGTGATGATGGAAAGGTAGACGGACGAGGTCAGACAGGAGTCTCCTTGGACTGTGATGTTTGCAGATGATATTCTAATTTGTGGTGAGAGTAGAAAGCAGGTGGAGAAGAGCCTGGAGAGGTGGAGGTATGTGCTGGAGAGAAGGGGAATGAAAGTCAGTGGGAGTAAGACAGAGTACATGTGTGTAAATGAGAGGGAGGGCAGTGGAGTGGTGCGGTGGCAGAGAGAAGAGGTGGAGAAGGTTAAGGAGTTCAGGTACCTGGGGTCAATAGTGCAAAGTAATGGAGAGTGTGTTAGAGAATTGAAGAAAAGAGTGCAGGCAGGGTGGAGTGGGTGGAGAAGAGTGGCAGGAGTGATTTGTGATAGAAGAGTATCTGCAAGAGACAGATGCTTTAGAGACAGTGGCATTGTGTAAAAGACAGGAGGTGGAGCTGGAGGTAGCAGAGCTGAAGATGTTGAGGGTTTCGTTGGGAGTGACGAGGATGGAGAGGATTGGAAACGACTTTAATAGAGGGACGTAACATTAAGGACATTTTTGAGACAAGGTGAGGGAGGTGCGATTGAGATGGTTTGGACATGTGCAGAGGAGGGACATGGGGTATATCGGTAGGAGAATGCTGAGGATGGAGCCGCCAGGAAGGAGGAAAAGAGGAAGACCAAGGAGGTGTTTTATGGATGTGGTGAGGGAAGACATGCAGGTAGTTGGTTTGAAAGAGGCAGATGTAGAGGACAGGGGGGTATAGAGACGGATGATCCGCTGTTGCGACCTGTAACGCGAACGGCCGAAAGAAGAAGAAAATCTTGTTAATAGCAAACCTTTCTGAAGGCTGTTTTTGGCTGCGCAGTACGACCGCATAGCATCAGTTGTTGGCATGGTGATGTGTTTGATCACAGGCAGAAGGTTTAGCACATCATCTGGAGAAATTGGAGCTTTGGTACGGTTGTCAAAGCTATAATCCCGGAGCCGAAGCTATCAGAAGCAAAAAAACACAAAATCATGACTATGCTTCCACCACAGACATTTAAAAAAATGTTTTAAATTTAAATACAAAAACTTTATTAATGCTCAATGATAAGCTCTGTGGGCTTTCTGTAATCATATAGTCGGTCTTCCTATCTGACAAAAGAAATGTAAGCAATATTTCTATTTCAAGTATTTCAAGTAATTTCAAGTAATTTTTTCATATTTATATTAATAATTCTTATATCAATATCAATTATTATGTCTTCTATATTTTCATACATTCAATTTCATTCTGAAGGAAAAAAGTGAATAGTGACCATTTGTTCAGGTGAAAGCTGTACATATTCCCAATATTTACATTACATATAAATTTACATACCTCCAGCTCTCCCAAATAATTCTTGATATAAGAATTATTACTTTTTATAAAAAGTACAAAACAGACCACACAAGATCAAGAATGTTTCACTGATTTCACTGATTGCAGTAATATAATATTATGCCACTAGTTCTTCCAATAAGCAGCTTTAAAATTCTGCACTATTTCTTGTCAATGGTTTCCTATACACACCGGTTAGGCATAACATTATGACCACCTGCCTAATATTGTGTTGGTCACACTTTTGCTGCCAAAACAGCCCTGAGGCATGGACTCCACTAGACCATGCCATACGCACCAGGCCTTTCACGTGATGTAAAGGAAAATGTGATTTATTAGACAAGGCCACCATCTTCTATTGCCCCGTGGTCCAGTTCTGATGCTCACATGCCCATTGTTGCTCATGTGCCCTTATATAGTAATGCTGTTAGCTTTTACAACCTTGTACCAAGTTTCTTAACACTTTCCTGCAATATATATTTTCTAAATATGAAACTTACAGTGCCAAGATGTGACAGTACAAATATCCTAAAAAATATTTAAAAAATAATTTCATTCACTTTGTTTTCTTGTTTATCTTGACATTAACCATGTCTAAACCCAATATTATCAAAGACAGCAGTAATACAGAGAGCATTTTAGATATCATCCAGAAATTTATAAATGATATTAGTAGACAATACTAAAATATCTTCAAGCCCAAAAACAAGATCTTGACTTTGATTTACCACTTTGTATGTAATAGTTGAGGCTACAATATTTATATAAAAAAGGGCTGTAGTACCTGTATGCCTGTCTTCAAGCAGATTTCTCGTAATAAGGATATCTTCTGAAGCCCATACTGCTCAACCAGCTGGTCAATATTTGACCTGCAAACATTTCATGTCTTTGTTACAAACGAGTACTGGGAAAACATCATAATAAAGATGCATTATAAACATAATATAAAAAAGCTAAATGTCATCTCTTACCCAAGTCCCTGTTTTAGACCATAAGTCTCAAGAGCATCCTGACATATGTTGGTCCACAGCTCATTTCCACCGAGTAAACTCCATGCAGTATTATCAGCACTCCCTCCAGCTTTATGACCACGTCTCCTGGAGCGTTTCTTCGACTCCTCATTATTTGTGGCTGGGCTAAAGTGAGGCACCAATAAGCAGCAGCAGAAGTGACTTACAGCTGCTGAAAGGTTAGCCAGTTCTACTCCCTGAAAATTACAAACCAGAAAACATTTAGAAATAGACTGTGGGGATGTGTTTATGTGTCAATTATATAACATTGCTCTACCTGTATGTAGCTATTGAAGAACCTTCGAGCACAGCGAACTACTATCTCGCAATAAGCCAATCTCTAGTAGACAGAAACAAAAAAGGAATGAAGATGCATTACAGGGGTTATGGTAATTCAGGAAATTGTTTATTCATGAGTTTCTTACAGTGATGTGCCTCAGCTGCTCCTTGTGTTCTGACTGATTGATGGAGGATATCAAGTGACCTAAATACCGGAGGTTTATGCCTTTCTGATGTAGGGCTTTTCGTAGTGTTGCTCCATCTATGGGCATCTCATTGCAGTGCAGACAGTCATTTATCTGCCCATCAGCCAACACAATTGTATTAATACAAAATAATAAGCACTGTTCAATACATTATATAAAATGCTAAGCAAAGGTGTCTTAAAGGGCTTATGAATGGTTAGAATTTAGCAATATATAACGTTTATGTCACTTACAAATGCGAGTGTCTGATCATTGACAATGAATGCAGCAGCTTCTTTTAATAATCGCTCTTGTAAGGTCACGGCAGCACTTTCTGAATTGGGAAACTGCACACCTGCAAAGAAAGAACAAGAAATAGTTTAATGCTGGACAGCCTATTCATTTCATAAGAAGAAATTTGATGCGTCATTTGTTGTATAATGAGGTCCTTGCCTGGAGAGAAGACATCAGGGTTAAAACGTATCTCAAAGATGATGTCACTGAGAGAGCCGACTTTTTTGCATGCCGCTCTCACTGCTTCTGTGCCTGGAGAGTCACCTGTAATTCACAAGAAATCTACTCAATACATATCCATGTCTCAACTAAAAAAATAAGCTGTGAAGACTGAGTTATTATTAGTAGTAGTAGTCGTGGCCATTTTCTGTACAACAAATTTTACACCCAAGACTGCTTTCTTACCAGATGTTGCACTATCCTCCATGCCTTCGATTTCCTCCATCTTTTCTTTTACATGCTTTGTAAACTCAGTATGCCTGAAATAACGTTTATACATAATAAAACATATAGACCAACAGAACTAATGGCACACTCATAAAACAGAACAAAATTCATAAAATACTATTTTAATGCTACTTTACCCACGCCTTAGCACAAGCATAATACCAATTAGTGCTTACTTGTGTTGCACAAAAGCCTTGATTAGCTCTGGCCTTAGACGACAAAGCCCATGAGGGAAACGCCTGGAATCGCTGCCCTCTTTTGCCTCTTCTTCCCCTTCTGCCAAATAGAAGTTGGCATCAGCAGGGGATGTACGGAATACATCAAGTATGTAATAACGACCATCTGCTCCCAACAGTCCTTGAGCATCAATGGAGGTGAACAGAGCCACCTGATAGCCAGCAGGGCCCACTACTGCATGCCTCTGCAGGCCAAGGGCCTTGGCTGACTGGGCTAGCAAATGTAAGAGCTTCCTCCGTGCTGGGTTCTCTAATGCCCCGGTACTCAGGCTATACAGGAGACCAGTCGGGACCCCAGTCTGGTCCTGAGATTGAATGCCAGGTGCCAGACCTTGGGCACAAAGACGAAGGCCTCGGTAGTCAGCTAGAGCAGTAGGGAGGGTGTGTAGAGCCTGCAAGTCTCCTTCTAAATCACTGTAGGCCTGTATGGCTTGAAGTTCAAGTCTCTGTGCTGCCCTTCGAGCCCGTTCACCACCCATACAATCTTCTCCAGGCCCACCAATGTTCATAAACAGGCCACCCCACAGGAATGCTGGAGCTTCGTTAGTGCCATTAATTGGATCAACAAAGCCATCAATCACTTTTTCAGCAGCCTGGGCCACAGCCCATGTAAAGGCACTATTGACCTGTAGGGATTAGAAAAAGGAACGGTTTCAGACTGGTAGGTTAAGTACTGTGTATGAAAATATACACTGATTTAAATATCTTGATTATGTGCATGCACTGGTTTTTAAATGTACCTGTAGTAAGGTTTTTTCTCTTTGGAGTCTCTCTTCTAATGTGGTCTGTGGTAGATCTCTAGCTGTTTGCATTTCCTCATTCCAGTCTGGTGCCTGAACACACACACACACACACACACACACACACACACACACACACACACACACACACACACACACACACACAGTGACCAACAATGTATAGACTGAATTGATGGCTAGAAGAGCCATACACTTTGGAAATGGGGACGAGAGAGGTATTTAAAGATGAAATACCTGAGCGTTAAGGCCTTGCTCCAAACCCAGTCTACAGCTATGGTTAGTTTTATGAGAGTAGAGTGCCGAACCTCCAAGCCAGCTCATTGTATGGTAAGGGGTGGACATGGACTCTTCTGTCGACAGTGTAGGCCTGAGGTGGAATAAGACACATACATTTTATTATATTCACTGGTTTTAAGTTTTTGAACTGTTCTGCATGAGCATAAAACATTACTTTGATGCACACTACTTCTATTTGCACTACCATGGACTCTCACACTTTATGTACATTACTGGTCTGTCATATACTCTGTATAATATGGGTTTATTTATCTGGATTGCCTGTACAGTCTCATATAATATGTATCGTCTTGTATAGTCTTGCCTATAAGCTAAATGTATAGTGTTCTTTATATCTGTGCTTTTAAGTTACCAGCAGCTGGAACCAAATTCCTTGGCCAATTGTGTTGTTCCTTAAGGCCAATAAACCTGATTGTAATTCTTATACAACAAGTGTAACAAATGTGTATCAAATACACGTGTAACAAATACACATTCGGCATTCTGAATAAATTCCAATCTCTTGTAGAAAAAAAAAATTCTGAAAATAACTCAACATACAGCCATTCGTGTTAAAATAGCTGGCAACAAAAGTGAGTACACCAGAGCTGAACCCTATTGAGCACCTGTGGGGCATCCTCAAGTGGAAGGTGGTATAACGCCATGTGTCTAACTTTCAGTAGCTCTGTGAAATCATTATGAAGAAGTGGAAGAGGTTCCCAGCAACAACCTGTGCAGCTCTGGTGAATTCCATGCCCAGGAGGATTAAGGCAGTGCTACATAACAATAATGCTCACACAAAGAAACACTACACAAAGTTTTGACATGTTTACAGGGTGTACTGTTGCCAGTTATTTAGACAATAATGTCTGTATGTTGAGTTATTTTCAGATGACAGTAAATATGTATTGCTTCAAAAACTGCTCATTGACTTCTCTAAAATATATCCACTTTCCATTTCATTGCATTGTCTAATGAGAACATATAATAAAATGGTTGCAGAAATGTTTAGGGTGTAGTCCCTTTGTAAGATACAGTAGATATACTGATTACATCTAATGTAATAGCCATTAATCTACACACAGTAATCTATATTATGGCATGATAACATGATTTTAGCGAATTAATTCTAAATAAAAATATAAAATGTCATGAAGTTTAATAAATACTTCATTGCCCTCCATGGCCACATTATGCCATCACACATTGGACAAAGCTATGAAAAACATTTTTACAATGCTCACAATAGCTTTTAAATTGTAAAATGGAAAAAAGTTGGAACATCCAAATCACAGAGAGCGTCTGCTAAACTCGGTAATCAGGTCAGAGGGGTCTTCATCAGACAGGACCCAATGGCCCCTCTAAAAACAGAGCTTCGGTGTTTCCCTGCAAAAATGTTCAGCTCAGAAATTCTTCAGGGCTCAACGGAAAAGTGACGGCTCTAAAGTCTAATGTTAAGCACTTAAAAGACTTTGTGTGTATGAAGAAAAAAATTCTTAAGACAAATTTTGATAAGAGAAGAATGTAAATCTTGGGCTAAATTTCCTATTACCTGATAATATCATTCTCATATTGAAGTTGTAGCATCAATCTATGAAAAACCTTCTACTTTAGAAACTTCTTTAAAAGGTACTTATACAAGTGAAACCTTTGTTTGTTTGTTTTTTATATGTTCTGTTATTTCATTTTAATAAACTCAAAACATTCTCCATACTCTGTAACAGAAAGCAAGGATGCCCTGTCAGGTTATTCTTTAAATGGAAAAATGTAGTTGAGTTAAGAACATAGGCTGAAGTGTTATGTATAAGAGCTAAGAAATTGGGGAGGGACCCTCAGGGATATATTCAGTTAATATATAGTTTTTTTAGCCCTCACTCATTTCAGATTTATTCATCATCAGGCTCCTCTGGCATTTTTATTAAGGCAGCATAGCAGTGTACTTCAATTTCTAAGTAATGAACAGAACCAACAAGCTGTGTACACTTATGTATTACCTGTGTCGGAGTGTACTGAAGTTATGCTTGAACTGTGGACTGATTTGAGACAGCAGGTCAGTCAGGCAGTGACACACTGCAGTGGATGAGGCAGGACGTGGGTCAAAAACATCCACGGTGGACCTTAAATCAAATAGACAAACAGTCAGAGGAAATGCAGCTGGCTAGGTTTTGGGTTAGGTTGGGTTAAACGTTGTCCTCACCTGTTTACATAGAACCCTCGAGGAGATGAAGTAATGTCATAGTGCTTGCCCTCCAGTGTTTGGACGCTAATGTACAGATAGTCACCCTGGAGTTTCCTAGAGCCCGGTGGGGGGTTCCAACAGCTAAGTGACAAATCCAGCAGGCAGTTGGGAACCTATTATGAAGACCATTATTATCATTATCATATCGTGTCACGGTATAGACATCATTTTGTGAAGGGGTCAGAAAAATTTCTGAATGCACTGCGTGTGTGTGTGTATACATATACATAATTATGTATATGTATACACAATCACATATTAGGCCTGTCAATCAATTAAAACACTTAACTGTGATTAATCACATGATCGTCAGGAATGAACTCGTGATTAATCGCAACTTCATCGCACATTTTATCTATTCTAACTGTACCATAAATTTATACTTTTAAATTTTTTTATACTATAATCAACATGTGCATCAACAAATATGGTAAATTCATGCAAATATATGTTGATTATTAGTGAAACCCTACTCAACATAGAGCTTGAAGTCAAAATATTTTGTAAACGTTTTAAAGTAAAGTAATTATCGGGTTTAAATTACGTAAAATCATCAGGACACCAAAAGGAACTAATGGACAGTGTGTTAGAGAAGTGAAGAAAAGAGTTCAGGCAGGGTGCAGTGGGTGAAGAAGAGTGATAGCAGGAGTGATTTGTGATAAAGGGGTATCTGCAAGAGTGAAAGAGAAAGTTTATAGAACTGTGGTGAGACCTGCGATGTTGTATGATTTAGAGACAGTGGTGTTGACCAAAAGGCGGGTCGGTGGAGCTGGAGGTAGCAGAGCTGAAGATGTTGAGGTTTTCGTTGGGAGTGACGAGGGTGGACAGGATTAGAAACAAGTTTATTAAAGGGACAGCGCATGTAGGACATTTTGGAGACAAAGTGAGAGCGTTTGGACATGTGCAGAGGAGGGACATGGGGTATATCGGTAGGAGAATGATGAGGATGGAGCCACCAGAAAGGAGGAAAAGAGGGAGGCCAAGGAGGAGGATTATGGATGTGATGAGTAAAGACATGCAGGTAGTTGGGTTAAAAGAGGTAGATGTAGAGGACAGGGGGGGTATGGAGACACATGATCCGCTGTGGCGACCCCTAATGGGAGGAGCCAAAAGAAGAAGAAGAAGAGGAAGACTGAATTTAATCATAAAGTGTATTTCATTTTGTATTAAATTGTATTAAATATTATTTTATATATTATTCAAAAAGCAGGTATTTTATTCCAAATTGTTTTAAATATGTTAAGAATAATAAACTGCATTAATAAAAAGCAACAATTTTATGTTTTGCATTCGATTTTTTGAAATTAAACCGAACCATGACTTAAAAACCGAGGTACGTACCGAACTGTGAACTTTGTGTACTGTTACACCTCTAATAAAAATGTATGAATAAATAAAATAAATAGAATAAATAATAATAATTATATATATATATATATATATATGTATGTACCTCAGAGTATGTGCTATTGGGCAGTAAGGTGGCCAGAGGAGGGCGCTCAGTAGCCCCAGGTACGATGTAGTCAGGAGGTGAAGGAGTTTCGCTGGTCTGCTCAGTCTTATTTTTTTTGCCCTTTGATAAGTGACTAGAAGAAGCATCTAAAACACAGACACATATTTGAAAATGCTACATAGACAGCAGCCTTATTTTTTTTTAAATAAACCAATATGTCTATAGCAGGAGAACTGAGAGGACATAAAAACGTTAGAAGAAGAACGTATGAATCACATAGTTCACTAATATCCAGCTTACATACATTAGAGCTATAGTAATGTGTTGGGAAGTGACAAGACTTTACTGTAAATACAGATAACCCATTGCTTCATACCAGCAGTGTGTGTGAGTGTATTTAGTACACTCTGGGATCTGCCCTCCCTCAAGGCATCCTGAGGACTAGGAGCACTCAGCAGCTCCTGAACACGAGCCAGATGAGCTTGGGCTGACCGGGGTGAGTATGGCTCTGGAACAGACACAAAAGCACACGTGAAAGGTAAGCTCAGGACAAGCACCATCAAGTTGTAAGAGTTACACACATTTTAATGATACCTTAATAATCGCTAGCCGTTACACACGGGTGTGGTTACGATTCCGTGAAATTCAGTTGTTTTCCTACAGTCACGAATGGGTTCAAATATGATTTTAAAAATTACATCTCATGCTGTATTAAAACAACGAAGAAAAATTTGTTAAAAGTTAAATTTGCCTTTTTACTGTTGTGTAATTAGATAAATATACAAATATGGTATTAGATAAAATGCCATCATTTTCAAGCTTTATTTCGAATACGCATCTTGAAAGAATGAACAGCACTTTCCTTATCCATTAGGATTTTCACAATCATCACTGTAACTTGTGTGAATCAATATGTGGGGCAGGTGGCAGCTCAGTGGTTAAGGCATTGGAAAAGTTCAAATCCCACCACCACCAAGCTGCCACTGCTGGACTCTTGAGCAAGACCCTTAACCCTCCCTTGCTCAGTTGTAAATCACTGGATAAGGGCGTCTGCCAAATGCCGTGAATGTAAATATAGACATTCGCTTTTCAATTTATAGGAACACCCATACACCTGCAGTTATCTAATCAGCCATTCATGTGTTAGGTTATACAAATACAGGTCAATTGTTTCAGTCAATGTTCACATCAAATATTAAAATAGGAAAAAAATAAATCACTGTGACTTTGATCATGAAATTATTTTCTTTCAGGAACTGCTGATCTTCTGGGATTTTCAAACAATAAAATAAAAGAGGTTAGAAAAGAAATATGCCAAATTAGTTTATTAGTTTAAATTTGCACATGCTGAAAGGAGTGAAACATGATCTGCATAATGCAATGCATTTCTGCTCATCGTAGTTATAAAGTGTTTATTTGACTTACAATAGCCTTTCTGTTTGCTTATATCATTGTGGTCATTTTCCTCTGATCTCTCTCATTAACAAGGTGTTTCAGCCTGCAGAGTCTTCCAACACAATAGGTGGTTTGTTTTTCACACCCTTTTATAACTTGACTGGGGGGGGATCATCAGAGACAAGCAGTTTCTAAAAATACCCAGAGCAGAAGATATGGTACCAACAGCCATGCAATGGGTAAAATCCCGGAGAACACTTTTCCATATTCTAAAGTGTGGAGTGGACTTTTATCTGCATGATTTTGTGTGCTGTAAAAGGTGCCAACTGAATGGTGGATTAGATAATTTCATGAATGAGGACTACTGTATTCAGTTTGCATTCAGGCCTGTTAAGCATATATGAACCACAACACTGTTTTAACACAATGTTTAGCATTAGTATGAAAGTTAACACTGAACACACTGTGATCTTTAGTGACCATAGCCAACTTGCACATTCAAAAATAAAATGAATGCAATATTTCAAGATTTTGCAGCGAGTTTATATGCATTGTATTTCACATGAAAGCCATAGCCCATTTCACTAAATGTGATACAAAGCAGAAGAATATGTACTATGAGTCATGCTGAATCTATTTATTACTTGCCCTCTATTAATCTGAGTGTGACTCCTGCTTTGAAGCCTTTGATACTCTGGAGCTCAGCAAAAGGGTCGAGGTTTGCACCAGACATGGAGAGAGCAAGAGATGTCCGAGGGGCCACTTCTTCTTTATTAAGAATCGTCATTAAGGCATCCTGGACCAGACAGAACCCAGGGATCTGTAAAGACAACCACATAAAAATGTCCAACATTTTTAGGGCCCTGTTTTTTCTTTCTCAAGAGAGATTACTGTTCTCTACTACACATCTAATCATTAAATATTATCAGAAAGCATGAAGTACACAAATTAGGGGAGTGAGCCACAAATTTGTACTCAAAAAATTCCTTCTTTGAGATAATGTAACCTGAGAAGTACCTAGCATCCACGTATTTATGGATGTAATAGATATGAACCATTGAATATGAACAGTTAATTTATCTAATTTGTTTAAATAAATAAATATCAACCTATTGACCTCAGTATATCTTATTTATTCTCTAAAAAACAGTCTCACCGTTAGCTCAAACGCATCCACTCCTGCCCCTTGGATCTTCACAGTATATGAGCAATCATCTTCCTTCACCAGTACTCCAGTTTGTTTTCCATTGGCTGAATCTGGACAGTGAAATAATAAGTTACTACATTTGGTATATTTGGGAATGTTTAGGCTAAAATTCATATTAAACGTTGGGCCATTTGTAGTATTTCCCTCATTTTGACACTGCATTTTCATTGCTGTGAAATCTAATCTTCCCAATTAGGATTCAAGCCACTGGAAACCGATAGTGTATATGTATTTGCTGGTACTGTAGCTGCTGCCAGCAACTGGTAGTGTAGCTGTAATGAGAACAACAGAATTCACACTTAAATGTGCTCTGCAGTCATCATCCAGGAATCCTCTCATGCACCCACACGTCTCAGAAGGGAGCTGCCAAATACCTGACCCATATCTAGTAATACAAATGTAAATAATCCAAAGTAAAATGTTGGCTGAGGGAAAATGTTAACTAAAAAATAAGGCATATTTTAAAACCGTTATTTCAGTCTTAAAATGTTCCTCCACCTATCACTTTTACTAATCACAACAGTTAAACATGTACAACAGGTGTTTGAACATTTCTGTTTGAACAGAAAATGAGAAAAATATCTAAAGTATAGCTGAATGGTTCTACATCAAATGAGGTTAAATATAAAATATTGATTAGTAAATCCTAGACTTCTTAAAATTAACATTAACTGGAATAAGAAAGCATTACTTGCAAAAGCAAATGGACAAATTGAATGTATGAAATGGGTAACAGCATCTAAAACCAGGCTAAACACTGATTTCTATTAAACTAATTATAAAAAAAGCTACATTTGTCCACATTTTAAACATTTTAAATTTTATTTGTGCAAGGTGACATAGCTTTAGATCAGAAGGTACTGTAGTTCCAGCCCTGATTTAACATTTTATGTCAACTTCACACCCAGGGACAAGGAGGATCACCTGGATACCTTCTTGGTGCATGCACACACATGTAGTGATCTATCGAAATGCTCAAGGTGGCTGTGTGAAGTCATGCAACCATAATTTTCATTTCTTTCTGTTCACCTCATGTACACCTCAAAGCTTTTTTGTGGTACAGTACAAGATAACTGCTTTAGGTAACCCGTCTTCCAAAAAATGGACTCATTATCTACAATATCTTCAAGTCAGGTTTTTTGTTATCTTTCTAGCATTGTCTAGCATGGTTTTTCTGTTCTTGAGTTAGCTACAAACTATGCTAAGCAGTGGTCCCCAACCTTTTTTGCACCACTGACTGGTTTAATGTCATACAAAATTTTCACGGACCGGCCTTTAAAGTGTGGTGGAAAAATACAACAAAATGAAATGATACGACCGGCATAAAAACTGGTATTTTTTAAATATAATAATAAATTTGAATCCACTGTGTTGTTTGTTCATTTTGCACGCTTAGGGGGTTAAATTTAGTATTAATGTATTATGTGTTAGCGGCTGGAGCAGCCCCTTTAAGAAGGTAGCGGATGTTGGCAAGACATGTGACCGAGGCATCAGGACATGCATCAAGAGTGAGTCATAGACAGATGTGGTGGAATCCGGTCATTTTCCAAAACAAACAACGTTCAGAATCAGATAATAAATAAAACTGAAATTATGCAAGTTATGTATTCTTTCTGTGTGGCCCGGTACTAATTGACCCACGGACCGGTGCCGGGTTGGGGATCACTGAGTATAGCACAAATCCAGGTGCAGCTTTCTTTAGTGTTTTTTTTTTTTCTTTTCACATCTAGCAACTTCTAGTCTGCTAGCATGAATGAATAGTCCTCTCTTGATGTATAATGCATGTTCACCGATAACACATACTAAAGAGTCCTATTGCAGTAACCTTCTAAACAAAGAACAGGTCACACAATTCTAGCCCATGCTGTCCCCCCACCATATTATTGTGCACACCAAATGAATTCAGGCAGGTTGCTATATACACAATACCAGCACGTGTTGAGGGTTTGTGGGAACTTAAAGACTTTCTAATTGGATTATCCTCAAATGCCTGTGGTTAGACCTAAAATATCAGAGAGAGATGCACCTTTGTCTTACTTGCACTAATGCCGCTTTTTGCATGGCAGTTGTCCGCATGTAAGAGGTGCTGCTCTGAAGAGAGACCCCTCCCACCCCTCCCACACCAGCTCAGGTGTCACAGTATCAAGAGGGCTGTGTAAATCCAAGGTATTATATCATCACATAGTTGGACCTAAGGCAACCTATCTAATCCTCAGATTCTTTTAGATGTTTGGAGATGCTGCCACGTGTTGAACTGCATGATTTAGCCACAAAAGTTTGGCTAGCACACAGTAACTCACAGATTAGGACTGCACAACAATGAACACACTGTCAAGACAGAATGACATCTAAGCCCAGAAATGGTGTGCCTGAAAAGCATTATGTAAATTTTAGTTTACACCTAACAAGAACCAGAAAACCTCTGGGACAGGATGCACTGGTCCGTTAGCCTCTTTAGCATATAGTTCTGCTAAGTCCCAATTTACAGTAAATAACACTGAATGCAACCTTTCTAAAAAGATTTGGTTCTCATACAGCTTTATTATTGTTTTAGTGCCCTGATAGAAAAAAACTTAAAAAACTAAACAAGAAAAAAAATGATTTCATGATCATTTGCCCTGAAATGATGTGTGCGACATCATAGTGTTCCTAACAGCTGTCATTTATTTTGTAGTCATTTGAATGTGTTGTGGAATTTTGTGCTGTAATGTTGTCATGTTAATGCCTGTTAATATAAAAAAATCCCTCTCTGCAGAGGTTCTATCTATTTAGACACATGCAGATACTGGATGTTATATAACAGAAAGTTTCATCTTAGTAAACAATAGAGAAAATAAAAATAGCATTATGTGTTACTGACCTCCAAAATAATGTCCTTTGGTTAATAATGGCTCTAAAATACCAGAGTAAGTGCCTTCATAACTATTTATAATAGCAGCACATTATTAGTTAAGCATAATTACAGTATTCTATCTAATCAAATACAAATACCCCTGCATGACCTCCAGAGGTAAAACAACTATTAAAACTACCAATGCTGGTCATCAAAACACACCGTGCCAAATTATGATCAAAAACATGCATACGCAAAGAATTTGTTTCTGTTTGAAACACAAAGCAATATTAAACCAACCAAACCCAGTGAACCTTTTTTTGTGTGTGTGCAAACAGCCAAAAAAACAATTTTATTGCATTATTCGAAATGTGAGTCACTCCGTGTTAGCGGTTCTGCTTTCAGCGTTATATTTGCACATTTGAAATCTTTTAATAAGGCAAGACCCAGCTTGATTTGGTGTAATCTTGCCTGTTATAACAAACCTGCCTAAAGGAAAGAAGAAACTGTCACATTTTCTTGCATAGACACCTGGGGCTTCTAAGCATGTTGGTGGAGGAGGAATTACCCCATGGTGATTGTTGGTTGGCAGTTTGAATCTGGTCCAAGAATGGAAGAATCATTCAAATACAAAGGACACAGAAGCACATGCCCTTCTCTTCAATGCTCAGCAATACATTTTCTAACAGGGCTACACATTTGAATTTCTAAAATATTTTTGGCTCGATGCCAGAACAATCTTCGATAAGGTAGTAAAAGTGCCAGGTTGAAGGAAGGTTTATGACAGTGGGAGGGTCACCCTTTAAATCAAGAAATCCCTAATAAACTATGACAAGCTTTTATTTTCTCTCCACAGAAGTGTTCATCAGCCCGTGTCCTGGAGTTTTTGGAGGTTTTGTTGTTTTATTTGCTTAAAAAAATGTGAGCTAACTAATCATATAACTAATAGTCCCTCTCTTAGTCAAGATTATTTGGGTTGGCCAAATAAGTTGCAAACGAATAAGTCATGCCAGTCTATATGCCATCCCAAAAGTCAAAGCTTTAACGACAGTGGTTACAAAGTGTCCACTGGTTACAGTATACTGTTGAGTGGATTTTTATTTTGCACCAAAAAACAAGCAAGATATTCTGCAAAGGCAACGCTTTTCCTCTAGAACAGTTCAATAGATGATGCAACAACACCTTTACCACTCCATGTGTAAACCCTGCTTGCTATTTCCAGTTCGGGTGGGTGTTAAAGCAGGCAAAGAAACTACAATGTGAAAAGGCAGAGGAAGTTCCAAATTGGAGCTAATGTTCTGCAGAAGAAACTCAGAAAACTGCTGGAAGAAACATTCAGCTCAGGATTGTGTGACAGTAGAGTGTGAAGAGACGAGAAAATACACAGTACAGTCATCTGAAAACTATGTACTGTCAACTTTACTCCTATTACTCTAGGTCCTCTGGGGTATTAGAGAAAACACATATTTCTGCCCAGCTTTAAATCCTGTTTCCCAACATCAACTCTTTTTTCAGCCCAGGAGCAGGGAGGGTTGAACAAAATGGATGAGGGTTGTAAAGTGTTGATGATCTACCCGAAAGAAAAGTAAGGGACAAAAAGAAGGAAAAGAAGGAAAAGAAGGAAAAGAAGGGGGGGGGGGGATCAGGAAGGAAAGATAAACTCCATGGGCTGTTCTTACCCATTTGCTTCTGCTCTCCATTTCCTCTTTTTGCTGAGTCTCTCATTCTGTCCTTTGCTCCACTTCTTTCTCTTATAGAGGTTTTTTTTCGGAAGCGTCAACTTTCTCGATCGTGTACTTTTACAGCGTGGTGTTACCCGAGCTATCAGGTGTGAATGTGCTTCAACTTTTTCACTCCTTTTTTTTTACTCTTCTGTTTTTCCCTCAGCCCTGCCTCTTTTTTTACTCGCTGGCTTTAAGCCAATAAGCCTCCTCCCTCTTTCTCTTCCCCTCCCTCCGCCACTGGACTCGCCTCTGCCAGGCATGTTTGACTGGGTGTGTCCTCTCACTCTTTCACACATCTGCCTGAGAAAGAGTTACCGTGAAATAAAACAGAGAGAGAGAAAGAGAGAGGTAGAAAGATAGATAGACAGCGTCCCTTCCCCCATACTCTCTCTCTCTCTCTCTCTCTCTCTCTCTCTCTCTCAGTTTCCCCTCAGGGGAAGGTGGGAACCTGTGCGTTTTCTGCTTCCACAACTACTGCAGAGTTTTAGGGTTTTTTTGTTTGTTTGTTTTGGACCTTCATAAATGATACAAAAAAATCACACCTTTTACAGTATTGAATATTACAGCAGTGAAACATGCCTGATGCTTCAAAGCATAGTTTTCATAGGATATGTGAAGAATGCATGCGTATGAGTACAGGAGAAATGGCAAAATCTTTCACACACTTAAACCAGTCCTGAATCAGGAGTTACAACGGATTCTTTGACTTCTGAGCAAAACGCAGTTGTGGAGTTGTATAAGTTGTGGAGAAAGATTAGGACAGTAGATCATTTGCTACTATTATTTAAAGATTTGGTGGAAATGCAACAGATTATACAGCCCTTCTAGCTTCAGCATTATTGCTATGCAACATACCAGTTAACCAGTTAAATAACAACAGTAAAATCACCCAAAAATTGTATTAAGCAAGTTAATTAAGTAATAAGGAAGCTAGAAATGAATTTACCAGCTTACAAACATAATCTATTAGTTTGGTCAGGGTTTAGGCAGATGGTCAAGTGGATTTTTCAGCAGGATTCCCAGATTATGAATTAAATGAAGGTTCAAGAAAATAAAGTAAAGGGGACAAGAATTGTACTTCTGTACAATTATGTGGATGTTGAACATCAAATAAACATTTGGCCACCAAAGACATAAAAATGGTTGAGGAGAATAAAACTACATTCAAACTGGTTTTTCGTTTTCATACAAAAATCTCGTCACACCCAAATAACCTGAAAAAAAAGGTACATTTTGTACCACTGAGAGAGGGCACATGCTGCCACATAGTTTTAAGATATGTAAAGATCTTAATGCCTTTGGGCAGATTTTTACACAAGTCATAACAAATCCAGTGGTAAAGTGCCCACTAAGTAGGTCTCTATTAAAGCACTCAGGTAAAATTAAGAGTGAGGTTCTGACCTAAACAACGCTATGCTGCCATGCTAATAAATATGGCAATGATTACTCCACTAATGATTCTCTCTCTAGTATAAAAATAGTTTGCCTCTCATTAGCTGGGTTTTTTGTTTTGTTTTTTTACATCACACAGATCATAATAGCATACTGTCCTCACTTATACAGCACAGGGTCCCAGTCCTTGTCCTGAATGATCCCTTGCACTGCACATTGTAGTGCTTCAGTACAGTTGTAGCTGATAGATGAATTAGGTGATGCACAGAAATGTTGATTGATGAGGGTCCTCCAGATTGGCAACCTGTGCATTTAAAGCTACAACAACTACTACTACAACAACAATAATTATAAAAAGAAGAAGAACTGGACACATATTACACAATTACTGAATACTATAGTATTGAACCATGTCTGTAGCTTCTCCTGGCTTAAAAGGGCATGTAAAGAATGCATGAGTATGAGTACAGCTGAAAAGGTAGTGAATTTCACACACTTAACCAGTCATGAATCAGGATTTACAATGGATTTTTTGAATTCTAGAAAGAAAAATATGTCAGAGTAATGGAGGAAAAATAGGGCAGGCCTTCAACTTGCACTGTCAGCTCTCCATGTTAAGTTTATTAACAACTCATTTGATTATTTTAGTGATACTGTAAATTTAGCCTGGTCTTAACAGTATATATATATATATACATATATGTGATATATATATATGTGATATATATATATATATATATCACAAAAGTGAGTACACCCCTCACATTTTAGCAACCATTTTAATAAATCTTCTTAAGGGTCAATACTATAGAAATTATATTGATATATGATTATATATATCAGTAAAGATTTACTGTCCTCTAAAAATAACCCAACATACAGATATTGTTGTCTAAATATCTGGCAAAAAATGTGAGTACACCCTTTGTGAGATACTGTAAATATTTACAAAGTATGTGGACACGTTACACGTTTGCTGAACATCCCATTATAGATTGAATCCTTCCTTTGCTGTTATAACAACCTTCACAGTTCTGCAAAGGCTTTTCTACTAGATTTTGCAAAATGTAAGGGATATGATAATTTAGCCACAAGAGCATTAGTGAGGTCAGACTCTGATGGTTCAGCTAAATTGGGTCATTAAATACAAGAAATGGAGAGAAAAAAGGTGTAAGGCTATAATGGATGCATCAAAAAACTCAGCCAATGCATCGATATGAAGCTCCTTAATAAACATATAAAAGAACATGTTGGGTAAAAGTATAGAATATTACTTAGGCCTACTAATTTGTAATAGAAGTTGACTACTGCGTTCATATAGAAATAGATTTTTTTCTTTTTTTTTTTAAGTAAAAAGTGAAAGTTTTCAGTCAGACTAGACAAAAGAGGGTAAACCTTGCATCACTATGTACACAAACGTGTGTACATACTGTAAGTAGAGTCAACACCTAGGCAATTTCAGTAACATGATAGGATTATAGTTTAATTATTAAAAAAAAGTAAAAAAAAAAAAAAAAAAAAAAAAAGGGTGTGTCAGTATACACCACTATATATTCAATCTATTACATTGCAGGGTTATTTAAATAACTACAGTTACATTTCATATAGATCAACGTAATTTAGGCACAGCAGTAAAACATGTTGGTATAAATAGAGAGGGGTATTTGGAAGGGGGTTGAAATTGAAACTCACCAGACAAGTTTAACACTGTTCCAGATCTTATCTATACTAAGAATGTTTATTACCTCTTTTGTCAGACCAATTCAATCCTTAAAGTAATATATTACCCAAAGCTTCCAAGACACAAAAAAAAAACACCTGAGAAAATAGTTTGTTGGATGTTCAGTATAGCAGATTATTTCATAAAACTTTTCATTACAGCCATAGTTTGTGACAAAGTATATAACGCAGGCATTGCAATAAAGAGTTTATTCAAAATAAAGGGGGGGAAATGTTTAAAAACATTTTAAACATTTTTGAAAGTAATCAAAAGTCATACAAATATCACTCACAATTATGACACAGAATACTCTTGCATTCCTGTTGTATACAAATCAGAGGCATTTTGTAAAAATGACCAAAAAAAAACAAACAAAAACATTATTCATGGTAGTTTCCCTAACAATTTTTTACAGTTAAAGTTTTGAATTTATTCTTTTCCCCTCTTTCTTACTACATTTCAAAATGTAATTAAACCAGTTTAAACATACTCGCACCTTCAATGGTGATTCTTTCCAGTTTAGGATTAAATATATGGACAGAAGCTCCATATTCCTACAGATTTCATCCATCAAATCCACAGTTTGTTAATGAATGAATAAATACACATTATCTCATAAAAGTGAGTACAGCCCTTACATTTCAGCAACCATTTTAGTATCTTCTCAAGGGACAATACTATAAAAAATGGAACTTTGATACGTTTCGTGTTGGAACCACTCAATGAACTGCAGCTCCCCAGTACCAGCAGCACTCATGCAGCCCCAGACCATGATGCTACCACCACCATGCTTGACTGTAGGCAAGACACAATTTTCTTGTTACTTCTCACCTACACAGCATGAGAACTCAACTCCTTTGAGGCCTGTACCGAGTGAAACCCATCTTGAAAATCCTCTTTAATCATCTTGAGTGAAAGTGCATCCCAGGAACAGCCTGTGCAGGTCTGGTGAATCTTATGCCCAGGAGGATTAAGGCAGTGCTAGATAACAATGGTGCTCACACAAAATATTGCCATTTTGGATTTAGTCTTGACAGGTTTACTTGGGGTGTACTCACTTATGTTGCCAGTTATTTTGACAATAATGGCTGTATGTTAAGTTAAATTTTGGAGAGCATATACTGCTATACAAGCTACACATTGACTACTAAAGTATATCCAAGTTTCATTTCTATAGAATTGTACCTTGAAAAGATACTAAAATGGTTGCTGAAATTTGAGGGGTGCACTCACTTTTGTGAGACACTGTAAAAAATATACAGGTAAAATATCCACTGGTCTCCAAAAAGACAAGTTAAGATCATCTGCAGTCTTGATATGTGTGTTTATGCAGGTGTGAATTCTGCAAGTCCTGCTGTGTAATATTTCAAGGGGCAGTGTGTTAGTGTTTCCACTAATGTGTGAAAAGGTACTACGAGTGTGTCAGACAGGAGGCCAGCTCTTGGTGACTTCTTCATGAACAGACTTGGGAAGCCACTGGCAGTATGCTGACAGAAGAACTGTTAGGAGAAATAAACAGATTTAATTTTAAACAAACATTAGACATTAAGTAGTACCTAGTTGTCACTTATCCCACAAAAGCTTTTGCATGTGGAGAGAGAGATCGCCAACAAGTGGTTCTACTGGAAACACGTGAAGCCAGCCACCATCATTAAGCTGCTGTATATTACATCACAAAACAGAAAAACACACTTAGAAAGGCTAAATAGACTCTTCTGTAAGAGTTAAGAGATGCACATGAGTGGTTAGTGCAACTCTGACTAACAAAAAATAAATAAATCATCCTACTCACCCAGAGAACAGGGCCAAGTATGCTCTCATACACTCCTGGCTACAGTATAATGTAGGCCTTCTGCCACTGCCGGTTTCTGAACACTCCGTTCTAACAACTTGATTTGAATTCAACTAAATGTTTAACACTCTATAATCCCAAAACCTCAGCAAGTAACAGGCATTAGATAGATAATGATAGGTATGTGTGTTTTAGACCTAATAACTTGGAACACTCTGATTAAAAGTCCCACAGCACATACAGCCAGATCCATAAGTATTTGGACAGCGGCGCAAATTTTGCCTCCGTACACCACCCCAATCGGTCGGACATGAAGCAATCAAGATTTCATTGAAGTGTCAAATTTCATCCTTCTTTCAGGTAATCATTATTTTTTATATGTAATATTTATATATATATATATATATAATATATATTAAGAAACTACAGATTTTTTTAAATACATAGTGGCTGTATGGTTCACAGGCAAGTCTAAATATTTGTATATTTTTAACGATGTAAACACTTGAATTAAAAATAAATCAGCCATTAGGGTTGCACAAGCCAGTGCACTCTTAGTGCCCCAGCCCAGGGCATCTAGCGTAAAACGTGCCAAATCAAAGATGCAGATCACGAACCAGAAATTCATACAGGATCGGTCGAGGCCCGGGTTACCAACGACCGCCACAGGTATTGTTAGCCAACAGGGTACCAGTGGAAATTGGGCTACTGTTGGCCGAAGGAGGAGAAGGAGAGGAGGGCGTCGTCCACAGAGACAGCAGGAAAAGGAGAAGTGGAGGAGAGTGGAGGTTCAGGTTGGTACTTTAAATGTTGGTACTATGACTGGTAAAGGGAGAGAGGTAGCTGATATGATGGAGAGGAGAAAGATAGATATGTTGTGTAAGGAGAACGGTAGATAAATTGTAGTAAAGACAGGAACACTGCAGGTTTGAACTGTTCTTTCATTGTGTAGATAGAAAGAGAAATAGTGTAGGGGTGATCCTGAAGGAGGAGTTTAGTAAGATTGTAGTGGAGGTGAAGAGAGTTTCTGACAGGGTGATGAACGTGAAGCTGGAAGTTGAAGGGATGATAAATGTCATCAGTGTCTATGCTCCACAAGTGGGTTGTGAGATGGAGGAGAAGGACAAATTCTGGAGTGAATTAGATGAAGTCCTTGAAGGTCTACCTAAGAATGAACGATTGGTGATTGGGGCAGATTTTAATGGGCATGTAGGTGAAGGGAACAGAGGTGATGAGGAGGGGATGGGTAGTTATGGCCTTAAGGAGAGGGATGTGGAAGGGCAGATAGTGGTAGATTTTGCTAAAAGGATGGAAATGGCAGTGAAGAAGAAGGAGGAGTGCAGGGTGATGTATAAGAGTGGAGGAAGGTGCACACAGGTGGATTATGTTCTATGTAGGAGATGTAACTTAAAGGAGATTGGAGACTGTAAAGTGTTGGCAGGGGAAAGTGTAGCTGGACAGCATCGGATGGTGGTCTGTATGATGGTTTTGGAGGTGAAGAAGAGGAGGAGAGTGATGACTGAAAGAAGAATAAGATGGTGGAAACTGAAGGAGGAAGACTGTAATGTGAGATTCAGGGAAGAGGTCAGACAGGGGCTCAGTGGTGGTGAAGAAGGGCAACTACTGAAAAGGTGAAAGGGAGACAGCTAGAAAGGTACTTGGTGCAACATCTGGAAATAGAAAGGAAGAAAAAGAGACGTGGTGGTGGAATGAGGAAGTTCCAGGCTGAAAGAAAAGGTGACAATCTGTGGACAAGAGTATGGTTTCATGCTGAGGAAGAGCACTACGGACGCATTATTTGCTTTGAGAATGCTGATGGAGAAGTATAGACAAGGTCAGAAGAAGTTGCATTGTTTGTTTGTGGATTTAGAGAAAGCCTATGACAGGGTGCCGAGAGAGGAGTTGTGGTATTGTATAAGGAAGTCAGGTGTATCAAAGAAGTATGTGAGGGTGGTGCAGGACATGTATGAGGATAGTGTGACAGCAGTGAAGTGTGCAGTAGGAATGACAGACTGGTTCAAAATGGAGGTTGGACTGCATGGTGAGGGATGGGGAGATTGAGATGGTTTGGACATGAGTTATATTGGTAGGCGAATGTTGAGGATGAAGCCACGAGGAAGGAGGAAAAAAGGGAGGCCAAGGAGAAGGTTTATGGATGTGCTGAGGGAAGACATGCAGGTAGTTGGGTTGAAAGAGGCAGATGTAGAGGACGGGGGGTATGGAGACAGATGATCCGCTGTGGCAACCCCTAATGGGAGAAGCCGAAAGAAGAAGAAGAAGAAGAAATACTTGGATAAAAATCATTTATGGTAAATGTCTGCCTGAAGTCTTTAACCCATGAACATAAAAAAAAAAAAAATTGTTTTGCCAGCCTGCCCCTCATGTTACTGCCTCTGCCTTTTATTGCCACTTGCTTGTGGGTTTTTCTGTCATCGGCTTTGTAAAACAGTAAGTAAAAAATAATGCTCAGTTTGGTTGAGGTTTATTAACTAGTCTGTATGAAGGAGAAAACTTGATTGCTTTATATCAACCCCCCCGCTGAGCTAACTTGCTATATACTGAAGACATTAAGATTTGACATCAAAATGTCAGTTATTTTTGTTTAAAATTTCACATGCACTACCTTCAACTCACATCATAAATATAAAAAAGTTTAGTGATTATATCAGTTCCAGAGAGGTTGTAGCCTACCAGAGCATTGAGACTCATGAGAAAATATGTTTATGAAAACCTGAAAAAAAGTTTTTTTCCCAAGCTACTGGCTATGGCCTGAAATGCCCACACCTACTTACATTTTTCATTTTTTTTCCATGCAGCTTCTAAGGCATCTCGGCTGTCGACTTTTTCTGACACCAATGCTCCCAAAAGATTTTCAGTTCGAGGCTGAAGCCTAAAATATATACATTGACACATTTTATACATCTTTCACCTATGCACAGAAAATTATTTATATATGTGGCTTGTGTTCTTACTTGGCCCATGTCTTCAGCATAGTTGTAGGGCTCGACAGTAAGCATGTACTGTGTCGCTGTAGTTTAGAACACACCTGGAGCATGTAACCCAGAAGTTAATCTCTAATTTCTCCATGTAATATGCATCTTACACACACAGATAGAAGCACACACAAAACACTTACCTGTCCTTCCAGCAGAAACTTTGCAAAGAGTTTGTATCGCTCAAGCCCTTCAGGATGATCCATCTCAATGGCAGGAAGCTTCCACCCAACTCTGACTACAAATAAGGATGTGCACACAGTTTGTTAAACTAGAAATAAAACAGCATGCCTCATCCATTAATCCATCTGGGCAGGGCGGAGGGGCTAAGAAAGCGAAAGGGGTCTTACAGAAAGTGCTCTGTTGTCGACATTTCACTTTGCCACTGAGGGTGCAGTACCATGGGGCAGGGCTTTGTTCTGGTCCGCTGAAGTGACAGTACTGGGGCAGAAGCTTAGGGATCCAATCAGCCTGCACTGCACACACTCCTATAAGTAACATGAATCATGTAAGTATTAGAGCACAATAGTTTCTACAAGTCTTTAGCAATTCTCCAAAACTTCTCTATATCAGGAGTATGTATGCAATTTTTAAAGGAACAGTTCTATACAAAGGTATGGATAAGCCACTAATATTACTAAATGGAGACAAAGTTATATTTTAAAGCTTAAAAATGAATGATAAGTCTACAAAAATATAATGTACAGTAAGTGTTTTGTTTTTCGTACTGTTGCTGACAATGTGACTGTAAGTGCCACAAAATGGCTTATAAAGAAACACCATTGGTAAAATCTTTTAACACTGGTAGAATAAAAGCATACCACATTTTTCCCCATTATTTTAACATTCATTTGTATTTTTTTAAGCTATACAATTACTTAGCAGATATGCTAAATTAAATATCTATGAGAGCTCCCCCAGCTCTAGTAGCAAGTTGCTGGTCCAAGAGCTAATTCATGTACCTAATTTACATGTAACTGCAACTGTAGGCTATGTGTTTGTGTTAATGAAACTAGTTACTGAGCTATACGCAGTTCAAGTAAATTTTTAGTCATTTGATAACCCCAGATTTGCAGACCACCAGTTGCTAACTTCTGTAAAAAAAATAATAGGCAGAGAGAACAATGCCCTCATGTGTGTTGTATATGAGGGTATATTCAGTCTAAAGACTAAAAGATAAGACTAGGGCCCGGTAAAGACACTCAAAACAAACATTGAAACCAATCCTGAGATAAACAAACTGTAACACTCTTGTGCTAATGAATATTAGCCTGATCATTAATACATTTCTTTAAACAGAATTCTATTTTCAAATATTAATTAGCATTGTAGTGTTGACCTTTTTCAGTCAATAGCTGATACATAACAATAAACAAATAAATAAAAACATTTGGAAACGTGTGTGTAGTCTGACATTGTAACATGTTTCTATTACCAAATCTATTCCCACAGTTAATATGCTTATGCAAACACAACCTTGCATGCACACGCACGCACACACACACACACACCTCTCATGTACATTTTGGTAGTTTCCATGATCTCTTGATAGACAACAAACTCAGGCAGTTCTTTGTGAAGTGCAGAGGAAGGATGTATAAACACAGGCTCATCCAGGAGCGGAGTCTAAACAAATACAAAAAATACAGTATTCAAAACATTGAGCTGTTTATCACGCAAGTTACATTACTATAAACCATAACAGTTATTTCTAACTGAAAGTTATATATAAAAAAAAAAAATTGTAGCTTAATCTAAACTGAGTGAAAGATTATAAATATTATAATCATCTTTTTAAAGATTTTAATTATACAATCAAACACAAGCTCTGAGATTGGTAGTGACTGTGTTTTCACCTTGTAGCCATTTCTCCACTTTGGATCCAGTAGCTCCTCAGTTTGTACTCGTCTAGCCAGATGATCTCCTAAACCAGCCAGCACAATCTGCCTCAGGCACACAACCTGAGATTCAGTCGGGGGTGCCATTTTGTTGTCTACACACACCCCCGCATCAGAACACACAGCATTAACTGTGTCGGAGAAAAGAATATATCAGCACACAGACATGATACAAAGGTAGTGCTGACGAGAACCTATTTATATTGTACTGTCATATCAAAACTAATTCAAGCAAAGGCCACCTGTGTAATAGTCCTCATATTGTTTATAATGAATCAATAGAAGAATAAAGGTTTATTGTTCTACAAATGGTATAATTCAGGAAAAGAAACACAAGACTATGAATACTATACAGGGAGTGCAGAATTATTAGGCAAATGAGTATTTTGACCACATCATCCTCGTTATGCATGTTGTCTTACTCCAAGCTGTATAGGATGGAAAGCCTACTACCAATTAAGCATATTAGGTGATGTGCATCTCTGTAATGAGAAGGGGTGTGGTCTAATGACATCAACATCCTATATCAGGTGTGCATAATTATTAGGCAACTTCCTTTCCTTTGGCAAAATGGGTCAAAAGAAGGACCTGACAGGCTCAGAAAAGTCAAAAATAGTGAGATATATTGCAGAGGGATGCAGCAGTCTTAAAATAGCCAAGCTTCTGAAGCGTGATCATCGAACAATCAAGCGTTTCATTCAAAATAGTCAACAGGGTCGCAAGAAGCGTGTGGAAAAACCAAGGCGCAAAATAACTGCCCGTGAACTGAGAAAAGTCAAGCGTGCAGCTGCCAAGATGCCACTTGCCACCAGTTTGGCCATATTTCAGAGCTGCAACATCACTGGAGTGCCCAAAAGCACAAGGTGTGCAATACTCAGAGACATGGCCAAGGTAAGAAAGGCAGAAAGTCGACCACCACTGAACAAGACACACAAGCTGAAACGTCAAGACTGGGCCAAGAAATATCTCAAGACTGATTTTTCTAAGGTTTTATGGACTGATGAAATGAGAGTGAGTCTTGATGGGCCAGATGGATGGGCCCGTGGCTGGATTGGTAAAGGAAAATAAATAATAAAATAAAACAGATAAACAGATATCCCCCTAAAATAGCTAAAACTAAAAACTACTTCCAAAAATATTCAGCTTTGATATTAATGAGTTTTTTGTGTTCATTGAGAACATGGTTGTTGTTCAAATTAAATCCTCAAATAAAATTAATCCTCAAAAATACAACTTGCCTAATAATTCTGCACTCTCTGTATAATAATGAGCTTTATGTTTAATATATTTGAATCTGATTCAAAGTATATCACTAGCATAAGACTTTTTTTTATGTCCTTGAATTATGTATAGTTTTTTTGTTGTTGTTTATAATCTTTTTAAATAAGCAATGGTTTCGACAATTATTATGCCAGTGATATTAGGTCTTGCTTTTTTCTGAAATGTGTCACATGTAATACACATTTTGGGTATTTAAACAAATGTGTTGTTTCCTCAACAGGCCCATCTTGCCTATGCATATTAACCAGACTATGTATGTCTGTGCTATGTCCATTTTGTAAAATTGACAGCAACTCATCTGTGTTGTCAGGAACTAAGGAACCAATGAACATGATGTGTCTGTTAAGAAAACAAAGCTGGACTAGTGGAGTAGATATTGGCTCATAAAACAGCTAGGGCTGCCATGTCTGATGATACACTGATGACAAATGTATTTAGTTTTCAGTATACACACAAACCAAATTGTGCCATCATGAAATTTGCCAGGAAGTGCTAGAATATATATCTGGTTGCAATTACTAGACAGTTTAGACTTGGCCATAAAGATTTACAACGACGTGAGTATAATATCCAACTCAACAACAAAAAAGACTAGTAAAACACACAATCAATCATCGAAATGAATATTTCAAAAGAGCACTGAACCTGCATTAGTGAGCTGTCCCCGCAGCCTCCGTATCTCCAGCATTGCTTTGTAGCGAAGGCCGTTTTCTTCACAGAACTTTGGTGTGCAGCCAGCAAACTCACAAGCCCCTACAGCACCTACACACACACACACACACACACACGTGCCATTAAATGTAACCAAATAAAATAAACCATTGTCATATGTTAGTTTGTAAGGAAGAGTAGAGTGTACCTAGCAGCACCATGAGATCTCCCAAAAGTAAAGACTGGCCCTGGCCTGCCCACAACCTCCTCATCTGACTGAAGCGTGCTTTTCTGCCAGCCAGCTTACTGCTCTCCTCTTCACTACTTGCTGGCCTGAGGGACACAAATAAAAACAGAGACAGACATTATTTCATAATTATGAATATTTTCTACCCTGAACGATAAATCTTTTCTTCTTTACCTGTCCAGTTCCTCAAAGATCTCTCGAACAGTCATGGCTGCCACTATTGTTATGGTGTAGGGCATGCAGCCCTGCTGGCGGCCCAGTGCAAGCATTTTAGCATAACGTGGTGAGACAGGAAATGCTGCCATGGCACGTCCCAGAGGGGTTATAGGACATGATAATCGGGCCCTCTCCATATCTACCATTCTGGAAAAGATGCACAAAAGTGCAATCAAAGTTTACTAAATAACATGACAAAATAAAAAGCAAAAACAAGTGTGTCCCATACCATTGACGCCAGTTATTTCGGACACTGGTCTCCAAATTTCTTTTAACTTTCTAATAACTACTTAATTCTCAAATTTAAGTTTTTATTTTAATCCAAGTAATATAACTGAATGCTTAAGTACACTTACATGGCTTAATCATGCTCTTGGTTGAGATATATTTACAATAGAGTTACTTTTAAGTACATTTAAAAGTCGCTTGGTAAAATTTATTAACTATTATTAAACTTTATGCCATTACATTATTAATCAACCAGCTCAGGTTCCTACTTAAAGTACAACAAGCTAGCTTAGCAGCTCCATATTAATTATATGTAACTAATATTCCTTAAAATACATTTATCATATGGGAAGTAATTTCATTCTAAATAAAGATTTAAAAGGATTATTTGGAAAATAATTTTACATAAAAAATGTTTTGCATTCATTCCATTAACAAACGTGGAATTGAGGTGGGTAAAAAATATGTACTGCCGACAGCCATTATTTTTGGCTTCACTCACAATGCATTCCATTCAATCCCCCTTCACTTTTGTGCATTTTGTTATGTTGCAGTCTGATACTACAAACAGTCAAATAGGTTTTTTTTCTCCCCCTCATTAATCTACTAAACTGACAACTTAAAATTGAAAAGAAATTAAAGCGGGGAGGTCTGGCTTTTTTGTTGCATTTTGTTGTACCTCTGTTATGATGTCCACACATATACATGCAATTAACATTTTAAACACATGTAAATGATAACCGAGTTCCACTAGATCATGTGTTATAATAGTATGCCAATACAGAGAGTGGTACATTGGGTGCATACCTTTCATTATTTCTTATTCATTTACTCTATTTATACTGCACTTATACAGAACAGATGATATTATTAAATACTCATTTCTATACATTATTAAATAGATTGTCTGCAAGACTGCTTATTTGTCCTTCGTAATTACAAACACAGACTACTGCCCCCTCCTGGGGTTTCATTTTTTCATACAGAATGGATGAAGGTCAGCTGTTATATTTGTTGTTGGTTATTGTGCAAATCCCCCCAGAACATGAGACAACGATTTGGTTGTTGTGAATCCTTTAAAAAAAAAAACCTACCGCCCCTGGCGCGGTGGTTCCTCTAGAGCACCCAGAGAGATGAGCAGCTGCTCAGCAGACATCAGTGCTTCAGAAGAGGGTGGAGTAGGGAACGGAAAATTCACCACCTGCAAACACATGGGACATGCATACATGATTTAATTAGTGAGAAAACACTTGTTTTGGTTATGTAGTTAGCATCCTTGTTTAAGTGTTACACAAAGCATAAGTAACATGTAAAATGCCCCCACCACCCCAAACCTTTACCTTCTCAATGTTGAGATCTTTCATTTGCAAAACCAGGTCGTCGACAGGGCGGCGAGTGATCTCAGCCTCAGAAAACTCGCTGAAATCACTAAACACGGCAGATGAGTAGAGTCTGCACACATCACACAAAAAATACAATCACACACAAGCGAAAATTATTACGTTTTCCCCATCCTGAAAAAACTCAAGAACAACCAACCTATAGCAATGTCCTGCCTCTGTTCTTCCTGCCCTTCCAGCTCTCTGATTGGCCGAGGCCTGTGACGTCCAGCTGACCTTAAAGGAAGAGACTCCTGTCACTCGGTCATAAAATCTCTTCTTCACCCGACCACAGTCAACCACGTACTTAATTCCTGGAATAGTGAGGGATGTCTCTGCCACGTTGGTGGCCACCACACACAAGCGAGCACCTGGTGGAGGTGGACGAAACACCTGTACACACATTCAAAAATATACATCCTGAATAATAATAATAATAATAATAATAAGATACGTTTTACAAAAACGCAAATAAATTAAAGAAATACAAAATTTGGGGTACGTTAACGGTGCTTTCACATAATACCTGTTTGAGGTGATTTTGGTTCCTATTAGTGCAGTTTGACTGCAGTGATTATCCACTAGGAATTAGAAGGCTTTGTGATCTGTACCTCAAATGATTGTTTACCGTTTTTGTAGCCTTACCATTTTAACCAATTATTTATTTAGCCATACTCACTCCCTAAATAAACGACTTCATGCCATTTATATTTTTTTATATGTGCAGTGTGAAGTCAAACAAACCAAAAGTTGCCATTTTTGCACCGATTCAGACCAATAGGTGTGAAAACACACTGACAACAGTGCTAACTTTTCCCATATAATATGCATATGTTAAAAACACTGTGCAAATAAATAAAATATATTACTTTAGCTTGCTGCTCTGGTGCCAACAGGGAGTAAAGTGGCAGCACGTACAGAGGAATTGAGGGATCAGCCTTCTCCTCTAAGAGTAAAAATAAACACAAACATACAGGTTAATCTCAGTGTACAACTCTTTCTGGATAACCTTTATATACAAACACAAAATAATAAAATCGACCAGTGTCTTCTGGTTGATCGCCTAAATCCAGATCTGAGCCTTCATCATCCTCATCATCAAAGCCAGCCTGTCGATCTTCATCTCCTTCATCCACGGGTAAGGCAGAGTAGTTGTTCAGATCAATGCGAGGAAGAGACTGGAAGAGAAAGAGAGAAGCTGGTGAGTCCCATGGGAGAGATGCAATCAGTAGAGGTGCAACAAGTAAACAATCCATACCACTGATTTCTTCTGTTTCTGCCTTTTAAATTTCCTCAGCTCCTCTGGTGCGTCCTCCATTTCTGTATCAATCAAAGATAGTACATGGTTCTCAGGTTTTTGCTAGATATTTGTGTGTGTGTGTGTGTGTGTGTGTGTGTGTGTGTGTGTGTGTGTATACCAGTATTCTGTGTGTTTTTTGGTCTATAAGGAAAAGCCTTTCTCAGTCTCCTGCACACAGAATGCACCTCAGCCTGGCCAGTCAGAAACAGCAGGATACCCCCTACAAGTGAATAAGAAAATGCATTGTGATGTCTACATGTCCTGCAACGTGGACTTAAAGAAACTCAAAAACACAGTTTAATCTGCCTCTTCTTCTTCTTCTCCCATTGCAACTAGCAAGAATACACTTCGAGCTTTTGCCTCCCCAGTGTTCGCAATAGCCAATGCAGCAACATGAAAAAATCTACAGATTCACTCACCTAACGTGACTAAAAGACAGTTCAATTTATATTAAACTATTTTTGTGATATTGTAATGAGTGTTCTAATGTTAACTTTAAAGTGTTTTTACATTTATTTTGATATACGAGGTGGTATCAAAATGTTTCAAGACTAGTCACTTTTGCCGAACGTCCTCCCTCAGATGACCTAAAACCTAGCAGAAGAACTCGCTATTGACTGGGCACGTGGGACGAATTCTTGATGCACAATGCCAAGAATGTACAAAAAGATGATAAGCACACACTTGGTAAAGCTGAAGACCTGCCTCGCCTCTTTCGATTATAGAGATAATGGGTTCTTCCACTGTGGAACCCATTATCTGTGAAGTCTCGTGGTCGTGCCCCTACACCCAAGTTTTATCACCGGTAACGATCCTCGACATCAAGGACGGGTCGTCCACGGCGCGCAGATGGAGGTATCGGCAGACTTTAATCCGGTGTACCTTCTGTTTCTGCGTCAGCAGCCTTTGTTCTAACTTGCTGTCCATGATGAAATCACAGATGTGGGAAGGCACGTGGTCAGAATAGCACCAGTTGCACAGCTCCTGATGTACACGGTACAGTGTCTTTTGGCACACTGACTTATAAAAGTCGGTGCCACAGTGACTGTGTGCAGCCTTGTGCTGACATCGGTCAGCATTCTACAAAACTAGTCTCGAAACCTTTTGATACCAGCTCATATGAACCTATACAGGGAGTGCAGAATTATTAGCCAAGTTGTATTTTTGAGGATTCATTTTATTTGAGAATTTAATTTGAACAACAACCATGTTCTCAATGAACACAAAAAACTCATTAATATCAAAGCTGAATATTTTTGGAAGTAGTTTTTAGTTTTAGCTATTTTAGGGGGATATCTGTGTGTGCAGGTGACTATTACTGTGCATAATTATTAGGCAACTTAACAAAAAACAAATTTATACCCATTTCAATTATTTATTTTTACCAGTGAAACCAATATAACATCTCAACATTCACAAATATACATTTCTGACATTCAAAAACCAAACAAAAACAAATCAGTGACCAATATAGCCACCTTTCTTTGCAAGGACACTCAAAAGCCTGCCATCCATGGATTCTGTCGGTGTTTTGATCTGTTCACCATCAACATTGCGTGCAGCAGCAACCACAGCCTCCCAGACACTGTTCAGAGAGGTGTACTGTTTTCCCTCCTTGTAAATCGCACATTTGATGATGGACCACAGGTTCTCAATGGGGTTCAGATCAGGTGAACAAGGAGGCCATATCATTAGATTTTCTTCTTTTATACCCTTTCTTGCCAGCCACGCTGTGGAGTACTTGGATGTGTGTGATGGAGCATTGTCCTGCATGAAAATCATGTTTTTCTTGAAGGATGCAGACTTCTTCCTGTACCACTGCTTGAAGAAGGTGTCTTCCAGAAACTGGCAGTAGGACTGGGAGTTTAGCTTGACTCCATCCTCAACCCGAAAAGGCCCCACAAGCTCATCTTTGATGATACCAGCCCAAACCAGTACTCCACCTCCACCTTGCTGGCGTCTGAGTCGGACTGGAGCTCTCTGCCCTTTACCAATCCAGCCACGGGCCCATCCATCTGGCCCATCAAGACTCACTCTCATTTCATCAGTCCATAAAACCTTAGAAAAATCAGTCTTGAGATATTTCTTGGCCCAGTCTTGACGTTTCAGCTTGTGTGTCTTGTTCAGTGGTGGTCGACTTTCTGCCTTTCTTACCTTGGCCATGTCTCTGAGTATTGCACACCTTGTGCTTTTGGGCACTCCAGTGATGTTGCAGCTCTGAAATATGGCCAAACTGGTGGCAAATGGCATCTTGGCAGCTGCACGCTTGACTTTTCTCAGTTCACGGGCAGTTATTTTGCGCCTTGGTTTTTCCACACGCTTCTTGCGACCCTGTTGACTATTTTGAATGAAACGCTTGATTGTTCGATGATCACGCTTCAGAAGCTTGGCTATTTTAAGACTGCTGCATCCCTCTGCAATATATCTCACTATTTTTGACTTTTCTGAGCCTGTCAGGTCCTTCTTTTGACCCATTTTGCCAAAGGAAAGGAAGTTGCCTAATAATTATGCACACCTGATATAGGGTGTTGATGTCATTAGACCACACCCCTTCTCATTACAGAGATGCACATCACCTAATATGCTTAATTGGTAGTAGGCTTTCCAGCCTATACAGCTTGGAGTAAGACAACATGCATAACGAGGATGATGTGGTCAAAATACTCATTTGCCTAATAATTCTGCACTGTAATTCGAATACAAATATAAATAGTTTAGTCCATTTAACTTGTGTTTCCCCATGGACCATTATTCTCTCGCACCACACGCCAAACACTGGAGCGCTCTGGACACGTTAACACAGAAGAAGCTGCCTATTGGAAAAATTAGAGTAACAGGGAGAAAACAGCAAGGGGCGAGGAGAACATTTATATAGTTGCCAGTTTCCACCACATAAAAAAGCACACATGATTACTGGTGGATGCAGCAGCAATGTTGATGTTTACGAGAAACAAACTCGAAATTATGGGAAAAAAATTTGGAAATTAGGCAAAGTTCCTTTTTTTGTTTTTGTTTAAATGGGTTTAGTTTTCACTGATATTCTTGCATGCAATTTTAGCAATAAAATGTAAATGTTTCTAAAAAGGAAACATCACTTGTTCATTTTAAAAGACCTGTCTTTTTTTTTTAGTAATAAGCTTAAAAAAATAAAAAAATTCTTCTTATCCGATTACTTTAATAATAATTGAAATAATCAATAGAATACTCCATTACTAAAATTAGCGATAGCAACAGCTCTAAACAAATTAAAAAGTTCATATTTGCTCTACAAATGAACAAAAAAGAAACAATTAAAAATTGTGTATGTGTGTGCATGCACGTGTGTCTAACCCGGTGGCAGCATGCGGTGAATCTTGCATGTCTTGCGAAAGGCCTCCGCTACATAATCCTCCATTGGTGTGCGCTTGTTGAAGTGAACAGTGACTGGGAACTGGCGAGCCTCTACCTGTGTACAGACACGTGCACACAATTTTGTTAAAAAAGCTGCTGAATCATAAATAAAATAAAAGCGAAGATTTAGTTCATCCTTCAGATATACTGATAGGCCTGAAACTAAAACAGAAAAAAAGTGGAAGTGGTTGATACCTTTATGACTGGTGGAGGAGTTCGAAACAGTCTCTTGTTTTCAGTAAAGTCCTCCACTCGCAGCGTAGCAGACATGATCAGAAGTTTCATGGGTAAACCTTTCTGTAGGTTCAACACATTACTGTTAACCAGGGTCTCAATATGGCTACAAGCTTTCAGTCCAACTAGGCAGAAGTCACACTTGTTTCATCAGTTTATCTTGTGCTCCTATAAACTATTAAGTGTTTTTTTCCCTTTTATTTAGCTGGAATGAAATCCTACAGCCACGCCGGCCTACTACTAATAAGATTGTTTTAGCCTTTCTCAAGAAAGTGTGTGTGTGATACCTTATTGCGGAGTGCCACTATGCGTGAGAGCAGACCGATGAGGATGTCAGTGTAGACACTGCGCTCGTGAGCCTCATCAATAATGATCACGCTGTATTTCTGCAACAGGAAGTCCTGAACACAAAACAAAATTAGGCCATGAACAGAGGGTGGCAAATGTTTTTGTTATGTGTGTAAGCATATTTACCTTTTGAACCTCTTTCAGCAAGACACCGTCTGTCATAAACTTGATCTTGGTGTCTTTTGTCACATTGCCTTCAAATCTGATCTGATAAGACACCACCCTGGAGAGAACACACACACACACACACATTATATATCTATATCTATCTATCTATCTATCTATCTATCTATCTATCTATCTATCTATCTATATACATACATGCATACACACACACACACACACACACTTATTAATTAGTCCTTTCTATTTCTGCAATTCAGGCTATGACTAAAATCTGCTAGTTTTTCTATGGTCTATAGACTATGACGTCTGGAATTTTTTTTCTTCTTTTTTTTTTTTTTTTATTTAAAGAATGTTCACAAATATGTACACACAGAGATTAAGCCTGTCACCCTGTCATTTATAATTCTCATTGCACATCAGGCATTCTGAGGGTGGAGAATCTGAGTCCGAGGCTGGTTAAGTCTGAATACCACAGTCAAATTCATTTACACACCCCGTGGAAAGGTTCATCTCATTGGCCACACGGTGAGACATGCTGACTGCTGCCACTCTTCTGGGCTTTTTTTTTTTTTATTTAAAGAATGTTCACAAATATGTACACACAGAGATTAAGCCTGTCACCCTGTCATTTATAAATCTCATTGCACATCAGGCATTCTGAGGGTGGAGAATCTGAGGCCGAGGCTGGTTAAGTCTGAATACCACAGTCAAATTCATTCACACACCCCGTGGAAAGGTTCATCTCATTGGCCACACGGTGAGACATGCTGACTGCTGCCACTCTTCTGGGCTCAGTCACTCCGATGATACCACCAGCACTGAGAGTCAAAGAAATAAATGTGATCAATTATAAACTTGAACACACAGAAAATTGTAAGTGAATTGGTGCTTGAGTGTGTACCTTGCATATCCAGCCTCGTAAAGGAACTGGGGAACCTGTGTGGTTTTGCCACTGCCAGTCTCTCCACACAGAACAACACAATCATTCTCCTTCACTGCTTCCATGATAACCTGCTCCTCTGCCAACACTGGCAGCTTCAGTCGTGCCTCCTAAAAGACACACACAAAGTGAGCAAGAGAGACATAGTAAAAGAGAAAAAGGGAAGAAAATGGGTTTTTGAAGAGGGGGGCACTACTAATCATAACTTTATTATTGTTGCATTCCAACCCCAACCTAACATTCTTACTGAGGTTAACAACATAAACAAGGATAAACTACATACTGCTTTAAAACATATTCAAATGTAAGTCGAAATATATGAAGACCTTAACACCATGTACATTTATTATAGTTCAAATCAAATCAAATTTTATTTGTCACATACATGTAGAGTACGACATGCAGTGAAATGCTTTTGCAGTGAAAAGTACAACTGTCCAACATTTAAGCATAAAAAAGGAATAGAATATATGGATAAAAAATAAGTAGATAAATAAAAATAATAAACTATAGAAGATATATGAAAATATATGTATATACATGAAATAGTATGGCAGATATTGTAAGTACAAATTAAAGTGATTTAGTGATTGTCCTTAAAGTGTCCATGTGCAGTACAGTCCTAAGCATTGTAGCAGACTGTTGATGTTAATTACAGTCCAAATTCATCCTCATAGGGCTTGAGTTGCTTAGTAATTTCTGGCTGTTTTTAAAGGCTGTTTTGTGGAACCGTCCCCAGCTTCAGTGATCTCCAATAACATTCAACAATAGACTTTAGTTAACATACAACACAAGAGCTGTAATGAGCAATAATTATGAAAAGTATGCTTAATTTGCTCTGTAAATGTAATCTACTCACTAAAGCCATGTAACATAGCAGCCTGTGCCTTACAGTATGTGTAAAAACTGTACACTAAAAACCATTTTGAGTTAATGGTGCAGACTGGTGGATCATTTCACACTCCACTGCAGGAATCACATGGTGATATCAAAGGTATAATACAAGTACACATAATAACATTTACAGAATGTTGATTATTCTGCTGTGTGTTATATTCTCACACATAATGAAGTCAACAGGACTGCTTAAAGATCCCTACAGAATTCTCCGCCCTCCATCAGGTCAGGGGGTCTTTTGTTAAGTATGATTAAGTTTATGACTGAATTTTTGTTCCTAGCCAAATACTCTTGGTTTCTTGTTTTTGTTATGTTGTTTGCAGGCTCAAAACAGCAGGATAAATAACTACAGGTAATAAAGTTAATGAATTCAGGCAGAAACATAATGATTCAACACTATTCTTTCATGATGCATTTTACATAGTTTCCTAGTTTGGTTATTTGGTCCCTTGAGTCCATTCTGTCTAGACTTTGGAGACTGGGGTTTTACATGAAGATTACTGGATGTTGTTAGGAAAATAGAATTATCACAGGTTTACAGCACATTATTCTGATCCTAATTACAAAATGTTATATTATTAACTAAATAACTAAGTTCTTATGTAACAAACATCTATACAATGGATCATATGAAGGTCCTAAAAGGTATTATAATTTTCTTTTCTTGTTTTCTCATGATCATGACTTAATTTTCTTGTGATCTGAAAGTTAAAAACCCATTTTCTCTCAACGTAATTGTATCGAGAGAAAATCGTGTCTGTGAATGTTTTTGGTGTATATCTTGAGGTATGTGTTGGTGTCTGAAACCTGACAGATTACTTTTCAAGTGTCAGACAATTATGTGTAAGTTGTCACACACTGACAGACACAAAGCTATTTCAGTTTTCAGTGAGTCCCTGATCAAAGCAAAAGCAAATGCAATCATTAGAGATGCTGCGGCCTTTAGATGCACAGAAAATTAAGATCTGATCACCAGGAAACAATGTTTAGGTCAAGATCACAATTAAGATCAAAATTAAAACGTGATGAAAACAACTTTTGTCGAAATCACGAGAAAATTAAGTCGTGATCACTAGACAGCAAGAAAGGAAAAATATTATAATACATGGCCTGTTAGGACTTCCATAGGATCAGAAACCTTCTCCTTTAATAGAAAAATTTAGAGAAAACTACATTTTCGAACAAAATTTAAATTGCCCAAGAATCTCCTGTACATGGCCCTCTTCAATCACCACACAGATCTAGACTCTTCCTTTAATGATCTGGAGGTACTTCAGGTTGTTCTCATGCTGAATAGTAAAAACTGATTGGTATTGTTAACTAATTCATTGTTTCCTTACATATAAATTTAAGGATGTTTATCACTAACACTAGCTTTTTTTTTTTATTATTCCTTCATTTTCATTTTTCACTTGATGATCAACTTCCAGTGATCCATGATATATCCAATGACATCCTCCCCTCCCCAGACACACACACACACCATCACCACCACCACCACCACTATTTGCACCAATTATTTTCAACAAAATGATGCCATAAAAAAAACAAATAATTATTTAGTGTTATTTGGGGTTAGTAAGTGTCTTTTAATTAATATTTAACATGAGATTGAATGTGATTGGTTGCTTTTGAACACATTCCCAACTATAAATGCGTGTGTATAACAAGTTTTTTGTTTTTTCCCCTTAAAATACATTTATGCTTGTTTGTCATGTTGATATATAACTTTCACAAAAAAGTTAAAGGAACTCACAACATGTCTTGTCACTTATACAGCCGACATTAAGTTCATTTTTAAATCAATATTTTGATGAATGAACACTGTCATATAGCAGTGTGGCAGAAACGTGGATATGGATTTAGAATTGTCCTCAATACACAAACTGAAGTGATGGTGGCACGAGATATTCTGCGGACACTGGATAATAGGATTAACTGTCATCAATCATGGAGTCATATGAGCAAGTTCTTTTTACATTAAATCTACTTTTGTACTATTTACTATTTAATTCAGTTTTCTAAGAAAAAACCATTAAAATAAAAAAAATTAAGTAAGATAGTAAATATAATTATTATAAATACATTAATAAAACTTCAAACATCTTTTTAACTCTTAACATCTTAAAGTTTTTTTCTTATTGAAACACATTATAATCACTGACATTCAAAAAAAAAAAAAAAGTCCTACCTGGATCTCTGGCAGTCGGTCTACAGGAATAAACACAGCTGGCTGACAGTTTTCGATCTTGTGCACAGCTGGTTTTTCATCTTCCTTTTTCTCCTTCTCATTTACTTCCACTGTTTTTGTTTCCATCTCCTCTTCCTGCTCCTCCTTCACTGCAGGTGCTGCTTTTTCTGAAGCCTCAACCTCATCTTCCTCTTCCTCAGAAGAAGAGTCTGACCCACTGCTTGTCTCCTGCTTAGAAGAGTCTGGATCATCACTTTCGTCCACATCTTGATCCAGTTTTCTCTTCCTCTTAGCACCGCTTAGGCTGCTGATTTTGACAGCTACTGAACCATCATTCACCCCTTCAATATTAACTCTGCGTGCACACACACACACACGCGCACACACACACGCACACACAGAGAAAGAGAGCTTTTAAATTACGTCCAGAAACATGCAGATCCACACACTGCAGTTCTATCAGAAACACAGAAATAGTCTGAAAATATGTGCCTACTCTTTAGTTTGATAAAGTTTGTCTCCGATGCCCAGTTTGGAGGTTGTGTACAGCAGCTTCAGTTCAGACTCTGGCAGCTGAACTTCTGCCAATTTATCCAAGATCTCCACTCGCTGTATGGTGATGTAAAAACATGTGTACACACAAAGAATTAAAAAACATGCATAAATATCTCGGTATATTGATCACAGAGCAGTTTCAGATCTAAATAAGGTAAAAGAGTAAAACCTCTCGCCTGCTCTCAGGGACGTCTCGAATAATGTCTGTGTGATTAAATCTGAAATGAATATCTATCTATCTATCTATCTATCTATCCATCCATCTATCCATCCATCCATCCATCCATAATTTTTCAGCCATCAAAGAAAAATGCATAACTGTTTAAATGTTTAAAGACATTATCTTTTAGTCATTAAGGAGCTCTAATGTTAACTCGGCGCATGTTTTGTGAAATAACAAAAAGCAGCAAAGAGTGCTGGTAAAAGAAAAATAAAAAAAATTAAAATTATAAAAAAAATGTATAGAGAATAATTGCGCAACAACAATTTCAGGTATTCTCTGTAAGTTAAATATGTGCACATTAAAATGATAACATTTGTAAAATTTACATATACATTAAATAGCAGAGGTTTTTATCCAGAGCATCTTATAATTATCTTATTTATACAACTGAGCAGATAAGGGGGTTAAAAGGCCTTGCTCGAGGGCTCAGCAGATGAATCTTGGTGTTGCCAGGAGGTAAACTCACTTCTGTACATTTTTTGCAGAAGATTTCTGTATGAACTGCACATCGTTCTACACTCAGTTTAATTTGCCAAAGCTGCATTACAGATGAACATCCACATTTACACGTAATTCAATTTGTTATGTGCTCCTCCACTTTGCTTTTATCCCCCCTGTAATCCGAGATTAAATCAGCCACCTGAGACCGCTTATAGATGATGTGCAAAATGCAGGTGAATGCTTATGCAGTATAGAAGACGACTTCCTCCTTCACATTTAACAGACTGATTTATAATTTTTTTTTAACCAAATCTAGTACTGTTATTTTCACAAAACAGAAATATAAAATATGATTATAAATATAAATATCTACTATAGTTTTATTCAGCTAATGTGTAAACTTCTGTCATTTTACCTCACAAATACAACTTACATGTGCTTTTTTCTCTTTTTGCTCCAGAACCTTTTGCAGGTTCTTTTTCTGTTTCTTGGTCAGAGGTTTCTTTTTAGGGACAGTTTGTTCCACCTTTTTCTTCTTAGCTTTGGTGCCTGGGAGAACCAGTGTGTTACTTTCATCCACTCCTTTCAGCATGGTGGAGTCTAAAAGAGAAGCAAAAGTTTAATTGTGACAGCAAATTATTATTATTAATAATAATAAAAAGAAATTATTGATTGTCTTGAGTATATGACATTCCTGCCTATTTAAGTGTGTGTTTCAGCATTTTCCTCCAAAGACATTACAGTAGTTGGACTACCTATGCTAAACTGGCCCCAGGTGTGAATGCACGTCTGATTGTCTATGATGGACTTGAGTCCCACCCAGGGCCTAATCTTGTCTCATATCTACTGTTCACAGAAGAGGCTCTTTCGCCACTGTGGCATTGACCAGAAAAATAAAAGAATGGTCTTTATTTTATATATTATATATATATATATATATATACACACACACACACACACACACACACACACACATACATACACAAACAATATATACATACATACACACAGACACACACACACACATCTGATGACTCAATAAAGACTTGCTAGTATTTGAACTGCTAAATCAGTGTATAGGCCACACTCTATGATCACTGCTCACACAGACTACTTACACAAACACACAGCGTCAAAACACACTACCATCACAATTATGACCGTCAACACCTTGGTTTCTCTTCAAAACAAACTTTCTGAAAAGACTGAAATATGAACTTCTATAGCTATACCCTTGAAAGCATCCTTATAAACTGCATCACCTTATGGTACAACAACTGCCAGAAGGCACTACAAGTGGTAGCAAACACTGCCCACAGTTTTACAATACAAGCAAAAATGATAGACATTTATCGAAAGTGTTACTTGCAGAGAGCAAGAAGAATTAATAACATCTATCAATAACATCTTCCTCCCCATCCTATGGCTGAGCGCTTGCACTTTACCATGACTGTCAAAACTACATTTTATATTGTGGTTATTTGCACAAGTGGAACCCAATCCCGACCAGACTGTGCATCAGAGAGGCTTGTGAAAGATCAGCTCGATAACTTTGAGAACCACGATTTTCAAGTGTTGCTCGATTCTCAGCCCCAATACTGGTATTGAATCAAACATGAAAAACTTGTCTACAACCAACCTCTTAAAGAAAAAGAAATGGTTTAGAGAAACAGCTACAAATCATGTAAACTTGCAAAATGATTAAGGCAACAATTTATTTAACAAAAAGATGATGTAGAGTCAGTGCAGATGAACGCACTCAGCTGGTGCATTATGGGAACACTGTTGCTAAATAGCAGCTAAGTATGATATTTAGAATTTAGTAAATAAAAAAAAAAGAGGATAACAGCTGAATAAGTTTACCCTCCAACTCTAGTAGCACTTCATTCTTCGGGTCTTCAGTAGGTTTGGGAGCTGCTGTGTTTTGCTCCCTCGCCTTCCAGTTGTGTTTGTTTCTCAGCCTCCCCATGCCTGCGAATTACACTGGAACTGGCAATAAATAAAGAATTACAAACAAACCAAAGGAACATGGTAACACACTGCTGTAACACAGAACATTTTGTATTTTACGTTAACAATTCGGTGCTGCTGTAACCTGTTAAAAAATAGTAAAGTTGCTAAATGGTCAATTTACTATTTCAGATATGAAATCGGTTTTTACACATAACCTGTCTTGCCGATTTGTGAGGAAACTAATGATAATCACATTTACGTGCACTTGCTAAACAAAATAAATACACTTACACTTAAAAGAATGCAATTTCTGCTTTCACAAGATTTAATTAGAATATACACTGATATTCACATTTGCACGAGACCTCACATGTGCAAAAACAAGAACACTGTACAACTCTCTAAAGCGCCCGTCTAGTTTACAAACTGGATCAAAACGTTCCGCTTCGCCCGGCGTGATCCCGGACCTCATGTTCATATGTAATGTTGTCGTCATTTCTGCAATATTTAAAGCAAAATGTTAGGCTCCAAGATGATGTGGCATTATACGACAAGTAAAAATAAAAAACATATAGTATTTTTGAAAACAGACTATTTTTCGAAAGACTTGTCTGTTTGAATACCTTTATTAACTTACATTTTATTAGTTATCAGTTGAAATCATTAAAATCCCAGAATTAAAATGTATTGATAACTGACACCTCACAAAAGAGATCTAAATTATCAGAATCATTGACGTATATTTTAATCTATTTCTGTCCATGAATATGTATTTGATTATTCCCAATAGTTTATTCCCTTAATTTCATGGTGTATCTCCCTGTATGTGCTGCTTTAGGGAACAGCATACGTGAGTGTAATTTAGGTGTCCATCCAATCAGATTTCAGCCATCACATAACCGGGATCAAAGGTATCTGCCTTAAGCCCTTTAGAATCAGCACCTGCAGGTGACTGTAGCATTAAATGCATATTGCTTAAAGCTGTTGCTTTAACCAATCAGACTGCTGATTTCAGGGCCCTCTTTTAGACGTACAAACATGTCGGAATTTTCACGTCTTTTGATTGTTTGCATCTGATCACCATCACTGCACACCTCAACATCATTTATCTGTAATAAATAGACATTCAGTGCTACCCAGATTAATATGGGTTTCCTCGTGAGTCTGGTTCCTCTCAAAGTTCCTTATGCCATCTCAGGGAGTTTTGCCTTGCCACAGTCGCCATCGGCTTGCTCATCAGAGACAAACTTACATTTATAAAAAACAATCTTCAATCAGTCTTTATCACTGCATTATCTGTGTTTTAAAATGAATTGAATTGAACGGTCAGTGGGTGCACTAGTCACAGTTAGCAAACCACCTCTGTAGAAAACTCAGATATATTCATGTGGATTTAATATTTATTTTTATTATTATTATTATTATTCCTTGATTGTTGGCAGAAAATATTACATTAATTTGGTTAAAGATATACCTACAAGGGCATTTACAAAATGAACTTTTCAAGAAATGCACGAGGAACTGTCAGCCAAAACAGTTCAAAACAATTGTTAAGGATTTTCATAAACCATTTTTTACTTTTGCATTTTCTTTCTTTCTTAGGTAGGTGGTAGCACAATGGTTAGCACGCCGGGATACTGATCATAAGTTTGGGGTTTCATCAAGCTGCAACTATAAGGGCCCCTGAGCAAGGCCTTACCCCTCTGTGCTCCAGGGATACTGTAAAATTTTTTGTCCAATCAGATTTCAGCCTCTATGTGCTGCCATGTCAATCTAATCTGCCCAGGGACTTAAAAGTCTGGTTTGCTGGCCCTTTTACCTTACTCTCTTTTAGCAACGGGTCTTTTTCTTTTAACAATCAGATTTAAAATTCACCTCACAGGGCCAGCTAACTGGCTTAGAAGAGCATCAGCATTTTTTCATCCTCTGATTGGTTGGTCAGAGAGAAACTGTTACGCCAAGTTCGACTGGCAAACACGTCTGTTGCACTTTGCACACATTGGTACCACTGGCTTACAGCCTCTGAGGAGTGGAGCAAATTATGAGTCTGCATCTCTGGTGAATAGGTTGTATTTTATTTAAATGTTTTATGTTTTGTCATGTTATTTGACAAATAATGATTCTGATTCTTCAGATGATGTAAGTGGCACGCTTGCTTTAGTAAAATGGTATTCACCCTCCATATGCAAAATGCCTCTCTTGCTATAATGCCACACATTGTGTTTTTGTATTGTATTGATGGTTTCTATAATTGCGAAATGATAGTGGTGGTATTAAGAGGTCGGGTAAGTCCTCTTAATACCACCATATTATATATATATATATATATCCTATAATTCTGCAAATTACAAAATGCTTAAAAAAAAGACAGATTTTTATCACAATCAATTTAATCAGGTTTCAACAAAAAATAGGATCCTAAATGAGTCAAACAAGTTCAAGTTCCTTATACACTATATGGACAAAAGTATTGGGAAACCTGACTTTTATAATTATATGTGCTTCTTTTCCTGAAACTGTTATAACAAAGTTATAGGCACACAATTGTACAGAAGGTCTTTGGAGGTGGTAGCATTAAATTTACCCCTTTACTTGAACTAGGAGACCAAAACCTGCTCCAGCTAAACAAATTTCCTGCTATAGAGCTCTGACCTCAACCTGTACTGAAAACCTTTTTGGATGGATTGGAACACTGACTTCACCCCAGGCCTCCGCACCGTACATTAGTCCCTAACTTTACTAACACACTTGGTCTGAATGAGCACAAATCTCTACAAACACACAAAAAACCCAATGGAACATCTTTCCAGAATAATGCAGGTTATTATATCAGCAAACAAAGACTAAATGTGGAATGGGTTGTTTGAAAAACACATATGAACTATACACAAACTTTTGTCCTATTGTGTATTAAAACAAATAAGTACAGCACTCTGCTCTGTCCTTTGTAGGTTTGTAAAAGATTATGTTATTAATGGGATTATAAATTAGGGAGAAAATGAACCAGAAATAAAATAGATCTCTATAAACCTATGTGCGGTAGGTAAAGGCAACACACGCATTCACACAGAAAGTATATATTTCAAAATAAAGCTTTTTTAGGAGTTTCCTTTGGAAATATATTTAATAAAAAACATACAGTAAATTGCAGTGTAAACGCAAACAGGCAGCTGTGTTACTCGCATTGTACTAGAGCTAAAGCCTTGTTATCCTGGTAAGTGATGCCCAATATTACTCTGAACAAGTATGGATAACAACGCTTCATATGTTGCTTGTCTGTTGGGTATTTCTAATGATATGCCTTGGGGGAAAACCAGGTTTCATGTTGAATAGTAAATGTTTTGACAGTGCTAGGTGGTCAGTTAATGATAGGCAAATATATTATTGATCAAGTTCACAAACATTTATTTGAATGATGTTGTCATAGTGGAGCTGGTCTTTGTTGAGTCTGATAGAGTGGCACAATCACTTGAGTTTTATTTTAGTTCTGAGTACATAGGATAGGATTAACCAGTATTATTGGTTGAACTCTAAACCCATTTTGATTAGTGGACAAATTTAAAAGCATTTTGAGACTAATATTTTGACGATTTTGGCATGCACAGATCTTACAAATGTAAACAAAATTAAAATAATAATACAAATAAAAATAAAAATAGAAAAACTGTAAGACCACGTTAATTACTAACGTTGAGTCAGATCATAGTAGATTTTCAGCATGTTCAGAAAAATGTTGTGGAGGACAAGTTAAAACAGTAGTGAAACAAAGCCAGTGTGGTGTGAATGGAGGTTCCTCAGCCTTTCACACAGGGAGCTGTTCTTTGCTGATGGTCTCAGCTATGAAAACTTTCTGCAGCTGCTCGCTGGGCATCAATGCTCAGCTGACTGAAACGTCGGAGAAAGTAGACCACTGCAGCGAGGAGGCTTGCTTGCACCACTATAAAGGCAAACAAGCTGATCTGTGAGAACAAGGCCAGATTACACAGCCAGTAATTACAGGAGTTAAGCACTTCCTCCTCCGATAGGTAGGCCACCAGTCTCCCCTGCAGGTCAGGAGGAAAAGCGCAGCTCACATTTCTGGAAGAGGACAGAGAAATAATGGAGAAATGTAAAATTTACAGCTGAAGCCTATAATGGAATGGAATGACAATTCCTTTACATACTATAGACCTTTACATATTTCCATATAATGGTTTATATATAAAATTATAATGAGGCTGAGGATAATTTTGGAAAATCTTTTACAGCCATTTGTAGCACTTGCCGTATTAAAGCATCGTTTTTCTGTTTTAACAGCCATCCCCTCAGATAGAGCACAGCACAATCACACGCCCACGGGTTCCCATGCAGCGTGACCAGCTGCAGCGCTTGCAGGTCATCCAGCAGTCCTGGGGGCAATGCTGTGAGGTAATTATCATGGAGTTGAATCTCAGTGGTGCTCACTGGGAAAGATGAAGGCATTGTGGTCGTGGTGAGTCCACGACTGCTACAGTCAACTACACCAGCAGTGCAGAAACAGCTCTGTGGACATACAACTTCAGCTTCGCCAACATCAGCTCCCAGCACACAGATGAGGAGCAGTAGGGTAATAAACACACACTTCATTTCAGCACACACTGCATGGGAGAAAGAAAGGACAGAAAACTGATTGTTAGAAAAGTGATTCTGAACAGTTTTACCATCATCACTGCACATAGTAGAGCAAGTAAGAAATCAGGTTCTCGGGAATAGTACTTGTTCTAATATACTTGGAAAAGAGGAAAGACATCCAGCATGAGAAGCAAAGATAAAGAGCAGGAAGTAGGAGACAAGCAGAAGAATGAATGATGTAGCAAAAAATTCTGTGCATGTTTTTTTCTCCGTATGTGTGTTTCGGATAGCTATAGTGAATTGATGTTAGCATGACCAGTGTGTTAAACTGAAGAGATGACAATGACAAGGCTCATGTTCAAATTATGGTTCATGAGATTATGAGTTTATGAGATGGAGGCTGATGTGGACATTAGTGATTATCAGAGGAAAATATTTTAGTACATTTCTTATAAGTAGATGCGATGAGTGGAATTAAGTGTCAAAATGTGCATCTTTTAGTTCAATTTGTGCAAAATCCACATTTTATATATATATATATATATGGGTGGGTGTATATACACACATATACATTTATATACATTTAATTTATATCTTTCTTATAGGTATTGGAGGTATCACAAAATATTTAGTTTTCAGAGTTTCAGAAATGTGGGGGAAACAACAAAGGAAAAGACATTTTAGTTCAGATAAAATATTTGTAAAAAAAAAAAAAAAAAACACTTTCCCAAACTGCCATTCATAGGCATTAAAATTAATAATAATTAAAAAAAAACATGAATGTTGGGTTTAAAATAGCAATACAGGATCTCATGACTGTACCAAGTTCAGCACTATTAAAGCAGTTAATAAACCTAGCCTTAATAGAAAAAAAGCTATTTTCTAAAAATATAGAATAAATAAAACAATATAATACTTTATTGAAACATAATATAGAACATACAGGTGCGAGAATATGCGAAAAATAATAAGGGGTGTCTTACCAGAATATACAGTAAATGTCTTCTTGGTGTAACAGGGGCCTTTTAGAGGGACTGTGTTTGATCCTGCAATAACAGCAGTGTTCTAGAGACACAGCTGGGCCACACTGATAAAGTTATCCACATACACATGCACACATACACTTATACTAGCTCCGCCCCCTTGGGAATATCATACAGGAAGTACTTTTGGTGCTGGAATATGAAACATTTTAAAATATATTGTTTAAAGGGTTTTTAAAAAAAAGAAAGAAAAAGAAACCGACACAAATCAGTCTGAATTAAGCATATTTATTTATACCAGTAACCTGCATCGAAACTCCACACTCACCGGGAGCGAGCACTATAAAAAAATCCTCGTCTGCAGTTAAGGAAAAAGTATACTTTCAAATACACATTCATCCTTACACACACACGCGCACACACACGACAGCCAGAGCCCAGATTCAAACCAACAGGCTAAAATGGCATTACAAAACAACTGATGCACATTCTAGCTAAGCATTAAAAATTCAAAACATATAAATTAGATACATCTAAATGTAGGTTTCATTTAAATTAATTATATATAATATCCATGTTAGCTATACTCACACAGCCATAAACACAAGACATATTAAATAGATGCTTCACATTTGTACTCGGTAGGCAAGAGCTCCAAAGCACCAAGCAAACTGTTCTGCAAATATACAGTATAAGTTGGCAGCAAGAGTATCACTGTCTTTAGGATCTGCCGTAATAGGAAAACATACGTGTCATCTGTTATCACGTGTGTGATAGAATATAGTATGAGATGTGAAGTGATTTTACTCTACAAGTGCATGTTTGTGTGTGATCATCACTGGTCTTTTTCGTGCATCTGCTGTTGCATCTTCTGCAGCATCTCCTGCATTCTTTTTAGCTGCACACACACAAACACACACACACACACAAACACACACACACACACACACACACACACACACACACACACACACAAACACACACACACACACAAACACAAACAGTAGGATTACAGTGCTGTCTACACATCAGTTCAGTTTATCATTAATGTTTAAGGCTCACCTCTTCATCCTTCATCTTGATAAGTCGCTCTGTTTCCGCGTCCGGAGTGGGCAATGGCAGAATGGGAATAGGACTGTCCACACGGTTGTCCTGTGCAAGTTTACTGCAACACACACACATACACATTCAGACCAAACCCCACTTCATTCTGTACCTTTCAGAAAACAAACTATATCAATAAAATGCTGCATGGCATAGTGCATTTTGTTTTAACAAAAATTTGGTCATTAAACCATTGCTGATGAAAAGGGACTTTAAAGGGACTTGATTTAAATTATGCCACTGGACCAGTTATACTTTATTTGGACTGTTTTGTCGCTCGTGGTTTAGGGGCTCATGTGAAGATTGACAGCATTATGAATTCTACTAAGGAGCAGAATATTTCTGCATAAAAGTGCCTCCAGGCTGTATTCTTTTGAGCATTACAAATATTAAGCGTTAAGATTTACAATTAACTGAAGTAAACTAATACAAAGGGTTTTAAGGAACTGGAGAGAGAAATGTAAGAATAGCCTTCCATAACACACAGAAACACACACGCACAAGCACACAATTTAACAAAAAAACAAACAGACCTGGTCATCTCCTGTATACACTGGGCTCTGTAGTTCTCGTAGTGTACATCACAAGTAACATCTTTCAGGTCGTGCATGTGAGAGCGAATCAGCATGTTCCTCAACTTCACAAAGTCACAGTGGGACTGGTTCTCCACTACAGGAAACCCACAAAAACATGAATCAAACAGTCACCTGACATGATACACACACACACACACACACACACACACACACACACACACACACACACACACACACACACATTAAAGAGCTTTTTCTTCAAAAAAGTACAGATACGTGTACACGAGTACACTTTTACACGTATCTGTACTTTTTTGAAGTATTTCCATTTGCGTAAACACACACACACACACACACACACACACACACACACACACACACACACACACACACACACATTAAAGAGCCTTTTCTTCAAAAAAGTACAGATACGTGTACACGAGTACACTTTTACACGTATCTGTACTTTTTTGAAGTATTTCCATTTGCGGAGACCTTTACTTTAACTTCACTACATTTCAAAGTCAAATATCTTTTTTTTTTAACTGCACAACGTTTTGTGAAATCAGTTGTTCCTTTTTATTTATGAGCAAAATTTAACTGGTCAAATCCACCAATCAGGGTAAAGCATACGCTCTGTTTTGAACTTGTTTGGCGCTTGGTGGTTTCTACCTAGCACCAACATACAGTTTAGCATCAGTTCAACAGCAAGAAAAACATTTTAGAGGAATAAATGGTTTAAGAAACTGACTGTAACTTGCCACAACACCATTACATTATTTGCAGTTTGGTTTTCTTTTTGCTGAAAAGAAGGTTTTGGGCTCATGATAATTTGAATAGACATCAATCAGTGTTTTATTAATATCATTCATATCACCCTATTAATACATTGGTGTGCTGGGAGTAACATTATAGTCTTTGGACATAAACTGAGTTGATTAAGAGAGTCTTGTGAAAAAATAGTAATAGGAACATTATAGCCATAATAAATCATAGTACTTTCGATACTTAAGTACATTTGAAGGCAAATACTTTTGTACTTTTACTCAAGTGGAGCACTTTTACTTTTGCTGGACTAATATTTTACCAGGTGTAACTCTACATTATCTCAACTACATGGTTTGTGTAATTCATCCACCACTGCAAGTTTCTTTCCCAGATCATTCATTTCATAACATATATCTCATATTACCCTCTAACGAATTATAAACACACACCTCACCTTCGACAATACCCCAAGGGTAAAGGCGACCGCGCACTCTTTGACCTCTTGCTTCGACCACTGTGTTACTACCAATAACAGCAAAGGGAGTGCACTCCTATAACAAATGCAAAAAAATATGCACACATATGAAATTCATGATCAGAACTTTTAGAAACATACAGGAATATATAGGAATTTAAATGTCAGAAAGAAATCTTCAGGGTAATGTATTAAGCTTAATCTAATTTGTATGTATAAATAAAGAACATTTTGTAAGTCTACTTTTTAATCTGAAATGTATAACATATTTTGCAAACTGTTGTGGAGCATCTTTTCCTGCCTCTCCATCATTTGACAACACACACTAGTCATTAATGCACATACTGAGTGATTAATTGACTTGAGTAAATTGGTGATATGCTTACAGCTTGTAATTCATATGTTTGACACAGATTTTAAGTAGGGCAAAAGGAGCAACTATGCAACTGTGAAATTAGTTCGGTGTAGAAATTGGGCCAAAAACAATTGCTGGCTAAGGAAATCTTTCTGGGAACAAAGAGAGAAGCATTTTACATGTTTAATACAAGTGGAAAATATTATTTTATCTGAGTCTTTTTCAACTTGCTGTTCATAAACTAATCAATAAAGAATTTTATTGTTGGGAAAATTCAACATTTCTCCATGCTGCATTTGTTTTAGTTTTAACTTTTTACTCTAATTTATCTGTTTGTTTTTTTTTATCATTGAGTAAATATTGATTTTAAGGGTTTCTGCTAGTGTCTTATGTCTTAATGAGCATTGGTAGCTTTATATTCACGGTTAATACACATTTGCTCATCACTGCTGACATGATCTCCACACCCAATAAGTCTATAAACTGCTATTAAACTTTATAGAGCTTTATATATTTGCATCTCACCTTCAGCTCCTTGTCCATCTGTTTAAACTCCTCATCCTCATCAGAGTCACACTCGGGAAACTGGTACACTTTAATTCCAAAGCGCTCAATCTCATCTCGTACCTGAGAGGACAAAAATTAATTAAAGTGATAACTTGAGCATAGTAGAGCACACTGAAAAGGAAATCAGTGAACTAGCAGATTTAATTGTAGTATGGATAAAATAAGATGTTGTGTTCTCACCCGGTCTTTTAGCTTCTTTATCTCACTTGGAGTGAGACAGTCCGCTTTGGCAATGAGAGGAATAATGTTCACTTTCTCATGCAGTGCTTTCATGAACTCCACATCCACTGGCCTTAAACTGAACACACACATCGCCAGATCCTTTAATTCTCCAAGTACAACTCTGTACATATACTTTATAAAAGTTATGTTGACACAGACAACCATATCTTATTTCAAATGAAATCCTCTTTTCCAATATTACAATAACCTCCACTCTTCCCACAAGGCTTTCCACTAGATTCTTCACTTGTTGTTTATAAGCGTTAGATGACAATATCTTGGGAGCGTTCAATTTCATGAATGGTGGTCAGTGGGGGCAGGTTCAGTGGTCTGGACAGGACAAATGAATTCTTCCACTTAAACCTTAACAAACAATGTTTTGTAAAACTTTAAAAACATGTGCACACAGGGATTGCCATGCTGGAACAGGTTTGAGCCTTATTGAAGGGAAATTGTAATGCTACATCATAAAAAAACATCAATCATTATGTTGTGGCTTGCAGCACCAGTTAAAAAACTGACATACAGACAGACACAGACACACTCACAGACACACACACACACACACACACACCAATACACAGCGTGTTACACACCCATGTCCAAATGGCGGTATGAAATAAAGGCAGCAGTGCACTCGATTATCCAATATGTTCTTCCTGTTGAGTCCACTTTCATCCCTGAAATATTGCTCGAACTGCTGATCAATGTAGTCGGTGATGGGCTTCCAACTGGAAAACACAGATAAAAACACACACACACACACACGCACACACACACACACACACACACACACGCACACACACACACACACACACACACGCACACACACACACACATATATATATTTATAAGGAGGAAAAATATCATACAGGCCAAAAATATTTATCCCCTTTCAAGCAGGCATGTGCACACATATACATCAAAGGGCGCTTGAGCACCTGCCATTTTTTTCCTCAAGAGAAAATACCATTTTTTTTTCTGGGAATTTTTATTTTTCTTATTAATGAATATATGTCTATATGTGTGCAAGTGTGTGTGTTTCTGTTTGTGTAAATTTACAGCTAATTATCCTATATACAAAAGGCAAAATAAAAATAATTTTTCTTATAATATCTATGACTCATGAGCTACTATGTAATAAGTTATAGCTAAGGCAATATATCATGGGTATACTTAATGGAGAAAAGACAGCTGAAAACACGAAACAATTGGGTGACCCTGGGTGTAAGACAAACACACACCAGTCCATCACAGGGCCAGGCATACACATAGACATACGCAGTTTTGCCAGTCTATCTACTGACAAGTTTTTTTGTGGTGGTGTGAGGAGATTGGAGAATATGGAGAAAACCAGTGAAGACACAGGCAGAACATATGACATTTCACATGGTAACCTAAACTCAGGATTAAACTGATTTGTCAAGTTCTTACCACTCATTATTGTTAACAGCATCTCCAAACCCCGGTGTGTCTACAATCGTGAGTTTGAGTTTGACACCCTTCTCCTCAATATCAACAGTGTGTTTGGTGATTTCCACTGTCTGATTAATACGCTCTAAAAGAAATAGGAGAGAGAAAATATGAGTGCAGCAATTGCCTAATTATCAGAGCTTTTTAAAAGCTCTTCATAAGCATATCGCAATCCTAAATCCCAATCCCTATATAAATGCATGTTACAGTAGAAATTCTAGTTAAGTCACTAACCAAAGTACTAACCAAATCTTATAAAGCACTGCTCATAATATACTTATTTATCTACAAGCAAATATACCTACAGGTCAAAATGATATGATGAATGATGCAAAAAGTCAGGAAAGCAATTACAGGTGTGCTGTTTTATGAGTGAAAGTAAGTGACTGACATACTTATATATGATTTTATTAATTTTCCCATAAAAATGGAAGGTTTTTACCTTCTGCATTTAGTAGTTTTCTGTCCTTGTAGAGGTCTGTGAGGAAAAGGCTGTTTACTAGAGTAGACTTGCCCAAGCCAGATTCACCTAAAACACACACACAAACACACACACACACACACACACACACACACACACACACACACACACACACACACACACACACACACACACAGAATTCTTGTTATTGACAAATGTGAACATGCATGTACTTGCAATGTCTAACTGCAGGGGAAATGACAATTGACAGTGATGTCAGTCATTGGGACAGTTTTACTAACCTGCTACCATGAGTGTAAAATCAAACCCTTTCTTTACAGACTTCCTGTGGACCTGGTTAGGGAGCGTCGCAAAGCCGACATACTGCTTATCCTGAGTGACACAATCATCAGAGACAGCAGTTATAAAAACAAAAAATGAAACTGTCAAACACCACAGCTAGCAGAATTTATCATTCTGAACAATCTCAATCTCCAATGTGTTGCACACAAAAGCACAGAATAGTGCTGGACTGACAAAGTTGCCCTTCAGTTCATAAAGAGAAGAACTCAACATGTCCATGCAGACAAAAGAAAAACGTGAAATCTAAAGAAAATGAAGGCATAGCTTTGCCAATAGTCAAGGCATCACAGTAGGAAGCAGACTTGCCGATTTTGCATGTTCACAGACACTAACACAAACTCAACAACCTTCTATTGAATGTGGCTGAATGGCTCTTTCAAAAAACACTCCCAGACTGGCCAAACTGCTCTGTCTGCCAGCACTCCTCATAACTTGTAATAAACATTTCCGCTGTCTCTGTGGGCTACTGAAAAGTTCCCCACAGTGGCCCTGCATCTACTCCATCACTCTCTCTCTCTCTTTCTCTGTCTCACACACACACATTGCAAATCTGAATGCGAAAAGACTGAGAATAAGAGAAAGGGTCAAACTTATAACCCCAATGCACTACCATATCAGATATATATATATAAATATCATACACAACTCTCAATTCAAATTTTTCCTAGTGGAACATGAACAATATATAGTAATAAGCCCTGCTTATGATTTCTACTAAGTACAGAGTATATATTATTAAACTAAATTATATTACATAACATCAGACCCACACACACACACACACACACACACACACACACACACACACACACACACACACACCCACACACAACCTTCTGGCGAGTAGTCCTGCTTCGGGCACACAGCAATTTCTCCACCAGCTTCTCCTGTAGCATAATGGCATCCATCCCAGTCCGGCACCCTCAGCCCACGCGCCGCACAAAAAGTATGGGAAAGTCTCCAGAAGCTACTACACCTCTATCTCTCTTAGTCTTTTTAGTCCCACTATGTTCTTTTCTTTTCCCTTTTCTTCCCTTCCTTTCTGTACGTGGCCTCCGGCCTGCAGCACGTTTTGCTTGTTCAGACAAGCGGGCGACAAAGATTGTCATGTACAACTCTGAGAAAGCACACAGACCAAAGAAAAAGAAGACGAGAAAATGAGAGAGAAAAGGGGCAGAGAAAGGTAGAGAAGGCAAGGAAGCAATTTAACCAAAGGAAAGGGGAGGGGTAAAAACGGGAATAAAGAACACTCATTCATCCATCGTTCATTCCTCCCCCTCGTTTTTTTTCCCCAGAGTGGATAAACAGAGTGGAAGTGAGGTGCAGTGAACCCTGGTGCTGTGCCTAACCACATTCAGTAAAACTGGAGTCACGCCCTTCCTGTCAGTCCTGCTCTACCACACAGATTTCAGACACATGAACACACAAACCAGCACAATGAACACTGATGCAAATGCTCTTTTTTCATCTTGGATCAAAGGAACATTTCAACACTGCTTTAATTTGTATTATGTTAAGGAAAGAGCACAGTAATGCTCACCTACATGACAACTTGGTTCTCTTACTGCTAAAGTTGGGATGCAGTTTCGATTGAAGGCTGGAAATGGATGTTGAAGGAGTGCAGTACACTTATATACCAAAAGATGGCACTTTTGTCATTAAAGTCATCAAGGCAGATGCCCATTAATGCTTCTGGTCTAAAACTCAAGAGCATACTGTACTTGTGCATTTTTTCATATGATGTCATTTTAATGCAATTTCCAGAGGAAATAAATTCAACTTTTTTCCAGTATTTGAGAAAAGAATAAAAGTTTTTGACAAAATAGTCAACTTTAAAGGCTTTTTATGTCCTTGTTTAAAAATCTATAAATAAAGCTTTATAAAAGGATTGCATGGTGGTGCAGAGGGTCATGTGCAACACCTCACAGCTCCAGACTGCTGTCAGTGTGAAGTTTCAGTGTCTGCATTGGTTTCCTCCCATCTCTTTAAAAAAATATGCATATGGTAGATTCTTAAACATAGCTATTCTTAATTACCCCTAGGTTTAAATGTGTGCACATTAAAGCCTACAATTGATTGAAATGACATTCAGGGTATGTTGAAAGGAGGCCTTTAGACCTAAAACAATACTGGCAGTTACTGAAGATAAACAAATAAACTAAAAAAAAAACCCATGTTGTAAATATGTTTAACATAAGATGAGTTTGCACTTTGATTGAGTAGTGTTATATATAGTAAATGGTATATATTTAGAGCTTAATTTACATCTACAAGAAGTAATGATTATTGATTTCCCATAAATTGTCCTTATTAGTATTTTTTTTTTAGATAGACAGCTGTTAAAGATGAAATAGGCAGAGATAAGTTTGGAAGGCACAATTGTATGCAGTATAAATAAAAGCACAGGACAACATGTAATGTCACCTGGCATGAGCTACTGAACAACAAACAAGCAATACGCATATGGAGAAGGCCGTGTGTAACACTGTCGACTATAAGTAGCGTTCTGTTGCTGAGTCTGAAATTGAGGTAAATGATGTAAATATTATGGCCTGGACAATTTACAAATCCCTACTCAATCCAAAACCTAGTTCATTACCCAGTCCCCTCTATCACCATGATCACAACACCAACTGGTTGAATGTCTTTTGAAGAGTAGTGTTGATCCCACATTATATAAAACTGTGGAATATATGCCTATGCTCATTTAAGCTTTTTCTTCAAGGCCATGTTCCATAAAGAAAGAAATCCAGCTATCAGAGTAATAATGCGAAGACAATCACTGTTCAGGACTTTAACCAATTTTGCATGTTGATGCACAGTTAATTATTCAAATTGGATGAATTAAAAGGATGTGAGATGTAGAAGCCATAAAGATTCAAACTGTGTGAAAGACAGACAACAGAGAGATTATCTGCATTTGAAATGTGTGGGATTATATATATCTTTCAGGAGGAGTGAAATGTTTTGAAGATGGCTTGAATACGTCACTATTTTGACCTCAAGAGAGCATTTTTGCTCATTTTTATTAAAGAACATTACTCTGTGTGTGTGTGTGTGTGTGTGTGTGTGTGTGTGTGTGTGTGTGTGTGTGTGTGTGTGTGTGTGTGTTTGTGTGTAATTATAATATACAGAATAGGCTAAGATGGGGAAAATAGCCTAAATGCTGATCAATGCATTTAGAAAGTCTCCAGCTGCTCCTTAAAATGTGTGTGTGTGTGTGTGTGTGTGTGTGTGTGTGTGTGTGTGTGTGTGTGTGTGTGTGTGAGAGTAAAATTGTAATTGGGTAATGCTGGGGGTTGTAAGGGTGTGTTGGTAGCCTGTAAAGCTAACCTACTTCATGGACCTGGACTTAAAGGTAACTATTATTCCTCTATCCCACCCACACACCATCTCTAAAGCTTCACAACACCTTGAAGTGTGGCCATTACCCATGCATAGGTTACAGGGGTCTGTGATGCTTTTGTTGCTATTTTGCCACTGGAGGAATTAAACGTAAACAAGACGATGAGTGAATCGGGAGGAGGAGGAGGCGGAGGTCTTGAAGAGATGAAAACAGATGTCCCAGAATAGCACAATAGCCTTTGGTCAGCCCCCCCAAGCATACACTCCTTCTCACACTGCCCAGCTGCCATTCTCACACACCACCTGGGGTCTCAGTCACACATACAAACACATCCACAAGCACACTTTGGGTTTGGTGGACGTGCCAAGCACAAAAATATATACAGATCTCATTTGGATAAGAACTATTTTCATGAAACTCATTCGCATAGAAAGGAATGAAATTATTAGCAAGTGTGATTTTATCATTCCTCAAACACAGCCAAGTGGGATTTTAAACTATTTGCAGATATTTTTACTATTTTGAATTTTGAAATAGTTCTGTTGGCAGTTTAATTTTAGAAAAAAAATTAATACTTACTTAAATAATTACTTTTAGAAATTACTTTGTTTATATAAATAAAGATGTTTAAAATACCTAAGGTTGATTTTTGTATTGTATAAAAAAATCTATGAAAAAGGAAATATTATATAAACATGAATATGTTCAAGATGTTTCACATTTTATTTGCATTTTGATGTCTACCTCACTTAAACTTTACCAGTATATTTCTGTTTAAAATGTAATAGTTGTTCTAAAACGGCAACTATAACACATGTTATTATTACATATTAATTAAATGATTTATAAGCATTTCTTGTGCAAGACCTAATGGAAAAATTGAAGGAAATTGGAGGAAATTTAGAAAATCAAGAAGACAACGAATAAGAAAACAAATGTAGAGGAGACACCGATGCTTCTCTGCTAATAACATTACATCCATCTACTTTCTATGATTATATGTGGATGGACGGAATTATCTATAACATCAGGGATAATTTACAACCAATGGTCTGTACTCTACTGTATGTGAAGCCACTGCAGAATGTCATAAAGGGCCTTTCAGTACTCATGCAAGACTCACATGCAATAAGTGCCAACTTCCTGAACTGAATAAACACACACACACACACACACACACACACACACACACACACACACACACACACACACACACCAATAGTGACACAAAATTACACAAAACTCCTACCCATCTGCCATGCTCCCACATTATGAGTCTAAACATAGTATGTGTACATTAAACACACAAATGCCTGTGTGTACTTTCTCAGTGTTGAAGTGAGGAGAGAAGAGGAAAAGATAGGACAGGGGAAAGAAGGAGAGAAGAGAAGAGAAGAAAAGAGAGGAGAAGAGAAGAGAAGAGAAGAGAAGAGAAGAGAAGAGAAGAGAAAAGAAGAGAAGAGAAGAGAAGAGAGGAGTAGAGAAAAGAAGAGGAGAGAAAAGAAGAGAAGAGAAGAGAAGAGAAGAAAGAAGAGGAGAGAAGAGAAGAAGAGAGAAAAAGAGAGGTGAGTAGAGGAGAAAAGTCAGAGCCATCTCAGGTAGGTGTTATGTTGTAGGACATGTGTGTGTTGCAAATACACCACCCGAAAAAGCCCTAGAAAGATATACTAGTGTACAAGTGTCAACATAAATAAATAAAATAAAGAATTAAATTAAAATAAAATAACACACCTCTCTTCTATACCATTTAATAGTTTGTAAGTTTTCTCGGTTAATAATTGATGTTTTCTGCCATCAGTAATTTGTAATGATACTTATGTCATCTGGCAAAGCTAAAAAATCAGTCCTCTATTATTAGCATTTAGTATTAGTACTGTACACAAGTTTACAGTGAATCCAGATTCTATCCTGGGAATAGGTCATAAATACATACAAAACTAAATACAATACATACAAAAACCCAATATCAGAATTGATCTGGTGACCCTGGAGTCATGAGACAGCAACTTTACCCACTGCACCAGTTGTGGTTGTATGATGATGCGTACTCAGCATGGGCTGTGCTGCCCTGTAGAGCTAACAAATAAATGTGCCGATCACACATGTCCTGTGCTGATGAGCACTACAGCAATGCTAATGTGACCTTTTTAAAATACACTATCGGTCTTCAACTTCACTGACAGGAACTACACACGCACACAATTACAAATGTGTACTGACCTTTTTTTCGAGGGAACATCCTAAATAGCAGAAAGACTTGGCAACGTATCAAGCTATCTATCTATCTTCTACTGAACATAACTGCTTCTTCGAATGTTGGTCTCTGAGGTCTACCCACAATTGGTTTTGAACCCATGGCTTGCTGTTAGTAACATAAAGCAGTGTAGAGAAGGGAGTGAGGGAGAGACAGAGAGCGCAGGAGTAATGGAGAGATGCATGAGTGTGTAAGTGGGTGGATTGTGTTGCATTGCTGACTGTGTGTGGGTTTGGAAGTGTGACCCTGGACGGCTCAGTGCTCATATGAGATGAGCGTCTGTGTGTGAACATTGAAGTATCCGAGAAACATCATATTCAAACCAGCTGAATCTGAAAGCCTCCTTTTCCTGCACCCACCACCTTCCTCCTCTCTCTAAATGAATCTTTGACATGGCATACATGCTTGAGTTAGAAAAGCATGATCGAAGCACCAAAGGCTGCGCATTTTAGAACATATGAGAACCCATGGACACACGCATGCACACACACGTCAAGTAACCATGAATTGAGGAAATTCACTGTGTCCCAATTCAGTCTTCTCAATCCTGCTATGATGAGGAGATTGTGGACAGAAAGATGTGCGTGCTCCTGATGATGCTGTTTTAATATGCTGTCAAATTTTACACTTGGACACGATGCAGTATTATCACACGCTTTTGACAGAGCAGAAGGAAGTCGCAGAGCCTCCTTCTTTCCTCCGTCGCCATGGTGACGGTGCTCCGAGCGCTTTGGCACGACGATAAGATTCTCAGATATCCTCAGCCTCATCCTGGAGCGCGTGCGCGCCACTGCAACGGAAAAACCACGGTGCCATGCACCCTGTACGGCATCTACTCCTGCTAGCACACCGTGACATTTAATAACACTCCTGATCCATGTGATGGATCCAGGCTGAGTGATGTACGCGCTGCTAGGCTAATCAGGCTAAATGACACGATGCGCCAAACGTGATGCGCAACGGAACTGGCCGAGCTGCGCATCCCATCCATCTGATCAAACAAGCCAAAGCCTCGGCTCTTTTAATGCAAAGAAACCGAATCAACCCCCAAATCCGGTTATTATCGTATGTCAAGAATGAATCGATCATGTGAGACTTATTCAAACTGAATTATATCAAATCATTCCGAGTGAGAACAGTGTCTGATGCGGGGAATAAAAATGCGCAAAGAAAGGCATCGTGTTACCTCGCTATCCTCTGAGAGATCAGTGCAGCACCATAATCATCACCATCATGGTATCAGGTGCAGGGGCGCAGGCGACGGTCAAGAATTAATGGAGAAAAAACAACAACAGTTAATTCATTAAAGCAAACTGAGATAATAGGAAAATATGAACATAAGGCTGAAATGGGTCATTACCGCTTTTAAGAAACCGGCTCCTGTACCGCATGTTCGCTGTCATCTTCCTCGCTCTCTCTCTCTCTCTCAATCTCTCTCTCTCTCTCTCTCTCCGCTGGCCAGCTTCAGATGCTCCGCGCTCAGGCCGGGCTGCTCTTCCCCTCTGGGAATCCCACACGGGGGCGTGTCCTGCTGCGTCACTCAAACTCCCACCCACTGGAGATTCAACCAATCACGGCCACAGCCACAATGACGGCAGAAAGTGCAGCTAACTTTTGTTTATTGGATTTGCATATTATACTAGTGTTATATATTGATTTAATTATTGATTAAATGATTACTGAAAATGTAACTCAGCTCACATTAAAGAATCAGTGCTTACTTTATTTATAGATGACAAACTAATGTGGCACAGGTGGAAATAGTAACTTTTATAATAAACAAATCAACCAATAAACAATACCATACAGACAATCAATAAAATGGAAATAAAATGAAAAATGCTTTATTCCTTTGGTGATTTGGTGATAAAATAAAATGATAAAATAATAATTGACGCTGCTTTATGATATCTGTTGCTGTACATTTCTCCGTCTAGGTTTTCGGCCCACCAGGAGAACTTTTAATAGCTTTCAATGTTTGAATGTTATGAATGATTAGAGTAATAATTTAGATTATGTTTGTCGTTCGATGCTGTTTTTTCACTTTCAACAGGAAGAACAGAAACATAACATGACAACCAGTCAGTGCTTCAAGTCTCTCTTAGACAAGTTATACAAGTTCCTCCAACAAAGTCTATAGATACAGTTTCGGCTGGTGCAGTCAACCCCCAGAGTTTAATGTTCTGTCTTTATAATCCTTTACAACTGAATTTTATGGTCATATGGTCAACTTTCTCAAACATTTATTTTTTTCACAAACATATATTCAAAAACCATTTTCTATATAAAAAAGGGATGTTTAGGATGAAGCTCTAAATGTTATGAAAAAATGTTATTAACACCATTTAATTTCCATGATCAAGTAACAGGCCAACGTTCATCAGACTTTGTATTTATTCTCAAATAATTCCCATTCACAACATTCTTGATTGCTAACCACCATCGTAATTGTTTCTCCTGTCATGTTACATCTCTTGCAGCTTGTCTTTCCTTCTCTTGGCTTGTATTTAATAAATCATTGAGTTATTGTAAATCAGAGTTGAATAAATAAAGTATTATGAGAATCCAAATCTTTGTTTGAACGATGAAATTCCTCTCATTTGACTGGCTTTTAGTGGAGCTGTTGGCTTTTGTAGATCCATACGTCTCGTCTATCTCATCATATTCTACATCTTTGTACAAACCGGGAATACAGAAATTAGTTCTGATCAAATTTAGGCACATTTATTTCAAAACAATCGATTACCACTGCAACTACTGATTATAACAAAATAGCAAAGAACATAAAGAATTGTCAGTAATGTTCTCTCATTCTCTAACACACTTTTATTCATACACGCTCCTCATTAACTGTCAGGTTTCTTAAAGTCTCATACTTTTCAGATTTTCATAATAAGCTTCTATTAGTTTTAGCTTCTCTGGTAAATAGGAAGACGCTGATGGACAGCAGCCATTTAAAGACATCTGGATGTAGAAATAAATTTACTCAGAAGCATCTGCAAGGAAAAACTCTGAAGAGGATCCAAACTCAAAAGGGAACCCATTCTCTATTGTGCAACACTGGGTGGTTGGATTATAAATCATTACTCTTTGAATTGACCTGTCAGATCAGTACCTAACTCTAAAGATATGCAACAAAATACTTTTCATGTCTTTAATATTGTTCAACATACTTTTACTAATAACATTTTGTAGCAGTTCTTTTAGTTATTTTAATTAAATACTTGATATTAGCAGACCTTTAATTAATCTGATTTTATTTTGAATTTATATTTTTACAGTTTTAGACCAAATTAATTGCACCATATACAAGTTTGACAATTATTATTAAATAGTTCTTGGCCAGTTTCAATCCACCAAACTGCTCTCCTCTTCATGTGGCCAACTGAGGAGGGTGAAGGCCAACATGCTTCCTTTAAGACACTTTCCACTCAAAACACAACTTTTCAAAACGCTGTTCACACTGTGCCAAAGGGTTTCTAAAGATAATTGAGGGTCAACCCTGCTAGACACACACACACACACACACACACACACACACACACACACACACACACACACACACACACACAACACACACACACACAAACACACACTTTTGGGCTCACAAACACAGACAATTGTATGGTTTCGTTTAGACTGACAGCAAGGAGAGTGTATGGCCTACTTTGTTCTCTTGGCTCCTGGCTATAGGTGGTTGTGACACTGTTAAAAACTGAACTTGCATGATCTGTACAATATGACAAATATATATGTATACACACACACACACACACACACACACCAAATGTATATAATACCATTTGTAGACCATATTAAAACACTGGCCAACACTAGTTTTATGCATTTCCCATTTAGAATTCAACATCCTTATCTAAAGCTTTTTAGATAATGAAATTACTACCATACTATATAGAAGGCTGAGCCTTTTAGATGTTAGGTAAATGTTGGTTTTAGACGTCCACACTACACCCAGAGTTTACTACTATACTGGTAGAGAGAAATAGCTCTAAATAAAAAAAAATGCATTTAGACAATCCTTTAAATAATAATAATATTCTTTTAAATACTAAAACGTATTAAGTAGTAAATCAGCCTGCACAAAAGCCCCAGGTCTTCACTAAGTGTAGGCCAAATAAAGAGCACATGTCTTTGAGAACTTCTGAACATTTATTGCTCAAAGTATGTAAAAAAAAAATATATATATCAGCATTTTACAAAGGTAGTGAACTGTACCGTCGACATGCAAAAAACAAAAACAGTCTGTAAACAGGAAATGACTAAGCCAAACGAGTAATTAAGGCTGGGTCACAACATTTACAAAATATTAGATTGCTGTTTATATTGTCACTAATGAGCACAGGGACGTAGACGAAACGATCTACTATTTAAAAAAATAAAATAAAAAATAAAATAAAATAAAAGACAAGGATACACACGAACATTTTTTAAGTTTGTTTTTTAGGGTATAAAATAAGTGTTTAAATGGAGGAGTGTGCAACACTTGTTTAATACACAAAAGAAACATTTCTAATTAATATCACCTGATGTGTCATTTTTTCTGAAACATTAAAACTGTGATATCGGTCAAATCATCAGTTATTATCCTAGTAATGATTAAAAGTTGTCGCTTCCTCGAGTTAAATGCGTGGTTAATTATGGATTCATTTTAATACTAGATTATGTTTGTATTTAGCATTAAAACTAAACACGCCACAAATGTGCGGGGGCCCGCCATCGCTGCTTGCAGCTATATATATATATATATATTTTTTTTTTTTTTACAAATCTCAAATTCAAAATGAATTTTTAAATAATATTAATAACTATGATTTTTTTCTTTTATTTTTAAAATGTGTAATTTCAATATTGGGCAAAATAATCGTGATAAGACTTTCCCTTTGAAATACTGTATTATGCTGTTTTTTACTGGTGGCTGCTGCCCCCTAGTGGCGATCAACACATAAAACTAATAGCGCACTTACGGAAACACTGAATAGTCGATGCTATTCTTCCACGCAGTCACAAAATAAGTATAGAATACAAATGAAAATATTTCGCCAAGGCACAGAAACTAAGGCACTTTAATTCATACACTTTGACATTCACTTTTTAAGAAAAACTGCTAAAATCATATGGCTCTTGTGAAATTAACACTTGCAAATTTGAATAACTAGTCAATTCCCTCGGAGGATAAAGTAGGGTCACATACTAATACCATTTTCTCAGTTTCCCCGGAAGGCCTTTCTGTGTAGAGCAGGCAGCAGCGGGTCTTGATGAAGCACAAGAGGTGACTGGTACAGTGAGTAGCTTCCTGGCAGCAGTGGACATGACTGATAATGGAGAGAGACAGTGTGTGTGTGTGTGTGTGTGTGTGTGTGTGTGTGTGTGTGTGTGTGTGTGGGGGAAAACAAAAAAAAACAGACAAACTACTAAAACCGAAGCATTTTACAGTTTGACATGCCACTGCTATACAAAAAAACTAAAACAAAACAATGCTTCGGCGAAGATAAATTATTTGTGACAGAGCACAGATCTATGCACATTTCAAATAATGAACATGCTGGTATATTAATCAGATACTTAAGATTTAATGGCATTTAATTAAGATCGATTTGTGTGGGTGCAGTGACGCACCAAAACAATCCTATTTGTTAATCATCAGTAAAAGACAATTGAACCGTAGTAGTAGTAGTTGTGACGTGCCGAATGAACGATTGCAGAAACAGGAGATGAAATGAAGCCAGTATTGTAGTGGATCCCTGGCATTCTATTGCAGCAAACACACAATACATCTGTTTTTAGTCGTCTACAGGCTTCATCTTCATTTGGGCCTGCATTTGAGCAATCATCTGCTGCATGCGTCTCAGCTGTGGACAGAGGGCAAATAAGAGATGATTATAATGAGAGGTGTGTTAAAAATTTTAACTAATACATAAATAATAATAAAAAAAAACCTCCATGAGCTTTCAAACAGCCACTATTCTTGACAATGTTGCATCTGGCTTGTGTCTCGTGCACTAGAAACATTGCTTTTAATGCTCCAAAATACAATTAAGACATTGAGGATACTGGAAGCAGTTTTTTCCCTAATGTGAGTGAAATTGTGAAATGTAGTAATCAAAACACAAACACAGTCACTGTGATCCTAAATACAGCTTCTGCTGGAAACATGTGATTGGAGGTCTTGTGGATAAACACGATATGTAATGAACACATGCAAAAAAGAAAACATATGGATTTTAAAAGACAAATCAAGCGGTGTCTCAAACAGGGAGCCGATATCAAGCCGTGCGACATGTTTTACATGTTCTAGTTGTCCTTATACCTTCTCAAGCCAAAAAAAAAATGCACACAAATTATGGCCTATAGAATGCAGCCTTTAATCTAAACAAAATAAACACTTCCTAGCTTCACCATCAAAACCACTACATACAGAGGGGTAAGAACATAATGCGCGTGTCGCTAAATACACCAGAAAAGGCTGGTTTTCTAAAAACCTGCTCAAACAGGAGATAATATTGTGAAAAATGATATCGTTAGAAATTAATATCGTCTGCAATAACAACATTGTTAAATCCTTGGAAGATTTGGACATAAACTTTGTTTCTTTTGTCCACTTGACAGGTTGGTTAAGAAAAATCTACACAGTGATGGAATACAGATGTCCACTGGCTTAAAAAAAAAAACCCTAAAACATAAATGTAACTAAGTAAGTTTTTTACATGCAACATAAAAAATAATTTCCTGCAACATATTTACTGTCATTACTCGGTTACTCATATCTCATGTAGTGCACTATTTATGACTTAATTACATCTCCTTCGACGTCTAAAACATCCTTGTCCTTACACTTATGATTAAGAATAACTAAAAGCATAAAAGCCTAGTCATTAAATATTTAACAAAAATCTGTTTTAGCTGTTTTGTCTGAAACATGACCAATGAAACATTATTTTCTGTTTCTTTTTTTTTCGTTTAGCATACATGGTGTTGATTAGATTTAAAAAACCAGTCATTTGAATAAAAGAACCAGAGTAACGTGATGGAAAATGTCTTACCTCAGCCTCCTTCTCCATTAAGATCTGATCTTTGTCTAACACTTCTTCCTCCACTGACCTGTAAAAGACAAACGGGGAGTTTGTTTCTTGCCACAGTCGCCACCGGCTCGCTCATCAGGGACAAACTTACAATTACAAAGAACATGTTATTCATTTTTATCACCACATTATCTGTGTAAAGCTGCTTTGAGAATGTTCATTGTTAAAAGCGATATACAAATAAAAAAATAAAAAAATGTAACAATAGAAAAAACTATCTCCATTCAGCAAATAAAGCAGATGTAACACTCAGAGTCACTAACTGCTCTCTGCTCACTCCTATTTATTTTTTATATCATATTTAATAATATAATATGTTTTAGTGAAGCAATGGGAATGGGGTGAAAGCTGTGTTTAGCATTTGGCAGGTATGAGCACCCTGTAAAATTGTTTTGAGGTTTTGGTGCGTTGATATCGTACCTGCCAGCTCTTTTCAGTCTCTCTGAGCGGAAGTTCTCATAGTGTAGGTCCTGAGTCACTTCCTGTAGGTCCTGCATATGAGTCCTGTAAACATGCAGCAAAATGTTAACTATTTAGTTTGTCAAATGATAAATCATTTGTTCTCCAGTGAAGGTTTTTGCATTTCTATATTAATGAACCAATGTCCACCAGAGGGCGCCACCGTATACTTCAGGAATAATGTTACTACAGTAAAATTCAAGATGTGTGGGCAGAAAATGTGTGCATTTATATCATTTGATATACTTAACCAATATCACAAAAAAAAAGCGAGTTTTTTTTTTTTTTTTTTTTTTACAAATCAGCATGAATACAAATGGGATTTAGATTTTATGCAACATTTAAATAAATAAATATATAAATCCAAACAAAGTCACAGCATTTCTGAAGAACATGAGGGTGTTTCGTTCCTGAATGAATCGCTTGTTTAAAAGATTTGGTTCAAACGCAATGACTCATTAACAGTGATTTACTGGCGCTTTAATTTCACATGTCAAAGTATTTTCTCATTTTTAAATAATCTCGAATATCAACATTCAACACTATGTTCAAAACATCAAAACATTATTTATGCATTTGTAACTGCAGGTTAAAGAATTACATGTCCCTCTGAGCTGCATTAAACAGACACACTGTTACAGTGAATATACATTTAAATGACATTGCTTGGCAACAGATAAAATGTCTTATTATTCTAACTGACTGATTAAATGTAAGAATTTCATGCACACTTTTATATAAAAAAAAAATAAAATAATAATAATAATAATAATAATAATAATAATAATAATAATAAAAAGCCCATAAAATGTAAAAATCTATTAAAACTTTTTGGAAAAGTTTCACTGCTGTGAACCGACCAACACATAGAATATAAAAAATACCAAAAACTTGAGTCTGCTGTCTACAGTAGCCCTTAAGGTACCAGCACAATAACACAAAATATAATCTAATTATGGTTATTGATCAAATCCAAAAAATATTATACCATTTTATGTCAATATTGCTCCCCCCTACATAACAGATCCTGCTGTACTCACACGAGCATGGTGCGCAGTTTGAGGAAATCATTGTGTTCGGGATTCTCCACCTCCACTACACCCCAAGGGTACAAACGCCCTCGAATCTTCTTCCCCTTCACCTCAATCAGCTGGTTTGAGCCAATCACAGCAAAAGGAATGCTGGCCTGTAGAGGACATCATAAAATAATCAGAAATCATTAAAAACATGTTTAGATACTACAGGTGTAATGGTACACGTTTCCGTACTGAAATATTTCGAAACGGCTTTCGGTGCCTCTTTTACTTTTACCCTCGGGAACGTGGTGGAGTGCATTTATTATTATTATTTATTTTTTCTTTTAACCTTGAAAACAGGGGTAAAAAATAATAAACTAGAGTTAAAGCAGTGTCACTGTAGCTGCTCATTCCATACCAATAAGATTTGTGATTTTTGTGCATGCATTAAAACGCTATAGAATCCATTGCGCTAGGAAGTGACTAGCGGCTAACATTAACACTATGGATTCTTTAGCATTTTATGTCCAGCTTCAAGTATTTCTCTTAAAAGGAGAAAATCCTGACAATTACACATATCGATGGAGTGAATGTTTGCTGAAATAAGTAGAACAGTTAAATAGATCATATCTTTAGAAAATGTGATATTAAATGTAAAACACACATTTACATACACATCTGTATTACTCAAGTGGGGTCTAACAAATGTAAACTATTTAATTTCATTGTTTCATTTTATTTAATCAATTTAATTTGTGCCAATTCAATTGATTACTCAATTTAATCCATATAATAGAAAAGTTTATTGCATTAATTTGATTTATTCGATTTTATTTTTAGAAACAAATTAGAAAATATTATTTTATATATTATTTACCCAAGTAGGCATTTTAATAAAAGAATGTCAACTGTTTAAATTAAATTTAACAGATTTAAACGGCACCGATTTTATTTTAACAAAGGAACCCGACGGCACAAGCCACCTGACCTTTAGAACACGGGTCTGCTCTTTGAACTCCTCATCCTCATCAGAGTCTGCATCAGGGAGCTGGTAGATGCGGATGCCATGCTCACTGATCTCATCCAGGATCTAGATATTAGAAAAGCACACAGTAGAGGTATTGTAACATTTTCATACATACTTATGTGAAATTTACAAAACTATAGATTTATTGCTTTTGACGATTCTCCAGTATAACCAGCTTATTTTGAAGAATCTACAAGATGCAGAAAATGCAGGTTCTTCTGAATCTATATTGGTGAAGGCAAATAAAAACTACAGAGTGGTTGTTTTAGCAGCAGGTTCTAAATCCTAACAGTAGGTCAAAGCAGCTCTCAATGTTTCAGAATGAACATACAGCTATGCCATCAGTATAATATACCACAATCAGCTCAAACAAAAATCCTGAAATAAGATTCAGCTGCTTTGGTCAGCAGTTAGGAATTCTTCATTAATTTCAGTTTTTCATATAAGAAAAAGCCCACATACTAATGAGAGAAGCAGGATGTGCTGTTTTACATGGCCTTGTGTCTCAGCAAACTTTAAATTACGAGAGTCCCAATTGTCTTCAAACCTAAGGGAAATGAACTAAAGTGTCAAATGTACAGAACGTTCTCCACATGACTGCCACTTCTATGCGCACGGAGTCGACACTTGTGTGACATGCTTTGCATGTTTTCTGTAAAGTTCATTCACCTTGTGACACTTTCAGATTCTCCACCCATGAGAATGATTTCAAAACGTTCGTTTTTTAAAGGCATTCTTAAAACCTATGTTAAAACAAGTGTTCATTTCCAATATATATATAAAGACTTTCTGAACCCCCTTTATATTCACAACCAACATGATGTAGAATCATTCTCTTTCAGACAAAAGTTCAGGAAGGTAAATAAGTGATCTTGTCCTGCCTAAAAGACACCATGTCTCCCACAATAAGCCGCACCAGTCTGAAGATCTACATTTGATACAGGACCTTACCAAACTCTCCTGTATGTCCGAAACACCTGTGGAGAACGGAGCCGATGATTATTTTTCCTAACATCAAAGATAGAAAAGCAGCACAATGCTATTTTGTAGTGGCAGCCAAAAACGCCACCAGCAGACTTTTCCTGACATTCTGAGCACTTTCATGTTCTCTCAGCAGGGACAATGTTTCAAAAGGGCAGAAGCCCCCCACTCCCCTTGTCCTATCAATAAATCTCCTCTTGTTCTGAGGAGGCTTATTTTCATAGCACAAAGATAATCCCACCCGGGGACTGTGTGCGAGTACTCATGTGGGTGTTATTGTTGTCTGGTCCAAGTCCAAATAAACATGACGCGTCATCTGGATGGAAAGCGTGACCATGGACATGGCCCAGTGAATCAAATGAGATATACAGAAGCCTGAGGAAATAGAATGAACGGAAGAGTCACAGCACAATATGATAGAAGCAGAAGGAAAGGAAACTACAAAGAGAAAAGAAAGAACAAAAAGAATCAAAGTGCTTGATGCTTAAAGTGGGCTTCCTCCGGGGAAGGAAGAAAGAAAACGTGTCAAGACAAAAAGCCTGCAGACCCTCAAGTGAAAAATATGTCCTAGAAACTAACATTTCGATGGACCAGTTCAAAATGATTTTGCTTAACCAATGCATAGATTTGCTATGACCTCATCCCACAGCAGGAGTGAAAGTGTAACCACTAGAGTAAGATCTATTAAAACTTCCAATGAAACAGGGATATAACAACACTATTAAACAAGGCCGAGAGTCTCTCAGTCTGTTTGGGTTGGCTAGTGAAGGCCACTGGTTTCTGGACAATGGGTGCAGAAGTCTTTCCAGTCTCTCTACAGATTAAAAAGGGAAGTGAGGCTCACTGAACCTACTGGCGATTTGTTTGCCTAAGGATGCATTATGACTTACGATTGTGTTTATGGAGCAGGACTCTGTGTGGGTCTACTGGCTAAAGAGACTACAGGAGTCAAAATATCCTAACATAAGCATTTTAAGTACGTTGTGAGAAAAGGTCCATGAAGGTTTGTCTCCCGGACTTACTACTAAAACAACACCTTCAGGCAAATGATTACAGAGTTACAATATGTAGAGTATTAGAGTTGGAGCAGTAATTAGAGCAGAAGAGCATTAGGAGTGATAAGCTGAACGAATTCTATGCAATGTGGAGTTTAATCCTCCACAGTGTTTTGTGCAGTATCTTTAAATCTGTGTAAAAACTTGCAGAACAGTGAACAGGGCTCAATTCTTTTTGGAAAGTTTCTTTTTCCCCCCCAAAACAGAAGCGCTGAATTTGGCCGACAGGCTGTATTCGACTTTCAAACACATAAACACAGGGCTTTTTCCCACAACCCATTATTACTGTACAAACAGGGATTTAGCAACGCGATGCAAAATAGCCTTTTCACACTTTGGCATGCCTCAGCATGAGCTTACTACCACACACACATACACCCACACATCAACACATGTACAAGTACAGCCTATGACCAGTCAATGACTCACAAACAGGCAATGATTCCCAAAATATCTTTAGCAAACAAGACTGTCACAAACAAAAAAAAAAACCTCTTAAAGCAGACTCTTTATTGCACTATTGCACTTGTACAGAATTTTATGAGATTGGCTTCCCAACCCCTAGAACAATACTTGGAAGTTCGCAGAACTAGTGCCGAGGACAAACGCAAATTAGAGTCAATGCAACTTAAGACTCTTTCCAGCAGGATCAACGAAGCCACAAGACGAACGTCTCAGCAAATATCCTGGAACCGTGACTGCCAAACCTTACTCTTCAATGGCCAATGTGACAAACGCACATCCTGGACTTTCCCCTTTTAAAAACCTTCAGCACTGGATTTGATCACTGAATAGATGCAGCCATCCTGAGTCTTTAGTCATCCCTAAACACCAAGCGTTCTTTATGGAAGCCTAATGAATACTCTATAGCACAAAAAGTACTGACTAATGTTTGTGTGTGTGTGTGTGTAAAACACTGTGTTTGTGTTTTGTTAATCCGGTGCCTCAAAGACAGCAAAGTGCAGGAGACATTATCTAAATCAACTATATAAATTTGCAAATGTGTGTGAATATGTATGCATGTGCGTGATTTAGCCGTTTAGCTGGTTCTCATACGGAAAAAAAACATCTCAAAGGCTGAATAATGAAACAGATCTCCAGCAAGGATATTATTATTATCACTAACAAAAGACTTGGCTCTCTAATATGTGAGACGACATAAAGTAACAAACTCTTTTCAGAGATCCTATTTCGAGGCAGTTCAAATAGCAGTTCTGAAGCATATGCTGAAGTCACTAGGTATATGTGGGCCACAGCTATTTATTGTTTTAGGTTGAGCAAATCCAGGCAGAATGTGGCCACGTTCCAAGGTACAATCACTGAAAAATAAGACAAATAAACAACGACACACGTTTGCACACACAGGAATAAAACCCTCGGTTTGAGGGTTAGATGCTAATGAAAAAGGTGAGCGTGAGGTAAGGCACTGTCTATGTACAGATGTGACCTCATGATCTCACCAAGTTTGTGTTGCTCTAGGTGTGACACTGTTTCCCGTGTAAGGCGGCCATAACGCAAATCATTCTCCTCATGCATGTGCTCGCAATGAGGTAATAGAGACAGTCATAAATTCAAGCCTTCCTTAGAAACAAAGCACAATACTTAAGAGTTCACAAATGTTGTAACACTCAAAAACACACGCACACCTTTTGGGATTTTTTTTTTTTCAGGACTGACATATATTGGTGCACTCAAGTCAAAGAACAAAGGGAGGAAACTTTAAAGGCTCAGCAATGGACAACAACAATAGAAACTAAATTTCACACACTATGAAAACGCTGCTCATGGTTTAGCCAGGATATGTAAGGAAATGTAGCATTGTTTTCAAGCTCTTACGTATGAATTCACAAAATTGACTGAATAAATACTGGTAAAAGGGGTTCAGCAACAGCTCCTCACTCAACAACTCTCCATTCTTCAGCAATCCACAGAGTGACCATCAATATTACAATCTTGCACATTGTTAAAGCAAACTAACTCACTTGAAGTACAATGATGAATGCACAGCAACATGTTTACAAAAATACAGCTCTGTAGCACACAAATGGCACCTATAATGCATATGTATATGCATAATGCAGCCTGTATAGTACTTATAGAAATTCCAAAAGAAGCATGTTGAGGAGAGCCAAGTTCTTGTGAAACATCTTGCTTAATGAGCTATGACCTCAGTCAGGGAAACTTCCGCTACGTTTGGCCAAACTCTGATAAGAATCCAACACAGTGTTGCCCACGTCCACTTCAATCATTTAGACATCCATCATGAAACCCATATTGTTATAGACAGGCTGCTTCCCTGTTCCTAATTCAAGAGGAGGGGGTTAAAAAAAATAGAGAGTACACACAAAAAAAATAAAAATAAAAATAAAAAAATAAAAAGTGGTTGATTTGCATTGCAAGAAAGCTACTGAATTATTTAAAAAATATAACGGGTTATTTGTTATACTCCGGGCTGGAAGTGTCAAGATTTTGGCAAACCTTGCAGCCACATTGACATTATCAGAAAATGAAGGAAGACTCCCCTCATCCGTCCTTTCACTGACCTGTGCAACTACACAGAGGTCGATGCCAGTAGTTTGTTCAATTTTCACATCCTTCATAGAAGGTCAATCTATAATACAAGGGTACTGGTATGTGCTTACCAGACATTTCTAACAATGCGACTAAATCAAATAGCTGGATGTCCTCCATACTGGAGGGAAGGTCAACTATACTTTAGATTTCTTCTATTTCGTGCAGAAGAACAATAAGCATACAATGCAAATTAGTCAATTCTTCTTCCTGCTGCTGGACCAAATGTAATTAAGGAAACAAGTTGTTTTTTCTTTTGTTCAGCATAAGTGTTCAGCAACTAAATATTATTCTACACACACACACACACACACACACACACACACACACACACACACACACGCACACATATATACATTTCATACAATGGCTATTTTAAATATAAACATGTGTATTCATTTGCGTACATATTCCTAATAATGAAATAGGTCACACCATAGTCACAAACACAAAGTGTGCCTTAGATGAACATACAGTATCAAAGCTACAGGAGACGACCATCGATGAAGAGTGAGCTCAGGCTTGGCTCTCTGTCTTATTATGGTTAAAGGGCAACACATAATTTGCTAAGCCAAAAGGAGGACATCAATGCAAGGAAATGGATTGATTGATTACAGGAAGACAACTCTGACAAAACTGGTCTTATCTTACGACCCTCTAACAAGACCACCATGTGCCGATGCAAGCACCATTACACACATCCCAACCAAATAAATGGATAAGGGGTCAAATGGCCTTGAAAAACATGTATTTGTGCTGTATAGTGCTGGTGTGGACAATACTGCATTTATTAGTTAGTCCACTAAGCCAATACAATCTCCAGTGTGCTTGGCCAGTTTTATGTTTTTTTTCTCTAGAAATGGACGATATATATTATATATATATATTCCACGATTTTATTTGGTTGTAAAGTCCTTATTAATATACTGTTACATAACATACATAAAAAAAACTAAAACCAGGATGCTGCTGGGTATAAAATTCTGTTCCCACACAGCATGCCTAGAAACAAAACATAATTATCCATCATTCATGGAAGCAAAATTAAAACTTTAGATATTTTAAACTATTAAATGTTTAAACAAATCAGTGTCACTGTACACGGCTGGGCAACAACTAACATGTCAAGCCCTTAAGTCAAATTGTGAACAAACAAAGAGAATGGTGGATACAACAAGTGTGCCACGTTCTAAATTGTTTCATATAACTTGGATATATCAAACATAAGGAAATACAAAATCTATCATTTTGATCAATTATTCATGTTCAACATATGATTATAAATCTTCAGTGTATAGCAAAAGGAAGCACTCGTCTTGATGCTCCAATACTTTCAGAGGGGAATGTAGTCATAGGAAATTGTGTGCATTGTGAAGAACAGATGTCTGGGGGGTTGGTTGCTGTGAATGGCCTGAGGCTCTTGGGCACCAGAGTGTGAAGGGATAATCCACCAGTTTCTTTTCAAAAGTCTAAAGCTTATTAGAGCCCTCCGCCCTGCATTTGCAATGCAGTGCAACTAATGATGGACAGCCAACTGAGTAACAACCAAAGAATAAGTAAAATGAAAATGCCAACCACTTAACAACAAATAAACACCTAAAATATAAACACTTGAAATAGCTTATTTCATTAAATTAGCAGAAATTGTGTGACTGAATAAAAAACAGATCTTTTATAGCTATATGAAACAAAAATCCTTCAAATGTTGTGACAAATTTACCCACTGCTGAAAGATACATTCCAACCCACATTCTATACCACAATATAAATATGCAATAAACAAAATAAGGAAAACTGACACAAATCAGACAGGCAATCAAGGTTAAGCTCCCCGTTTCTGTTGGAATTACTGATAGCACAGATGGTAAGCTGGGTAATGCCAAACACTAACCACTGTATATAATCCATCTGCTCAATTACATCTCAGCAGGAATGCTGGGTCTGGGAACCTGACTATGGGCCAGCATCCAGCTGCACAGCTCTGTTGGTGATTAACAGTGTTGGCTGTTTGTGTGTGTTCAGAGGGCAAAGGGAAGCATCTGCAAAAATTAAAGGAACTTTACTGCTATCCGGCAAGGAGTGCAGGCGCCGCCTCATGAGCAGGCGGTTGGTGTTATGACCAGAGTGGCAAACTTTTATTAATAAATACACACACACCTCTCGCTCTCACATGCAAGCACACACACCAAAACAAAATTACAATTTCTCATCTGGTAAATGTGGGAAGGAGATACACACTCACCCGCCGTTTCAAGCGGTCCCTCTCTCGGAGCGTCAGAGTGTCGGCTTTTGCGATAACGGGCACGATGTTCACTTTGCTGTGGATGGCTTTCATGAACTCCACATCCAGTGGCTTAAGTCTGGAACACACACACACACACACACACAAAGGTGACATTTCTGTTTCTCTGAGAAAGAAACAATATCTCGTTACAGTGGCACATAGTAAGACCAGGCTTCACATGCCTATTGTACTGTAGGTGTTTTCGGTGATGGACAGGTTTCAGCTTGGGAACACTGCAAGCACTATGGTGCACTGTGTGTTTTCACACCTCTTTATTACAGCCAGAATTTTCAGCAATTTGTGCTACAGTGGCTCATCTGTGAGATCGTCTCACACACACACACACACACACACACACACACACACACACACACACAGACACACAGACACACAGACACACAGACACACACACACAGACACACACAGACACACACAGACACATACACAGACACATACACAGACACATACACAGACACACACACAGACACAAACAGACACAAACAGACACACACAAATCTATGTAGTTTAGGTGACCATGTTCTTCCCTGGGTTACTGGGTGTCCTTCCTTGGACTATTTACGATTAGTACTGATCACTGCATACCGGGAGCACTCCTCCTTGGTCCGTGTTAAAGTCGCTTGAATCCTTATGTATGACCATTATTGCTGCTTCCAAAACAATAACTTTAACAATTGGTTTTTCACTCATTGTGTAACATACCTTTAGCCCAGACAGGTACTATTGTCATGAGATAAGTTTCACAAAGCTTAGCATTTGTTACCAGCGTTTATTATTATTACAGTATAAGGACTTCACATAGACAATAATGATAATAATAAATCTGAGTTGTTTTACCCATGTCCAAATGGAGATATGAAATAGAAGCAGCAGTGAACTCTGTTGTCCACAATGTGTCTGCGATTCAGGCCGCTTTCATCATGCAGGTAGCGCTCAAACTGATTGTCAATGTACTGAATGATGGTCTTAAAACTGTAGAAAAACAAGATAAAAATTGTTCAATTAAACAAAATATCATTTACACAATAGTATAGTGTAGTATAGTATAGTATAGCGCTTCCCTTTTACAATCATATTTATTTAACTGGTGAAGGATAAGGGCACGGAGATACAAAGCATTTCAACAAGGAGTCTTCATTTAATGTGAAAAGTGCCTCTTTGGCTGCAGGTTTCGTTTCAACCAATCTGGAAGCAAAGCTGTTTAACTTGAATGAAAACCTGCAGCTCTTTACAGGTAAGATTTGACTTGAATCTACAAGAATTCATGACCTAAACAACTATCAATGGTGGTGTGTACAAGAGAAACTGCTTCATAATATCACACAATACAAAAAAAGCAATACTCATACATAATGTGGAGAGAAGAAAAAAAAAAGAAAGAATTATCTACAGGTAGGTAAACCTGTGGTGAACTGGTTCAGCTTTGTGCAACCCGTGTGAACTGGTTCAGCTTGGTGAAAACTGAAAACCTTGACTGCTAATCCATACAAGAACCAATAATGTAAATGTCGCCTATTTTATGATTTTTACAAAATGCAGATTCACTTATTTGTCCATCTTTGACTACATGTCTAAATGACCTTGGGAGACTTGGACTATTCCTTTTTACCGAAGGTATTAATAGAAAGCATCATAAACAGGAAACATGAGGGTGCACAGAACGGTGATGGTGAGAATACTTATTATAAAGAGAGCGTGTTTTGATTTTCGAGAATAAAAAGCTATTTGTGGACACAAAGCTATGAATCGTTTGTGTAGCTAAGCATATATCAGCGATCCTCATGTTCTCATGACCCTGTTTGTCATGTAATATGAATTCTGCAATGCCTCAGTGTGTGTGTGTGTGTGTGTGTGTGTGTGTGTGTGTGTGTGTGTGTGTGTGTGTCTCCAGGTTATATACCATCCCCTCTAAATATATTCAAATAGCAAGACCAATTCTTCACCAAAACACCTAACAGGGCACAGTCGGTCACATGTTTCAGTATTTTTGATTTTAAAAAAAAAAAAAAAAAAAAAAAGAAAGGTTCAAACAAAAATAGCATGTTTTAAACTGTTAAACACACCCAGATGCAAATACCAGGGGAAAGGAAAGATAAAGAAATTCATATTCATCTTTTGATCTTAAACCCAAATGTCTACAGTGTACATGAACAGAAGGTTTGGCCTTTCTGTTACAATACTTTCTCAAACGGTTACTGAAAATGCTTTCTCTCCTCAGCTTTAAGTAATATTACCCAAACAATCCTACAGCATAATGCAACAAAAACAATTCCTATAACTAATCTGACCAGGTTTCTATCCACTGTGTCTGTATAATATAAATAATTGACAGTCCAAGGTCAGCCAAACTAGTGTGCAAGATAGTGTGCAAAAAGATATACATTTGTTTTTCTAATTCTTTATAGAACATTATTTATAAATTGAACTTATATCTGTTTAAATATAAAGAGATATAAGGTGTACTGGAGAAGTACTGAATAGGTGCACCTTTCAGAATGGGACTACTTATTCAGGGGGACAGGTTAGTTCTACTTATTAAGGGTGGAAGATTTTATGGTGCTTTACCACAAAACATCCCAACATGTCTGATATCACACCGTCTGATATCACACCGAACACTCACATATTAAAAATCAAATGACTTCAATAACAGCTTACACATCCATTGTAGGGAGTTTTGATTAAACAGAATCCCCCCCCAATCCAAACATATTTTTGTCTGTGGTAAATACACTTCAGACGAAGTAAGGATCACTGACTTTGCGAGTACAGATAGTGAACTGGGAGTTGCTCTTATCTGACTTGAATACAAACACATTAATTAAAACCATAAAACAAAGCATGTGGCTTAATAGAGTTTAAATCATTGCTGAGTCAATGCTGAGCAGGGAGGATTATTTTTTCAAACATTCCTCTACAATCATGTCATATCATTGCTCCTAACTACAGGGCACCTTCTGATTTACAATTAAACAAAATAAATCCAAAATGAACAGCATATCGTTTGACAGCTAAAAGATTCAAACACCGAACCAATTGGATATTCACACACTCACCAGTCTTGACTGTTGATGGCATCTCCGTATCCAGGAGTGTCGACCACAGTGAGGCGGAGCTTCACCCCCCTCTCTTCGATTTCCACTGTTGAGGCCTCGATCTGCACTGTCCGCTCAATCTTCTCTGCAATAGTCATGGGAAAACAAGACACTTTAACTTATTTATTACAACACACACAAAGGATTAATTTCTGTTTTATTAAAGAAAAAAAAGCCCCTGAGGAACAGCAGTGCGTATACACAAACACAAATCAGCCATAAAATTAAAACCACAGATAAATTATCTTGTTATAGTGGCATCGTGTAGGACCAGGATTCACAATGCATATTGAGGGTGTTTTCGTTAACCAGTTTGCATCTACATTTCAGATACGCTGCAAACATTACTCTTATTGTTTTTTGTTTTATTTTTACAGCCAATGTTAATGTTTTCAGCAATGTGTGCTACAGTGGCTCTTCTGTGGGATCGGATCACACACACACACACACACACACACACACACACACACACACACACACACACACACTCACATCTATGTAGTTTAGGTGGCACACACACCTATGGTTCCCCCAGGTTCACACACCTATGAACCTGGGGTGCCCATAATTCTTTCCCCAGGTTACTGGGTGTCTTTCCCTGGATTGATATGCATGTGTGTATGTAAAATTATGCAGAAGCTATCCTGTACCCATATATTACCTGCTAATAAACCTTTTGAACTCTTGCGATGCTGGCTTGTGCATGGTCATAATTCAGTATTCGGTGCATAGAAATGTGTGTACACAAGATCTACTCTCAAAAACTAAGTTGATAAATGAGACCCCTGGACTTTAATCCCCGTTTTAATTACAAAACAGTGCAGCTAAAGCTCTAAAAAGCTAAGCACTTTTGGAACGACAAAGTCATTTATTGTAACAATCGAGTGAGTTACGGGTATGTGAGCTATGTGACCTGAATAAAACAGAGTCATGTGTAGGATTATGCTGATTAAAAGTGAGTTATTGTCTTGGACTTTTAATATACATCTGACCCCATGGGAGACTTCAGGGGGGCTTTACTATTCGGCAGATCAAAATGAAAAAAACCTTCTACATTCCACCTTAAGCACTTCTGTGTTTCAGGAACTTTAAAAAGTCATCTATTCAGCAATCTTTCATTATTTGTAAGAGGCCATGGGGGAAAACAAACATTTGGGAACATTTAAGCCATGGACACCATGTTACCTGCTGCTCCAGGGATGTAGCGTTCTGGATAAAGGTCAGTGAGAAACAGGCTGTTGATGAGGGTGGATTTACCCAGTCCAGACTCTCCTACAAAACAAACGTTAGCCAGACAAAGTAATACACTGTAACTAATTACGTGGGTGAGAGAGTATTTTTTTTAATTTAACTCACCTACTACCATCAGTGTAAACTCGAAGCCTTTCTTTACAGATTTCCTATGTACCTGGTTAGGGAGGTTAGCAAAGCCCACATACCCTGCAGCCTCAGGGAACTACAACAATCAAACAACAACTGTAACAATCTTCTTTAGACAGGCCTGAATTTATAAGTGCATTGTAGGGGAAAGTTTCTCACATCGTACCTTGCCTTTTTCTCCAGACTGTGACATGCCTGCAGGTTAAAAAAAAAACCTGAAAAGAAAAAAATATATTTAAACACTATATAGATGTACTATGTCTATAACACACTTTGAATTCATCCTGGAAATTACTGTACTGGATGAAAAACAAAGTTTTCCGGAAACAAACTTTCATCTGTTTTTCACCTCTGACACAATTACATTCTACTGACTGTTTGCTTTTTCTATTTACACACATGTACAATATAAACAACAACGATGATATAAAGCCACAGGATGATGTGGGGAGTTTGAAAATCCTGGAACAGTGGGAGTGAAAATTCTGTTTATCTTTTTATCTTCCTGAAGGCCTTGTTCTACACACACAAAGTTGGTGTAAAATTTCCATGTCAGTAGCCTGTGGTTCGCCCTTTCAAAATCTAAAAATGCAGTGTGCTGGTTTGTGCAATAACAAACGAATGCATGGATCAGAAGAATTTTAAGAAAACATCATTCAATAATAAACATAATCAATTTAAAAGCGTCCAAAAACTGAAGTCGAAAAATCTTTTATTTTCTATTTTTTACCATGCAGAATTGCATAAAAAGGAGTTATTTCCAATCAGGAAACATGTTGGACAATAAAAGGCTGGTTTAATGTTACATGATTATTTATAATATTTCTTCTTGTTAAATATAATTAAATACTGTGAAATGTTTTCAATAATGAGAAACAATTTAGAAATCACAATTTTACTAATAAATGAGGAAAAAAAAGTACTGTAAATGCTGCATGTGTGCCCCAACACACACACACACACACACACACACACACACACACACACACACACACACACACACACACAGAGGGAGGTCCTGTTATTGCCTGCTGCCAGTAGTGAAAACAATAATGTGGATTTAGATTAATGAAGTGGCCCTTTTATTACCCCGGTAATCACACAAAGCAGTTTCAGCAGGCACAGACACGCTCTTGTATTATGCGAACATATGGCCATTGTACTGATCTTTTCATTACTTAAAAAAAATCTTATGCATATTTACATCTAAACATTGCCTAGTTTTTGTCACTGTCTCTGTGTGAACAAACCTTTTGTGCATTCTGTGCATAATATCCTACAGTATAAACGCAATCAAATTTTCCTTGCATTGTTGGAAACTACATTTTCTACTCCCAATAACAGGTAACACCCCCCACACCCCAACCCCAAGGGGTGGCTGTGAAGCTCTTGACCGAATTCCTGTTGAAGCTTTCCATTAAATAAGCCATGGAAACATGTGATGGAAAGTCGACCTTACAGTAAGCTTGTTAAGGGTATTAGATCGACTAGAGGCATACATATAAGGGATAGGGACTGAGAAATCTAAATGCTAAATCAGTTAAATCAGCATGAGAGGTGAAACAATTGTGTGCTCAGATTCTTAAAATCCTACATCAAATGTAAGTGACCAGCTACATCAAAAGATCTGACGACCAGCTGGTGATTGCAAAATGCTTAACAATTCATCAATTCAAATTTTTTTTTGCATTTAGAACTGCAGTTTTTAAGACCCTTATTCTGGCAGCTTTTGGGGTAAATCTTTTTTTTTAAGTTTCCTGCAATAGTGCACAACAACATTTGAAGCACTTAAAGTCTGATAAAACACTATTTGAGATTTAGCCAAAGAAAGGTGTGAGTCATTGTATTTTTTCCCCTAGAATTTCAAGGTTGCCTGACAACGACTGCACTCAGTAGTATTTATATTTTCACAAATTCTTTGGCAAACAAAAGCTGCTCAAAAAGCCCCAGAGCTAGATACACCATAAAAACGTCTGTTATAATAATTGATTAAACTGTTACATGTTAAGTACTGGAAGAGTTCACTACTAGTGGCCATCACTGGTCACCAACCTACAACTTCTAGGTTATAGATGAAAAAAGATGTAAATATCTATCCAGGATGTTCTCTTTCACAATATGTGTGCATTATTCTGCCTAAAACTAAACTGCAGATTGTTAGTTTTGGACCTGCTCAAACCACACAGTGTCCACATCATGTACTGTATTAGATCATGAGTAGGCAGACCCTTAGCTAATTGAGCTATTTTTTTTTTAAAGACTCGGTAAACAGTTATTATTTTCTTCTAACCTCACCTGCCACAATATGTCATTTTAAAGAGTTGTTTATACAACAATCAATCTACTCTTAAAGTAAGACATCTGGCCCATATTTTTTGAGAGTACCAATTACCATCCAAAGAAAACATCAATGTAAAAAAAATATTGTTTACATGCCACAATCATTATTACTACTACTTAAACAAGCACTGAACACAGGGTACACACAGAGCCGACAAACAGCAGCATCACTTCCGACGAACTGTGTCAATAAGAGCACCATATTCATAATGTTAAGGGTTAAACCTCAGATGACTTATTATTCATTAATGGGAATGTATGTACATTATTTCTTTAAGAGGTGCATTTATTTGATACATTACATCACAGAACAGTGACATTTTTTCTTCACATATCCTTTACTGCATTGTGTTGCTATAACCGAGTAAAAGAGAGTTACCTTCTAGCAGACTGCAAAATCTATTTTACACCCTGTACTTCATTGGATCAGGCCATTCGTTTTTCTCAAAATAAATAACACAATTGACTACACCTATTCATTACAAATATGCACTTTAATTTAACTCAGCTCTTTTACTAGGTTTAATAAGCTTATATTAAGAATGTATAAACACACACATCACTGCATTCAAAACAATACACTAGTACTTCTTGATTCTTTGCAGTGTTGATTCCACAAGGTGGTGGAAACATTCCTTAGAAGTTCTTGCAATTCATAATTGCATTACGACATTCCAGAGTTTTTTTTTTTCTTTCCAGGTGTATATTCATGCCGTGAATTTCCTATTCTACCACATCCTAAAGGTCCCGTTGCATTCAGATCCAGTGACTAGGAAAGCCTCTGAAAAACAATGAACTCACTTTTACTCTCAAGATTTAATGGGTTGTGCATTCTGAGATGCTTTTCCTCACACAACACTTGTACAGACTGGTTATCTGAGTTACTGCAGCCTTTCTGTCAGTTAGAACTTTCTACTTCTTACATTTTCAAACCAGGCTTGTTACTTAAGTTTTAATCTATTTGGTGACGATATTTCTCCTTCTCGTTGCGTGTCCTATTTTTTGCCCATCAACCTATTCACCTGTCACCTGCAGAAGTTCTCGGTTGACTCTGCCATCGTCGGCATGATCACAGATGATAATGACTGGGAGTACAGAGAACTGATCAAGAACTTTGTGGACTGGTGCCAACAGACCTGCCTCCAGATAAATGCAGGGAAGACCAAAGAACTGCAGGTGGATTTCCGTAGGCACAAACACACTTCACTATCACCATTGACCTGTTAGGGAAAGGACATTGAAAGAGTGGACTCTTACAAATACCTGGGTGTTCATCTGAACAGCAAACTAGACTGGACAGATAGTACAAAGGCAATTCACAAGAAAGGACAAAGCAGACTGCTTTGCTGAGACTGCTGAGGGGACTATAGCATTTCGGAGTGCAAGGAGAGCTACTGAAGACATTTTTTTGACTATGTGGTGGTCTCAGCTGTCTTCTATAGAGTGGTCTGATGGTGCAGTAGCATCTCTACTGCAGACAGGAAGAGACTTGACAAGTTGATCAGGAAAGCCAGTTCAGTCCTGGTGATCCCCTGGACAATGTACAGGTGGTGGGAGAAAAGAGAATGGTAGCTAAACTATCATCATAGCTGGAGAACAAGTTTCACCCCCTGTATGAAACAGTTTTGTCTACAAGTAGCTCCTTTAGTAACAAACTGCTACTTCCTAAGTGTTTAAAGGAGTAATACAGAAGGTCTTTCTCCATGCTGCTATTTGACTGTACAATCAGAGTTGCTCCCAGTGAACCTGTCACCATAATACACACAGTTATTACTGTTTAACTGTGCAATAACACCAATTTAAACCATGCAATATTACCAATGTGCAATATGTTTGAAAGTCTAACTGCTTTATTGGTGGTCTTTTATTTTCTATTTATAGACTGTGATGTATATCTTCATCTTTCGGATTCTTCCATTAGCCTTCGCCACAGCGGGTCATCCGTCTCCATACCCCTCTGTCCTCTACATCTGCCTCTTTCACACCAACTACCAGCATGTCTTCCCTCACCACATCCATAAAACTCCTCCTTGGGTCTTCCTCTTTTCCTCCTTTCTCTATCCTCAGCATTCTCCTACCGATATACCCCATGTTGCTCCTCTTCATATGTCCATACCATCTCAATCTCGCCTCCCTGACCTGGTCTCCAAAACATCCTACATGCGCTTCCCCTCTAATAAACTCGTTTTTATTTCCTGGCTCTTACACACTACAGACGTAGGCTATTTTGCGAGGCTAACAACAAGCAATTCAGAAGGCAACAAGAAGTATGGGGCTAATATGCAGGAGACAGGGGGAGTCAGCGATGTAAACATGACTGAGAACAGAGACATTCCTGATCATCATCATCTTTGCTCTGCTTGTGTTCTATATTGTGTTTTTTTTTTTTACCCGGATACATTTATTAGATAACAAAACTTTTAATTATTTTGTATTAATATATTAATGTGATGTGAGTTCCAGGTACCGGTTCCTATTTATTTATTTCTAAATGTTATAAAATTATTTATAATTACTTTATTATAAAAAGTGGCAGTTTAGTATAGTAATAATAAATAAATAAATAATAATTTCTGACCCACAGTCCTCAATCAAGTTTGATTTATAGGAAGTTTGGGCACCTCTGGTCTAGAGACTGATGTGAAAATCAGAAATCCTCTGGATGACTTGTATAAATATTTAAAGCAGCCTATCCCGCACCAACAATCATGCAAAATTAAAATCACTGCAATTGCATTTTCCTCTTTCTGATGATTGATGTGAATATATTCTATATTAATGTGAATATAATATTATGTGGCTTCTGCTGCTGCATGCTTGACTGAACACAACTGCATGAATGAGTGTAATGATGTATACAGGTGTTCCTGAAAAAATGCCCTCTGAGGAACATAAGTGCAATTTTAAAACAGCAGAAAAAATAGGTCATTAAAATACAGAGTTTAAGGCAATTTGCTAAATGATCCAAACATTGTGCTGAGGCTATGAATATATTCACACAGATCCAGACCTGTTCCTGAAACTACACCAGAAGTTTGGAAGAAGTTTCCAAACTTATTCTACTTTAAGATCCATTCCGGCCATATTGTCAGCTCACACCAAGCATACTCTTTATACTGGTGTTTAACTTTAATAGTAAGAAAGCCAAATAAATTCTGAAAGATTGTTAGAGATGGCAGATAAACATCCGATAGATGATCTCACAGGGCCTTCACTGTACTACTCCTCACCTCAGCCCAACCGCCTCAAGCGCCCACACCCTGTTTTTCAGGGGACTGCTGTTCACTCTGGATCAGCTGAGGAATGTTAAATAAACTCTGTATCGTGTACAATGATTACTGTTTATACCTCAGAGAATCAATGAAACTAAATGAAAGTTGAATTATGCGAAATGTTGACGACTTGCGAACAGTTTCAGTCGTCCGTAGGAAGTTTTAACTTCCGCACGTAACACTACAGTGTTTGTACTGAGAACAGTGTTTGACTGGACTCAGCTTCTCCGGTCAGGCAGCGCGAGCAGGCGACCTCGATTCATTTTCAATGCAGAAGAAGCGCTTACCTCGGTGTAAATGTATGACAGAAAATATATAAAAGCAGACTTTTCTTCTCCTCCCTTATATTCTCACTTTTCCCAGTACTGTCCAGGGGACCGGAAACCGCTGCAAATCCGCCTCCGTCCCACAATGCCGTTCAGTCTCTGACGCCGGAGTACAGAGCAACAGGCGACATTGTGGTTCCTAATGGGCGTCGCAAAGAATGAGGGAGAAAGGCACCTTAGAGCCAAGATGGTGGAAAACGCGCGCACAGTTTCCATCCAAAAAAAATCCGTAAGGGCTGTCCCGTCAATCTTATCGGACGTATTAATGAATTATTATGTTTGAAACTAGTGCAATAATAATAATAATAATACAAAAATAATATACACACACACACTATATATATATATATATATATATANTATATATATATATAATGGTAGTTTGTCAGGGCCAGCAGAAAAGTATTTTTAATTAAGGTTTGTCAATGAATATTTAATAAATTATACCCAATAGTCGATTATATTCATATGATAGCTTTTCTCTTGGGTGTGCTGCATCTAGCACGCGTTGGACTTTCGATCCAATCAAATTTTAGCCGTCACATCAAGTGTTTCCGTGGTCACAGGTATCTGCCGTAAGGTCTTCAGAAATCAACGTGTGTTGGTAGCATAAAGCTGTTGCTTTAACCAATCAGATTTCCAGTTGCTGACACTGGGGCCATCTAGCAGGCATCAAATAATCTCTGCAGGGGTTTTTTTTGTTTGTTTTGTTTTTTACATTTTTTGATTGGATAGCACTAGTTGGAGCTCGCAAACCATGTCTGTAGCAAACTAAATTAGTTCAAATTATATTCGTGTGGATTTAATAGCTGTTTTTTTTTTCATTCTACAATGACTGACAGTGGAGAATAAAGTGATTTTGCGGAGAAACTTACAAGGACATTTACAAGACAGGTCTTACCACAGTCCTATAAACTTGCCCTTTCACTCTTGCAGATACTCTTCTATCACAAATCACTCCTGTCACTCTTCTCCACCTTCTCCACCCTGCCTGCACTCTTTTCTTCACTTCTCTAACACACTCTCCATTACTTTGCATTGTTGACCACAGGTACTTGAACTCATCCACCTTCTCCACCTCTTCTCCCTGCAACCACACCCCTCCACTGCCCTTCCTCTCATTCACACACATGAACTCTGTCTTACTCCTACGGACTTTCATTCCCCTTCTCTCCAGCGCATACCTCCTTCTCTCCAGGCTCTTCTCCACCTGCGCCCTACTCTCACCACAAATCACAATATCATCTGCAAACATCATAGTCCATGTAGACTGGTTTTAGACCACCCATTTTTTCCAAAAAGTTGTTTAAAACAGATTAAAACAGTTGTTTAAATCAGTTTGAAAGTAAAGAAGTTGTAAACATTTGTTTTCAATATTGGCATCAATCTGACCAATGCATTCTGATGTTCTGAAGGCTTTTTGAAGACTGCACTGTGATACTGCTGGTGATTTAATTGACTGTTGTTTTGGGTTTCTTACAATGTTAGCACAGCAGTTTTTACTTTTTTTACATTACACAATAGACACAAAATTAGCTTAAAGAAGTCAACCATTAATAGAGGTTGAATTTCTTCCTTAATCTCAGCCTTTTTGCATGCTAAATGAGCTCACCATGGTGCATTCCCATTTCAAGACACCAATAACAATTATCCACTACATAAACCCCTTTTTCCCTCTGCCAATATTTGAAATTATATTTTATAATCAAAATTTGTTTAAGGCATATAGTTTTAGGCATATAGTTTACCTTCTTTCACACAGTGTCTGGCAGTTTGCAAAACTATCATCCATGCATACGTGTAAATCATAACACTTCAGGGTTAAATTAACGTGTTTCACCTTGACTGTCCAACATCAAAAATAAACTGGGTAAAAAAGGAGATTATTAGTAATTCATCAAAATTTGAATGTTTTAATGGCAATGTTATTGTATCGATTTTATGAATAGTAGCATTTATTGGAAGTCTTGTGTCACAGGATGACAAAACTGGGGACAAATAATCACTACAAAATAAATCAGTATTTTGTTTACTTTTTAGTAGAGTTGACGCTTTCACCTATAGGCTATTGAAAGAATTAATAAATATAAGGACGTTTTAAACTGTAAAATAATGCAGAATTATATTGGAGAAATAAAACATTAATTATAGATTTTAAAAAGAAACGTGTAAAAGTGGCTTCATGCTATGATGCTTTCAAATGGCAGGCCTGTGTTTTGTATGAGTTAATGGAAGCTGTAATTAGTCTGTGTCGAGACTGCGTGATGAAAACAGTTATTAGGGCTACAATGCATGAAAGTCTAATGTTACTTGCGTGTGTTGTATCCTAACAACTTTTATTAAAAGTGAATGACAGGATTCACGTTTTCTACACCATATTGTGTGATTGTGTGTATGGAGCTCTTTTTGTTCTCCTCCTCTTCTCGAACTCTCTGTCCAAAACGTAACGTGCTAGAGTCTTTCTCACAACAGTTTCTTCCCTTCCTCCCATCTGATTGTCTTTCTGCACAGCTTCCCCCGTTTTCTATTGGCCACGAGTAGATGCGGCGGCGTGTGATTGGACAAAAGTTTCGCTTTTCTCATTGAACCGGCTTGCAGGCTTCTTTACCCTCTTCTTGTGAAGAGCTCTCTGTGCGCAGCTGTTCTTCTCCGCTCCTCACTCTCATCCGCGCAAAGACCGTTATACAGAGCGCCATACAGCGCGCGATGGTGTTTGTTTAAAATAAGTTTTTTGAGTGTTTTTTGTTAAATAATAACCGAAAAGTGGACCATCTGTTCCGCTCTTTAAGAAGCGGACTATTTATCGGACACGAAGGGTACTAATAAGGACAACATTGTAAGAAAACATGGCATCGGCGGGTCTGGAGCTGCTCGGCCTGACGCTAGCTGTGTTCGGCACGCTGTTGGAGATGACCGCATGCGGTTTGCCCACGTGGAAGGTAGCGGCGCATATCGAGGCCAACATCGTGGTGTCGCAGACCATCTGGGACGGCCTGTGGATGTCTTGCGCTGTGCAGAGCACGGGCCAGATGCAGTGTAAGGTGCACGACTCGATACTGGCGCTGAGCAGCGATCTCCAGGTGGCGCGCGCGCTCACCGTGGTCTCCTCCGTGCTAAGCGTGCTGGCGCTGCTCGCCGTGATCGCCGGAGCGCAGTGCACCAACTGCATCCGCGCCGAGCTCGTCAAGGTGAGAGTAGTGAACTTCGGGGGTGCGCTGTACATCGTCAGCGCCGTGCTCGTGCTCGTGCCCCTCTGCTGGATGGCCAATAAAATTATCTCCGATTTTTACAACCCCAACGTGCCCCCGGCGCAAAAGCGCGAGATGGGCGCCGCGCTCTACATCGGCTGGGCGGCCGCGGCTCTCCTACTGCTGGGCGGCTCTGTGCTCTGCTGCTCGTGTCCTCCGCCGTCAGCCGCCAGTGCGGGTTACTCGGTAAACTACGCACCCACAAAAAGAGCCACGACCAATGGAGACTACGACAAGAGGAACTACGTGTGAAATCTACACGTCGGCTCACGCGCAAAACCATGGGTACGGCGGACTGCATAACCAACAAGCCTCGCAACTTATGATTTGCGCATAAACACTCACTATACCATTAAGAATCAAAGTTTTCATCCAGCACCCTGTTTTTTTTCGGTTCTGAAGGTTCTGCGTAAAAACCCTACAGAGGAGTTCACTTCCAAAGTTCTACGTACAATCCGCCAAGAAAACTCGAACCCTCAACCATCCAAAGAATCCTCGAGGAGCTCTTTCCTATTTCAAAACAACAACAAAAAAAGAAAAAACCTTACAAAATCATTCAAAATATAGTGTCATGTATTTCTGGTAATTAAGATATGGCAGAAGAAGAGAGACATAGACAAGCGTTTCCCAAAAGTGTCAAATGATCTCAGGCTTATATATGATTCTCTATTGAGATATTTTCCCCCTGTACTAAAGAGCGCATGTTGGCGTGTTGGATGAAGCGGTGTCAGTTTGTATCCTGTGTGTTTTTGCACATGTAGATGTTTCTGTCTAAACCTAAATGTAAATGACCGGTTTTTTTCTCAGGTCATGGACTCTTACTGACTTTTTGATATTTCCTGTTTTAAACATACAGGCTATGCATTTTGAAGGGGTTACCCCTTAATTTCAACCTAAATGAAAATTTTTTTAAATAAAAGTTTTTACTGTTTTGACCACGAATGTTTGCCAAAACTTTAACAAAACATGATCATGATCATGATGGCTTGGTTGAAAGCTCTATATACAGTAGTTTCAAAGCAGAGACATTTTCCTCACATGGAATGCTAGACTGCCTAATTGTGAATCTGATGTAGATTTCTTTTTTAAAACAATAGCTGTCTAGTTAAAGGAGCAGGTGCTCTAAAGGACAGGCCAGAACAATGTGCCATGCATTATGAAAACAGTGCTTAGGATATATTTGGTTTGTGCTTTATGGAGCACCTTATTTAATTTGCATCTTTAACAAACAAGACAAACGATGCCAAATTTCGTCCTCAATAGTCAACGGTTTGTTTTTAAAACTGTAATAGTTATGTGTTAAAAGTAAGTTTTGAACTGTAATGTTTTTAATAAACTCTTTTTATCATAATGGAACCCTGATCATTTATTTTGCTCGTAATGGCGTCCAACAAACCTGAGAAATGTTTCTAAAGTTTTTAAAACTTGTTCTACTTTTGAAATGTTTCTGGAAACTTCTTTCACATTTTAAGCTCTATTGCTTTCAGAACCAACTCTACACACACACACACACACACACACACACACACACACACACGCACACACACACACGCACACTCATATAGACTATTTGTCTGCATGCTTAAAGGCTACAGAGTCACCGCACAGCCAATTTATATTCTAATTTGCCCTATATTCTTAAAATAGGACTATAAATCACCCACAGAAATCAAAGAATGTCTTTATGTAAATTTCACTTCATGATTTTAATGCCAGCAGTTCTCAGTTAAAGCTGTTAAACTCATTAATGCAGAAAAGACAATGCTCAATATTCATTTGTGAATTATGCTTGTTTAGTATCATACACAGAGATGAAGTAGTGTGAGAATATTAGATTTATTTGAATTAATTTTTATTAACAGCTAAAAAGAAAGAGGAAAAACTGAGATTTGTGTGTGATTATTTTGCCGCTTCTCTACTATTAATAATGAAATCTCCTAATAATATATTTTTGCTTATTTTTTACATTTATTTGCTACATTCATATTGTGCCTTTATCAAAATTGCCATATTATCTTAAATTAAATTCAATACATTTTTATTTGTATAGCGCTTTTAACAATTAGCATTGTCTCAAAGCAGCTTTACACAGATAATGTGGTGATAAAAATGAACAAGATGTTCTTTATAAGTGTTAGTTTGTCCCTGGTTAGCGAGCCGGTGGCGACTGTGGCAAAGAAAAACTCCCCGAGATGGCAAAAGGAAGAAACCTTGAAAGGAACCAGACTAAAGAGGGAACACATCCTCATCTGGGTTGCACCGAATGTCCATTTATTGCAAATACACGATTTTGAGGAACACAATGATGGTGATCAGAAGCAAACTGTAGTCCTGAGTCAATGTAGCAGACTGATAAATGATTCGTGTAGCTCAGTAAGGTTATTAGGAAAAGTTTACTATTGCTACCTTTCTCTGTCTGCAACTGTGGCAGTACGTTACTGTGCTTACACTTGTTTATATGACTGCGAGTTTATTAAGAACAGTGATTAAACTGTCCAAAATGACGTTCTATCCAATCAGAATGAAGTACTCCATGGTATAAATCCATATACATTTTAAATAAATATATGATATATAAATATATAATTTGTATTTTATGAGATATACTTGCATAAACACTGCTTAATTCATCCTGAAGCCCTACCTCTGGATGGGCTTCTCTTTGACTCGGAGCAGCAGTCTAAAGATCCATGAAGTTACATTGGAGAGTTAATCTCAAAACCCCTGAGATGGATTCAAACTGTAATTATTATAAAAATTCTGCTACAAAGGCTGAGTAGTTCAATTGCCATAAACAGTTTTGCTTATCAGTGCCCATCAGTGAACAGCTTAAAACCACAACAAGGATAAAACTGTAATTGGTGACATTCAATGTCACCTGGATGAAGATGGGTTCCCTTTTCAGTCTGGTGGCTCCCAAAATATGTTCCTTATAACATCTGATGGAGTTTTTCTTCACCACTTCAGCAACTGGCTTGCTTGTTAGAGATAAACATATAAGAACAAATATATGAAAAATGTATCTAAAACATATTTCCAATCTATTTATTTATGTAAAGCTTCTTCGGGAAAATGTACATTGTTAAAAGCTTAATGCAAATACAATTAAATTGAATTAAATTAAACACAGTGAATTAAAACAAGGCTACAGGCAAACTTTTTAGAAAATGAGAAAATAGTGTTAAATCAGATCAGGGCTAAAAAACAAAATAAGCAATTAACATCGTTATGCAAACAATGAAAAATGTACACCAAAGACTGCACAGCTAAGGACCCCTCGGTCAAGCTTCTAAATATTGTAGACGACACTACAAACATGTGCCTCATTCAAATCTGCATACAGGCAGGAGGTTAAACAGCGGGTGCAGTGCAGTCTTAACATTGCGCTGAACATCCTCAAAACAGTGAAGATGATATTGGTCTTTAAAAGGAATTCCTTTGCACTTCCACCCCTCACTATCCGGAACAGCACTTAGGTTCCAGGGATCTTCCATCTCTAAGCACCTGAAGTAGGAGGCACTCTGATTATTTTTTAAGAAGGCTCAGAGGGGATTCCTTCGCCAGCTGATGAAGATCACCCTGCACTTTGAGTTCTGATATGATGCAGCCATCATTGAGCTTGACTTGTGCACGTTTACTACAGAAGATTACAACCTGGACTGCTGACTGGATTATTGGTGCTCCTCCTCCCATTTCCCACAAACCTGTACATTGCTGGAGTTGCTGTACATTGCTGGACAAAAGCACACACACCGTCATACACCTGACCCACAACCTTTTTGAACGGCACTCTGGATGATGATACTTGACACCAAGCACCAGAAAATCGATCTACTAAATATTTAATTGGTGCTTAGTAGTCCAGAGCGGTTTAATAATTTTAAATGTCTACCAAATTGCATCATGCAAACAGCATGCCAAAATGAATAAATAGACTACAGTAAAAGACATAGTAATTTTATATTTTATATTTTGTTTATGTACACTTAAGCTTACAGTTAAGGGATCGTCCTTTTTTTTCTTTTTCTTTTTTTACATAAGCCTAATAGTCCTCGTGCAAAATCAAAGAAGCAAAATGACATATCTGGCCAATCTCATCACTGGCATATTTTGGTCATTTAGAATTTGTGCTGATTTGTTCTCTTTCCCTAAGCATGATTTTCTTATTCATTATAAATTTGTATAAATACAAAGAAAAAAATGTGTAAAGCAGAACAGCAATGGTGAACACATCCAATAAAAAGAGAGAGATCCCCTCCTGGGTGAAGCACATGTATTTTATGTCGGTGTTGACAGTGCTTACATCACCCCACTTCTCTACTGTAGTTTTTGGCCCAATTAAGCCTATCTGAATACTCCAGACATGGAGGAGTGTTTTCAGACTCTATTGTGCAAATGTTAGTTCCAGTCATGCTGGAGCTGCAGCAGACGAAGTTATGAGGCAGTGTAGTGTGTGTGTGTGTGTGTGTGTGTGTGTGTGTGTGTGTGTGTGTGTGTGTGTGTGTGTGTGTGTGTGTGTTTTAGATTGGGTGGAGTACGGGGGAGGGGATGAGTGGTTTTTTTTTAAGGACCCTCATTCCACAGTGAACAGTGAGGCATACAGAGGCAGGCACAACGTCATTAAAGAACCTTCGCCATGGCAACCACAAAAAGCCTGTAGATGTTGCCTGGTGACAATTCCTGGCAATGTGGTCATACGGACAAAGACAATGAGGACCCCGACGGCTCACATTCCAAAACACAGGGGGAGAGAGAGAGACAGACAGAGAAAAAGGGTGAAGAACAGATATAGACAGTGGGGGAGGGAAAAGATGTGGGAGGAGATGTGCGTACGTCCGTTAGGGTCAGAGTAAAGAGCAGTGCGATCTATTGCACTTTCTAGAAAAAAAAAACAGGCAAGAACATGGTAACTTTTGTGGCGAATATGTATAAAATCTAAAAATAGATTTTAATTCAAATACATAATTACTGTATATTTAAACCACAACCTGAACAAGTCTTCAGTCTACCTACCAAGAGTGCTCTGGATGTTAATGTTTAGTTATAGAATTAAATATCTTACCCAAACTGAACCAGTGAAGGCAGTCATTTACAGCCAACAAGCAATTCTTTTCCTGTGACCCAAAGTAAAATTTGTTAATTTTTTAAAAAGTATTTTTTGTCTGTTGATTTATCTACTAATAATATTTGTACCATGGCATTACCAGTGGTGGATAAAGTACACAATTCATGTACTTGAGTTAAAGTTGATATCGATAGGTAATATATTACTTCAGTAACAGTACAAATGTATTTGCCTTCAAATGTACCGAAGTATTCAAAGTTCTATGATTTATTATGGCTATAATGTCCTGATATAATTTTTGTCACAAGACTCTCTTCATCAACTCAGTTTACGTGAAAAGACTCTAATGTTACTCTTATCACTCCAATCTTTTAATAGAATCAGGGCCGTGCACAGACCTTTTGAGGGGCATGTGCTGAAACTGAAAAAGGGCACCCCCTCCCTTTTTTTATATCAGGATTATTTAGTAACACCACCAAAAAAAGGGCACTTTGGAGTGTAAGGGCAAAAAGGGCATGTGCTCTGCACAGGTTGAGCCCTACCTGTGCACGTGCCTGAATAGAATGATATTCAAGAGTCCAAATAATTGATATTGATTACAATTTTTCATGAGCCCAAAACCTTATTTTTAACTACTTAAAAAATCCTGCAAATAAGGCCACAGGTGCTGTGGCAAGTTAGAGTCTCTTTCATAATTTGATTTGAATGTTTTCCTTAAAATGTTCTACTTGTGTAAAACTAATGCTGAATTGTATGCTACCACCAAGCAGCAATCAAAACAAGTTTAAAACAGAGAGTGCTCTACCCTGGTAGCTTGCTGCACGCTTGACCAGTTAAGTTTGTTTCTACTCATAAATAAGAGGAACGACTGATTTTGCAAAATGTAGTTGAGTTACAGTAAGGTACTTGACTTTAAGATGTAGTAAAGTTAAAGTTAAAATCTCCCTAAATGGAAATACTTCAGTAAAGTACAGATACGCAAATAAGCTATGTAAGTGCAGTAACAAATTACATTTATTGTGTTACTGTTCATCACTTCATTTCATGCACTGGAAATACAGGATTACTTGGACACACCAGAATCAGTTGCACCCCCAGGATCCACTACTATTTGATCTACAAACTATTTCTCTTTAGTTGCATTAAAAGTAGATATATATTGTAGCAGATTATGTGTTAGGGTAAAATCTGACTGAAAGTCACAGACATAGTTATTGGGTAAAAGTTGATTGTGGCTAAGAATGCTATTTTTCAGAATGCAAAACTAATGAACAACATCCAGACTATTGCAATACAAAAACACAAAATTGTTGAGGTGGCTAAACTCCCACACACACACATTCTCTGTTTTCATTGTGGTACTTTCTCATAACACCTGCTGTGGCCTTTATCCTTCATGGGTTAGAAGTCATTTCCTTCTTCCCACAGTTGGGTGTTTGTTATCTCGTCCCCCAGATCATCGCCACGGCAATAGGACTGCACAGATTACCTTTCACCCCTCAAACCACACACATTGTCACTTTCTGGACATTGTCCCCAAGCAGCTGAAAACTCTGGGTACTGGACATTGTTATCTCTATTTCCACTTCAAATGCGCCTGTTAAGCGCTCACATTATGACACTACAAGTTATTTGATTTACACCACTGACTGTAAAAAACTGTATAAAAAATGGTGTAAATACAACAGTAGTTTTGTTGTAGATGGTATTGAACATGTATTAACATAGCAGTTGAATTAAAAAGTCCTGAACAAAGTGTGTAAAAGTGTATGACATATCTGAGTAATATTATTATGAGTAATACTAAGCATATACAACAGGTCTTTTGTCCAATGTACATGTGTGTTTGTGTGTGATGCACAGATGTGTCACAGTGTAGGAGAGTAATGACACTTCCTGCTTAGCGATCAGCAGGCCAGGAAACAGGAAGGAAATCAATGAGGAGGGTCAAAAAATAAATCAATATGTGTTGAGGTGTTTGGAGAAGGAAAGGTATGTGTTGGGACAATGCTATATCGCACAAGACATAACAGGTTTATAAAATAATGTTATTTACAAAGGCATATGCATATATTCTAATGTCTGACAAGGTTTGGATTTAACATGTGGTTTTATAACACCATTAAAGGTGTCAGTATGGAGTCATTAGTCAGAATGTGTCACTGATCTGTAATATTTCAATGTACATTGCATATTTTTAGGACAGTGCATTCAGTTTTAAAATGTTTTCTTTATTAACATATCAGGTCATTGACAAAAGTTTGCAGTACCAAATGTGACACAATTATTGTTTTATATGGTTTGCCCATCCTTATTATTTATCAGTGGGAGAAGGAAAAGTCTAAACACGGCTTAGAAGAAGGCTGGCTGCTTTAATAATAAAGAGAATGGGCAAATCATTTGCGAAAGCCAATAAAAAAAGATTATTCTGTTTTACATTATGTTTAGTATTGCTGACTTGCAAAATATACATAATTAATTTAATGCTTGCAATTATTTTGTGATATATTGTACCTAAATCTTGAAGATTATATGGTCGTTTTTAGGTGGCTGCTCTTATAATTTAATAAAATCAGTTAATTTTATTTTAAAATGTAATTTTCTGAAGAAGAAAGAATAGTTAAAAGGCCTCACCCGAACCAAATCTCATGAGTAATTGTAAAAGGCAAATATTTTGAACATTATTACATGACTCCCTATTCATACAGATCTGAATGGTCATTTGTCATTGTCGGGTCTCAAGAGATTGTGCTTTCATCTTGTGAAACCTTTCACACACTTCTTCCACTTATTGTTTGCACTAGGATTCAAACTCATGCATCCAAGGAGAAAGTGAAAGGAAAGTTTAGGACAAGTAATATAAATTGAATCATAAACTATTTAATATGCTTCATACTGTAGCTTATTTGAATTTGCACTCTTTGTATAGGTTCACCTCAATTCCAATTTGACTTGATCAAAGTGTTGTCATGTAGGCTATAAAAAAAAAAAGCAGTGTACACTTTATTGCACAGAAGGCATAATATATACAGATATCAGTTGATGGCCATTGTAAATTGTGATGATCCTTGTGAGAAACCAGCATGAAAAAAGAGAGTCCAGGAAGTCGCCAATGATCTGGGACATCACAAAGTCGATGGTGGTGAGCTAAGGCTATTTTCAGTGTAGGCAGTAGGTAAACAGCAAAAAGTGTTGATGCTCCTTTGGCAAGGATGGCCAGGCCAGTGTTGGTAGGGGTATGGGAGCCTGGTATCCCTGTCTAATTCTGGCCACCAGATTAGGTTTTGGCAATGCTGCTCAAACTCAATGACCCATAGCCAAAATATCTGTATGCAGGGCACCAGAGTCTAATGTGTAAAACCACAAAGGCCACCTGCCAGCAGGAAAGCTCCTGTTTGAGTTGGGAAAACATGACGCAACTCCTCTGGGACTGGAACCTATTCAAATATTCAAAAGATACTACAGAACTTTGTTTAGCAAAACTGCCAACCACAGGAACAGTTTCTTTTCTCAGGCAAACATCTTCATTAACAACTGACAACTGACCTTAATTATATGCCCTGCTTCATATCTACAAGCAATGCATTGTAGGAACAGTCACTCATCACCTCATCCCCATATATTTCACACACTACTGCTGCTGTATTTTGTACAAAGGTCCTAAAGTAACTTCTTTATTTTGTGATGCACACTTTTGCTTATTTAATCTGTATTGTCTTGTTTATAAGATAAATGTATGATGGTGATATATGTACTTTCGAGAGTTGCCAGCAGCTGAAAGCAAATTCCTTGTGTGTATTAACATACCTGTCCAATAAACCTGATTCTGATACTGATTCTGAAAAGGCTCACATAGGACTCTAGTGAAAATATTTGCCACAGCACTGTCACTGCCTTCTGTGAAGTGAAGCGCATAGCACCCCAGAGAAGTGAAGAGGTGCAACACATTAGGTTAGCTCTATATTGGGAAACATGAAAGACAAAACTGGGCTAAGAAAACTGTCATTTGGAGAGAGACAACCAGATAAATTCTACAGTTTCTATCAATCTAAAGGGGAGTAGATGGCAAAGAGAGTGGCAATGGAATGAGAAACTGTCAACAATCACAAGGGTATACACACATCATTGAGACTGAAGATGCATGCTTGGAATGCTACAAGTTTACAGACTATGGATGCCCAGGCTGTCTGACCCAGCTAGAATAGCGTGACATACCAGCAGCAAAATTATTCATCTTACTACATGCAGCACTTATGATGTCTCACTTGGCTGCTTCTGGTATAGCTGAGAGTGCTACTGTAATTCCAGTTGCTTGACAGCATCAGCAGAGGTGTTGGGTCACTGCACCTTGCTCTGGTTGGAATGAGAAGGAAGGAGTAGCAAAGTCCCTGCCTGACTAATAGAGTCCTTGATGCTTAGTCAAGTTAGCTGTCCTCAGCTACACTCTGTATTCAGTGTGACATCAGTACCTTGGATATCAACAACGTCTTGGTCTTCATCAAATGTGCCTCAATTATATCAATGCTAATCCAAAAAAGAAATAAACTGATTTTATGGGCTTGTGTGTAAATTGTCAATGAGGAAACCGAACTAACTTTATCAGATATTTACAGGACCAGCGTTGGGAGAATGCAGAACTTTTGAATTTAGTGATTAATGAGAATTTTGGTAATAGCAAATGTTCTGGGAGGTAGACTGACATTCATATGCAGGTGCTGAGAATAGGCTCACAAACTCTGTCCACCTGTAGAATTAAGAAAATAGTGATTTGGCTCAAAGATAATAACCCATAATATGCACCTCTAACCAGTCATTAGTAGGGTGGGTACGGGTGCTTTCATCTGTGTTGGTATATCAAGATAATTTGATGTTAAGTTTTGACAAAGTTTGTTTACTCATAAAGGAAGACAAAACTTATCACATTTGAACACAAACATGAGAATGTATTCAGTAGGATATATGTTATATATATACACACACACACACACACACACACACACACACACACACACACAATGTTTTGCCAGTTCTAACTTAAGGCAAGAATGTCTTACCTAGCATATTTTTAGACCGTTTATTTATTGCATATTAGCAATATTTTTTTTATATATGACAAACTCCCTTTTAATGATTTTATTAATGACATTTATAGGATAGAATAAAAGGGTAGAATAATTGTAAAAAATTCAGTGTAAAACTGCCAAAGGAAACACAAAACACACGTCCCAGTTTAATTATTGGGACTGATTTAGCATAAACGCTTCACCTCAGAATCACAATATAAATTGTGCTTGATTTCTGGTTATTCTTTTGGCTGTTCCGGTGTTAAATGGCATGTTTTGAAGCACAGCAAGATTAACAAACAGTGAGGCCCTGCATTTTTCTCTCTATGGCCATTTCACACAACACACAAATACAGATAAATAGACAGACAGATAGATACTCACATATCTTTTTCATAAGTTAATAAAACATTTATTATTGAGTACATGATTCTTATATTGAATTTCCTATTTAAAAAAAACCACAACATTAAAACTACAACAAAATCCAAATAAATGTACAGTATTATACACACACACGGTCTAACAAGAGCTCAGAAGATATGTACGATTTGTATTAGACGACCGAGACCTGTAGTACAGTTTGGCTGCTACTTCATGTCAAGGTCTTCATGTGGGAAGTTAAACACAGATCTGACACCCAACTGATAGGGAGCATGTGGAATCTCATATTTGCTCTCAAGCAATGCAAAATTCCATTCACAGACAAAGCAAATATTTCAGCAACAAACCAATTAAGTAGAGAAGATTGGAGAATAACAGAGTTCTCAATGTTCTTTTTGTGTGAAATTTGGAGGAGGCTTAAAGCAGGTCATGAGACATTAGGACAGCAGGGTAATGAGGGCATCAAGAAATTTTCCTTTGTCTTCCATCTTCAGTTCAATAACTAAAGAGATAAGAAAGGGTTAGAAGGTTAATTCTTTCATTGCGAAAACAATCTGGAAAAAAGGTTACTGTATATGAAAAGCTTTAATCAGAAGTCTGAGATATCTGTGCATGAGCAACTCAGATGGAAAATATGTGGAAATGGTTGAAACCTGGGATAGGCCTGTGCAGGGATAAATAATGTATCTATTGGAGTTCTAGTTACAGGAAATTTGACCTGCATTTCCCATCTGTGGGAATGGCCAAGAATAGTTAAAAAGGAAAGTAGGTCTGCCACCTGGTGGCAAATTTTAAGTCAGTCACTAAAAATAGGATGTCCGTTTGGCTACATCAGTTACCCACTTGAAGTGTCAAAGTGATCGTGCAGTGTCCTGGAGGTTGTACTTTCAGCTGCTTTCTCAAAAGCCCTGCCAAAGAAACTGTGGAGAAGAAGAAAAGACAAAAACAACAATAAACATTTATTTTAAAGTACCTCAAACACACACACACACACACACACACAGGATCTTTTTTTGCTAAATACAGATTATGAATTTTCTGTGACTGCATCAACCATTACTTTTTTTTTTATTCTAGATTTACATTTAAAACTGCTGTACCATTTATTGTCATGTATTGTCATAAATAAGTGCACCCCACATAACTAAAAAAAACAATGGTAGTGCTTGTTGCATTTGCTTAACAGACCAGTGGAAAGGAAAATCATGAACTTTGCCATAAAACATTAAGTTAGTTTAAAAGGGTGTGTTGCTTTCTTTGAATACACTTAGTTTTAAACGATACATAAAAAATAAAACAGCAGGTGTGGTGTTACAGGAATATGAACAACGCTAAGGTCGTGTGATATGGCCAGACACACAACAGGAGCCTGATTTGCACATGTGCAGAAGCCGAGGCAGCTTAAGTAGTCTTATTCACACACTCGTCTGCAGGCTGAACGAAACATTCACCAAAAATTACTTCAAAACCCAAATCATCCATGTCCATCGGGTTTTCAAGTAAAGATGTAAAATGTTTATTGCTACTGTGCATGAAATTGCTAAGGAACAACGTGCTTATTTCTGCTATTGTTTTATGAGGAAGCTTTTAGTCATGTCATGAGCTACATCTCTATTCATAACTCAATCATTATATTCAAAAGACTTTCTTACAGCCATGAGTGGTTCTTAAAATTGAAACACTAACTGCTATAGGAAAACCAGTTAATAGTACATTATAAAAGGTCTACAACAGTATTCAAGCAAACAATAAGTCACAATGCTACTTTGATTAGTAGCTGTGGAAATTTGTTTCTATTGTTGAATCCCTATATTAGTGCTGCATATCAAAGAAAGTGAAATACACCCTTTATTTAAATATGGCTTGATCGAATGTGACAACAAGTAGCCCTGAGAAGAACCAGGGTAAGACTGGGAGCCCCTTAATCTACTTACTTTTTCTTGTTAGAAGTGTCAGACTCTGGTGGAATTCCTAAGACGATAACAGTGCCCTTCTCCACATCCATAGGGGCAGCCATAATGAGTGGCAAAATCTTGCAGCGTTTATTCCGGGTCTAACACACAGAGAGGAATAAAAGCTTGTTTACTGAATCGGTAACCAATCAATAAGCATTTACGCAAAAGGTTCATGAAAGATAAAATGTTTGTAATAAACGCTTGTGATAAATATTTAAGATTAGTCAGGCAGATGCTGTAACTAACCAGAAACCTTGTTATATCTTACAGTGCACATTAAAACTTTCACCCTTCATATCTAATGGTGTAAATCCAGTCTTTTATTATTAAGATTTCTTTATGGAAGAAATTTGTTTTAAAATCTTTAATGTGCCTTAAAAACATGTGCCAACAATTAATACAAAATGCAGAGAATAACTGGAAAAAAAAAAGATGGCTATATAATATAGCTAATAAAACCAGTAGAGGTTGTACAATTTAAAGAATTGTTAAAATAATAACACTGGATCTCATTTTTCAGGCTGTGTGTAAATACCACGTTTATAAATGTTCTGTAAATCTGAAAAGTTTCCTTGTACTCTTTGTTTGTTTATTGTTAGTTAATGCCACGCCAGCAACTGTGGCTATTTTCATGGCAAAATCACGGTGGGCATGAAGAGATGTTATAGCATTTTACAGATTTTGATTATTTCAGAGTTGATTGGTTATATGGAGTCCTTTAGTTGAATGTTTTCCGTGTACAGTTGTGCATATTAATTAATTACTCAGCAGAATAAGTGGAAGTTATTTTGATTGATCTTTCTGCCAAATATGATGTACAGTATTCCGCAGTGTAAGAATTGGAGCCAATTGAATGGGAAAACAGAAAAATATACACTACACTGAGGCAGTCAATGACATCAAGCACATGACCTTTCTTTCATTTGAAAGAAGGAAATTTCATGTACCCCAACACAATATTGCAAATGCAAAAGTGTGTGTCATAAGAAGTTAGAAGTCACATAGCACAACAGGAAGAAAATGAATAATTGAAGCTTGTGGCAAAACACATTTTGTCACTTAGCGATGGCTCAAATTAAATTTTGCAAACCCATAAATGATAATGCCACTGCAAAACGGCAAAAAAAAAAAAAAGAATTAAAATACCATTAAATTATTGAAGTCCAAATTTTCTTTTTAATACATCGCCATTCTTAGATGAATGACCGATCTAATTTGTTGTACTGAATGAATGTGGGGTGGCTTGCTTTACTGTTTAAATTAATATGAAATGATGCAAATGATTATTTAAGGTATCTGAATGTTTATGTGTAAATTTAGCATGGATATGATAGTTTTTCCAGAATTACAAGATTATTAATTAAAACACATTTCTTACATAAATGCTCATATGAACAATAAAAAAAATTGCCAGCCTGATAAATGAGGGCCAATGCTTGCTTTTAAGGCAAAAAAAAAAAAAATGTATATGTAAGTATATGTAAATATCTATAGTGCTTACAGAGCAGATAAAAGCCTTGAGGAGATATTTGCACAGTAGAGTCAGGGCCAAAGGCTTGGAAAAGAGTTTTACATCTGGTGTTCCCTAAAAGACACATAATAAATTTCTATTACAACAAATTAGAACACTACATAAAATAACTCTGAACATCAGCCACAAATATTTAAAGAAAAATTATGCAAAAAAAATTCTAATTATACAAACAATTCTGCAAATGTACACTTTTATTCCTACCTCCATTAAATGGCAGTAAAGAAAGGGTCCTTGTGAGAGAATGAGATTAGTGCAGATGCAGCTGGCGATGGTCTGCTGAATAGCCTTTAACTTTTTCTTAGCAAGATCAATCCCCAAATGCAGCCTTTCTATGTTACTCCTAAACAAACACACATAGCAAAGCAAATAAAACTACACTGGTCTAATAGACTGTTGTATGCATGTTGCTGTGTTTAAGCCCACCTTGAGAGGCAATCCAGAGCTTTTATGAAGTTGTCCGTAGGAGTCTCCTCCTTCTCCACATTCTCCAGCAATGCTACAGCAGCATGTACCACATCACTCGCCAAGAAACGATTCTTAAAGCCAAAGTGCACACCAAACGTCTGCACGCGGATGTCCTTCATCCTTAAATCCACACACAAAACGAATTGTATGAGCCAAAAAAAGGTTTGGCAATCATTCTAAAATGTGTACCAACATCTTTAACATTAAGTGTCATCTTACCCAAATTTATTGGAGGACTCCTCGATAACTTCACGCAGGTTCTCCTTGATTGACATGTCCATGGAATTAAACTTTTGTCGCACCTGTTTGAGTGGGAGTCTAAAAGGACATGGAGATAAACAGGTTTTAGTTGGATTATGTGAATTAAGATTATGCACATAGGAAAACTGCTCAGTATCACAAACCAATAATGTAAATGAAGCTTGATATAAAAGTTAAGATGATAAATCAGCATATTTTTAAGTTTTTTTCCAAACTAAAAAAATATATAAAGTGCACAAAAAAAATCTAATGTGCACATATGCATTTCATTAGCCAGGCTATAAAGCAAAAACAAAAAAAATCTTCATGTTTTACTTGTCTGGAACAGCCAAGGCTAGCAAATAGTGGCCAACAAAATTCATTACAGGGAAAACTAAGTTTCTAATGTAGCATATTAATGGCCTGCTCCTGCTGGTTTATGTTCATTCACTGCTTTCCAACAAGCTGAGAATCAAAGAAAATAATTTTGCTTTACTATAATGTATAGGGTGCCTAAAGAAGGGTCAACAGGGAAGACACATCGAAAGGCTACTTTCTGAGAAGCAGGACGAGTCGACAGAAGTTCAGCAGCAGGACACACACCACAGTCTGCAGGACATTAACACCCCTGCCCTAGACGAGGAACAACAAGGGACAAGAGGGCAACCTGAACCCAATACATCACAACCAACAGCAGAGAAGAAGACTCAGGGTTAGTTAAGTGGCCAAAGTCTCCAGGCCCCAATGGAGTTCCATACAAGCTCTACAAAAATGCTCCAGCTGTCCTGCGATTCCTCTGGAAACTGATAAGAGTTGTGTGGCAGAAGCAGGAGATACCAACATCCTGGCGAAGAGCCAGGGAGATTCTAATCCCAAAGGAAAAGGACTCGGCAGAGATCGGGCAGTTTCAGCAGATCAGTCTTCTAAATGTGGCGGGGAAAATCTTCTTCAGCGTTGTCGCTCACAGGCTGGCAGGATACCTGCAAATTAACAACTTGATCGACATGTCAATTCAGAAAGCAGGCATCTCAGGCTTCTCCGGTTGTGTAGAACATGCTAGTGTCATCTGGCATCAGATCCAGGTCGCCAAAAAGGAGGGAACAGATATTCACGTGGTGTTACTGGATCTTGCAAATGCCTTTGGCTCAGTCCCTCACAGCCTCCTCTGGACAGCCTTTGACTACTTTAGAGTTCCAGCAGCTCTTACAACCCTTGTCAAGGCCTACTTTAGGACGTCCAACTCTGTGTGACAACAGCAGAGTACACAACAGCTTGGCAACACCTGGAAGTGGGAATTATGGCCTCTATTATGGTATATTCACCCTGGCAATGGAGGTCATCATTCGGGACTCTAGATGGACAGTTGGCGGACAGCAAATAAGACCTGGGCTGAGGCTGCCGCCAGTCAGAGCTTACATGGATGACCTCACAACTCTCACCACAACCAAGGTTTGCACTGTACGGCTACTAAGTAAGCTCCAGCGCAACATCGAGCGGGCTCACATAAAGATCAAGCCTAGCAAGTCCAGAAGCATTTCCATCATCAAGGGAAAGCTGTCAGACGACCGGTTCCACATCGGCAAGGAACCCATCCTAACTGTCTCAATGAAGCCAGTAAGGAGTCTAGGTCGGTGGTATGATGCCTCCCTTAAAGACAAAGAGCAAGTAGAGCAGCTTAGAAAGGAGGTAGCCAGTGGCCTGGAGAACATCGACAGAACCCTGCTTCCTGGCAAGCTAAAGCGCTGGTGCATGCAGTATGGACTACTTCCACGTCTCCTATGACCACTAACCCTCTACGAAGTCCCACTCTCAAAGGTGGAAAAGCTGGAGAGACTGGTCGGCTCATACGTAAGAAAGTGGCTTGGCCTTCCCAGGTGCCTTAGCAGTATTGGACTTTATGGCAAAGGGATACTACACCTGCCCATTTCCAGTCTGGTAGAGGAGTACAAGTGTGCCAAAGTCAGACTGGAGATGATGCTACTGGATTCGAGTGATCCATTTGTAGCCCAAGCGGCCCCCATCTTGGCCACCGGAAGGAAGTGGACCCCGATGGCTGCAACTGAGCAGGCAAAGGCAGCACTCAGACACGGACATCGTGGGCCGAGTGCAGGAGGGAAGGAGTGGTCTTGGACTTGGGGCCAGTACACCATTGTGGAGCAAGGCCTCTCCATCTCAGAGATGCAAGATGGTGGTCCAGAAGGTACGGCAGGAGGAGGAAGCAAGAAGGTGCGCCCAGGCAGTGGCACAGGCAAAGCAAGGGCAGTGGATGGCATGGGAACGAGTGGAGAAGAGGAAGATCTCCTGGAAAGAGTTGTGGGAAATGGAGACATTTAGGGCAAGCTTTACCATCCGGGCTGCCTATAATGTCCTGCCTTCTCCCGCAAACCTATGCTAATTGTATGCTGAGGACCCCACGTGCCCTCTATGCCCAAGTCTAGCAACACTGAAGCACATCTTAGTGGGATGCAAGACTAGCCTCACCCAAGGGAGTTACACCTGGCAGCACAACCAGGTGCTGAAGTGTCTTGCTGCAGTGTTGGGAAATCGACAGACAAATGTGAATGCCCTTCCTCCCCCATCATCCCAGTGGCAGCCAACACCATTTGTTCGGGAGGGTGAGGGTCAAGCCCACCAGCAGGCGGTCAAAGACCTCTCTGCAGCTGCGAAAAAGGGAAGCCAGTGGCTGTGGGTGAAAAGAAAAGACTCCGCCTGGGTCTTTAAGAGAGTTGATGGCATCTAGGGAGTGAACCTGGGACGCTGGGATTCACTGTTGAACCCTCTGGAGGTGTCGTGGGCCTATCAGCGAAACACCCAGGCAGGAGGGTGCCCACTTGACAACCCAAAGGGTGCCATCACTCATTGGACCTTTCCACAGAGTCTTAGCGGTGCCTCAGTATACTGATTTGAGAAGGAGCCACCTCAGGAGAAGGAAGGACTGAGGAGTAGTGTGACAGAGGGTGCCACCACTGAATAGACCATCCCACAGAGTCTTATCGGTGCCTCAAGTATGTATCAAGGGATATCAACATCAAGTCCTACACAACAGATCAATACAATTTGACAAAGTAACTTCGTATCCCTTTATTTATTTCATGTCATATTCAACAAAAAGTATTTTTTATACTCCTGGCAATGTTGTGCATGTTTTCAAGTTGAATAATAATAATAAAAAAAAACAACAACGACACTGCATTTTAAGAAAATTCCTGTGGGAACTTTAACTATGTTCGGCACGTAAAAAAAGGCACGTGTCCGGCTTTATTTGATCGGTATAATTTTTGCTCAGTTCAGTTTGGTGTTTTCACATATCTACATGTACTAGAATATGAAAAGCTTTAGAGTGCCTTTTAATCCACTAATTAAAATGATTTTACAGTCATTCAGATAATGGCTCAGCTTGTAAGTGTAATGCTGATGGGCTTTAGATTATGAACAATTTGCGTGCATTATAGTTACAGTACTGTGGTGTCTCACAATGCTTAAAAAAAAAGAATTCACACAAATCTGCCTGTTCCTAGCACTTACAATTTAAGAAGAATGTAAATAAGACTCACCCCATGTCTGCCAGGAATTCCTGTAGTTTCTTCTGCCCATTGATTGACCACAGTTTAAAACTGCAGGAGGTGTAGCAGGAGTTGCAGATGCTCTCATACAGTGACCAGTGCTGGTACAAAGCCAAGCGCAAGCTGACAAAGTAGGTTAAAGAATTACATTCACTAACAAGAAAGCATTCTTGCGTTTCTTTAAGAAACAAATATGGCAGGATACTCGTATTCAAATGTGATCCTCATGCAGTCGATAGAGACAGAATTCTCTTCGTCTTCATTGCGATGGTTATGGCGAGACACGTGCCTCTGCAGAGTAGCAATATCCGTTACATACTTGATGCTGGAAAAGGAAGCAAATTGTAGAATTTTATTATTAGCATCACAAATAATCTAAAAAAATGTTATTTTAAAAAGCTACTAATAAAAAGGTCAAAAGTAATTACACTTACTGTGTAATTTTTTCATGAACCCACTGATCTGTCAGACCAATAATACTCCACCTGTCAAGAACATTAAAAACATATATATCCAAAACAATGTATGTATAAGATTAGAAGTAGACAGATGGTAAATTTACTGATACCAATAGCTAGATTGAATGTAATTGCCAATAACCGATTAATCGACTGGATTATCTTTTTTTTTTTTTTTTAAGGTACTGGTTAAAAAAAATTATAATAACAATAAAAATAAATTAATAAATAAAACTACCATGCTAATAGTACTGAACTTTAAAACACAAAAGTTAAAAAACAAATAGAACTGAATAATTAAAATGTGCTAAATGGAATAAATATTAATATATTTAAAAAAAAAAAATACATGCATTAAAACGGAAACGGAAAATAACACTCCAAATAAACCCTTATTAATAATAATTATCATCATTAAATAAAAAAAAGACACTAAAATAAATAAAATTAAAAAAAAAGCATGTGTTGTCAGGTATTCGCCTATAGAATGTACGAGGTACGATAGAATACGCTCTCGTATTGTCCAGCCACAGACGCAACCCAGAAAATCTATCGGGATGGATTTCTATAGATAGCTGAAACTATTGTAATGTAGAAACCTCTACATTAGATACATGCATTCAATTTGTTTAAAAATAAATCCCACCACAACATGTCTCTGGTGTCTTTGGTCATAACCCAGGCCAGCTCAAACATAACCATTGCAGCCTGTATAAAACAAAAAACACAACAGCAATTTACAGGATGTTATACTAAACACAAATCAATAATAAATCATTAATGTGGCCAAATAGCATGAATAAATACAGCACACAACATAGAGGCTGATACTTACAGATGTGCCATGGTACTCGTATTGCTCATAATCAAACAGGATATCCCTCCTGGGAGAAGAAGAAAAAAAACAGGCATTTACATGATCAGTATACTGACTGGAGTGTGCTAAAGGCACTGAAACTAGCAATTCTTTACAAAACCTGACCTCCGAGCCTCCCATTCTCTCCTTGCTCGCTGTCGCTCAATTCTCCTTTCCAGTGCCCCCTGAGAAATGTTAGAACATCAGACAAAATCAATTACAAACAACAAAGTTCCTGAAAAATTAGTGTGGAAAGGAGAAAGTTTACCTCATCGAAACGCCTCCGTTTCCCAGACGGCTCCGAGCCACCATCACTCTCATTCCCAGAATCTCCTCCATCGCTGTCTTCATCCTCATCATCACGGAAAATGTCGTCATAGGAGGGAACACCAAGATCATCATCTTGTTTAATTAGCAGTTTGATCTGAAACAGCAGAATGAGAAAAGAGATTACACATCCACACAAACAGCTACACGTTTAACATATCTATCTTACAGCTAAAGAATGCCATGATAGCTGTCAAAATGCATGTGTGCTACGTGACGATTTTTTTTATTATTTCACACAGAACTATTTTAATGTCTGTGGTTCCAGCCTTACTGTAATATTAGTTTCTATTCAGTCATGCATTATTGCTGTCATGCAAATAAACCAGGCTTCATTCAAAGCTTAGATGCTTAGATAGATAGATAGATAGATAGATAGATAGATAGATAGATAGATAGATAGATAGATAGATAGATAAATAATTTGTCTGCAAGATAGGCTCACAGACAAATGACATAATTATCTGTGGGGATCCTGTAAGTTATAATGTGGGTATGCTGCATTCCTACCTGTGTGTCATTGTAAACATTCACCACATCAACAGGCCTGTGGGTATCACAGATAAAAAACACAGAATCTTCCTCAGGCTGGAGTGTCTCCAACAAATCCACATTTGCTCCACAGTTAATCAGCACAAAATACCGGTACTGTGGGGTTAAAAGAAGCATTAGTGAAACATGCCTGTCTATGGCTTCACTCCCTATCACTCCCTATATAACCAATCAAATGCTGAGAGAAACAATCAGATACGGTGTTTGTTTATTGTTCTTTTAATGGCGTACAAGATTTAATAGCTATTTTAATAGCAGGTTATAGAGATACAGAAATAGAGGCTTCCAGTGTTTCGACTGTGTCAAAAATCAGTAACAGTAATTATTCAGTTTAATACTCTGTACTTATTTAAATGTTATATTGGGTAACACATTTTGAAAAACTACATACAGGCTTTTAATCCATTTATATATGTCTGATAGATATGCTAGTTCTGTGTGGTTGCATGGAAAGCAGGTGTGAATCGTATATGTTGTAGTCTGGATTCAGTACGGAAGTTGAGGAACTGTCTTTCATTTAAAGCCGAGTTGATCTAATGTTATCTGTGCACTGGTCCAAATCCTTTTTGAGATGTACAAGTGTATTGTATTGACTTACCCGGCCATGCAAGTGCCACGCGCTGTTACTATAGCAACCACTTAAACCGAGGATGTGTAACAGTGTCAACGCGCCAACCCTCAACAAACAAGATCTAAATTATCATAAGTGTTTAATGTTCTGAGTGAAAAGTTGTCGCCTCAAAGTGGGATTTAAGATCATGGTTGTTATGGTCTTCTTTCTTGAAATGTTTTATAGTTTTGTTTCTTTAATCGGGATGCACTTGATTTTAAGATGTTTGTTCTTTATGGATTCAAGTGTTTAAAGTGAAATGCGGTTCTAATGTGCTCTATCTGATCTAGAAGAAAAAACCGAGCTTTGCACAGGAATACGAATCAGCTAAGAACATGAAAGAGTAAAAACAAAATGGTCCCAGTACCTGTTCCTTATGTTCCAGAAAGGCTGTACCGAGTTCTTGCCATCCTGTCACAGGAACCAGTGTATACTGCACCTGGTCGCAGTGGAACAAAGCCTGAACAGACAAAAACCCGTCAGCGTTCAAACACGCAGTTAAACGGAGTTCAGATCAGTGCTAAATGCTGTAGAATGGCCAACCTGCAGGATTTTACAGGCACACAGCGCGTCGATGTCCGCGGACACGAGCAGAGCCACTCTCTGGAAACGACAACATAGTTAATAATAAAAACGCAAAGCGAAATCAATAAAACTACTGAAACACGCGTCCGCCAGTCCGAGCAGCATAGTGCAGGCGTTAGCAGAGCGCGCGAGCTCCGAGCACAGCTGTTTTAATGACTTAGCGATAATACACTCACCTGATGAACCACAACATCATAAAACTCTTTTCTAATGTCGGTCACAAACATGTTCAACAACTCGCATTAACGTTTAACACGCAAAAAAGAGGAAAAACCTCTAACAGCTCCCGCACTACTTTATTAGTAAGTGACACACACTTTTCGCTTCAGCACAGTGTTGAATCTCTGGCGCCAAATTCGTTTGTGAGGGACTGGGCGGGGCTTAGAGCATCGTCCAATAGAATCAGAGTAACAGCTGAACAGCGTTGACCTGAGCGCTTTATAAATAGATGCATACATTGTACAAAAATGTATATACTTATTTTTTAGACAAAAAAAACCAAAACGCTAAATAAAAGAGGAGCACAAACGTATTTTGTTGCCTATTTACTCAAAATAGTTTCTTTAAAGCACTTCCGTAAAGTCTTTTATTGCTGTGATTGGTTGTCCGCATGCCTGAACGGTAAATTGATTGGGCGGTTGGGGTTTTGTTGTGGGCCTGCGTCATTTCCGGCTTGACTGTGCAGTTCCCTGTACAATCGTAGATAGCTTTGGTGTTTTTCTTTTTTTATATATATATAAAGAATTGGAAACTGTATAGAAATAACACGACAACATGGTGGGTAATCAGGGTAAAAATGATGTGTGTAAGGGATCTGAGATTCTGTTAAACGAAGGCATTTCTAAACTAGTAAACCTAGATTTAACAAAGCTGCGGTAGCTAACAACATCGAGCACAATGTTTTTGGAAAGCCGCAGTGTCACTGTCAGAGCTTTATTATGGCTGTTTCATGCTGTTTGGTTATATGATGGAGATATTATTTCTACTCTTAGTTTGTAAGCTTAAGTTTTGAATAGAAGCGGACTGATTGTGATTGGGAAGGCCCGATGTGAATGTGCATAATTCACTTATGGTTGATTTTTCTCTTTACAGTTTTCTTTTAACATGTTTGATCACCCAATCCCGAGGGCTTTCCACAACCGCTTCTCCACTCAGTACCGCTGTTACTCAGTGTCGATGCTGGCCGGCCCCAACGACCGATCAGACGTCGAGAAAGGCGGAAAAAGTATCTGACAATCCTCGTTGCGTTACAGTTTTTGTTTCAGTAGTTTCTACTAACGAACTTTGTTGTTCAGGTCCTAGCATTCTTTGTTTAGGAGTCAGAAGGTGCATCTGTTTATCTGTGTATTGCAGTAGATACAGTACATGCTCACTCTCTTCTTTCTGTCTTCTCAGTTATCATGCCCCCATCTGCACTGGATCAGCTAAGTAAGTGCATATATTGAATGCTTTTCTTAAACATTATGTATATTCAGGGTTCATTTAGATCGTCCCAGCTTTTTTGGAGAGAAACGCAAGTCTGATGCCTTTTGTCAACCGCTCATGCACCACCTGTATATACTGTTATAGTTCTGGTGCTTTTGTACTGTTAATAATTCTTCCTCTTAATGGGATTTGAGTCCTAATGGAAACAAACACACTGCTCAGCTTTCCTTCCTTACTTCCTTACTGTGCTCTTCATTGTGCTTACAGAGCTTTATAAATTATAATATAGGATATCCCCAAAGACTCCTTACATAATGTTTATTTTTTTATTTTTTTTGTTTGTTTCTCCAACTTATGCTGATCAGCTGTTATTAATGTTATTCATACTGATCTTTTAAATCAGTGGCCTCCTACATGTTATTGCACTAAGGCCCAGTTTCATGCAAGGCAAATTTGAACTAAACATAACTAACCACTATAATATGGCTATTATATTACTGTCATTTATATATAAGACAAAAACTGCAGCTGAGGCCATCTTTCAAAATATCCAGAAGTCAGTAAAATGGAAATAAGTTAACAATAAGTTGTTTTCCCATTGTGAGTGCCACAAAATCTGTTTTCTGCGATGTTTGTATGTATTTCTTTTTCACGATAAATATCACATCACTTGTTAATAATAACTGATGCATCATTAATGGAAACTTTTTTCTGTTTGTCTTAAAACAGGCAGACTTAATATCACATACCCTATGCTGTTTAAACTGACCAATAAGAACTCAGACAGAATGACACACTGTGGGGTTTTGGAATTTGTTGCTGATGAGGGTATCTGTTACCTGCCTCACTGGGTAAGAGGCTGACATTTAAATAATCAGTAAATTGAAATAATCGATCAGTTATTCTGATTACTGATGTTTTTTTTTTAAATAAAGACAACCTATTGCAATTAACTGTCTATTGTCGTTCCACAGATGATGCAGAACCTGTTATTGGAAGAAGGAGGTTTTGTCCAGGTTGAAAGTGTCAATCTCATGGTAGCAACATACTCTAAATTTCAGCCTCAGAGCCCAGACTTCTTGGACATTACAAACCCCAAAGCTGTGTAAGCTGCATTTATTGGCACTGTTTGCACTTTAGCTTCGGCCCTGTAGTAAAGGAAATCACATTAAATTAGCAAATTATAATAAAATACTATTTAAAATCTTTTTTCTAGACTGGAAAATGCTTTGAGAAACTTTGCCTGCTTGACTACTGGTGATGTCATTGCCATCAACTATAATGAAAAGGTGAGTGAATCAATAAAACATTCATTGGACAGTTTTTTCTCAAATTGAGCAACAGATGCAAAATATGAAAAGGTGAATTTTGTCTATTTCAGATCTATGAGCTGCGTGTCATGGAAACCAAACCGGACAAAGCTGTCTCCATTATTGAATGTGATATGAATGTAAGGCTGCTGCAGTGCTGTGTTTAGTTTATTGATGAAGACAATCATAGCAATACAGAAAAGCTATGATATGTTGATCAATTTTTGTTCTTTTTCATTTCACAGCATCATATTTATTAACATATGCATTCATATTTTTTTTTAGGTTGACTTTGATGCTCCACTTGGGTATAAAGAGCCGGAAAGACCCACACAGCACCACGAGGAACCAGCAGTATGTTTTCATGGCTAATTTAATTACAATAAAAGTCTACCTTTTTTGGTCTTATGCACCAGGCCTTGATACAAATAATCTGGCTTTTATTAGGTCTTAGAATTAGGTATGAACACAATCATCAAAGATAAAAAAAAAAAGGAAAATAATTGAGTAAAAATCTATGTACACCTCAATATTTAATAGTTTAAAGATCTTCTTTTAGCAATAACTTAAAGCAATAGTTTCCTATATGACTATCAGTAAATGTGAACTTAGTTTTTTACTTTTATTTTTGTAAATATGTCATGTAATGTACACCTGAGGTTGTATTTGCCTAATTCTAAGACAAAGGTATATAACAATTATTTCCCCTCCCTTGTCTGGTAGGATGAAGAGACCGACCCCAGTAATTATGAGATGGATATTGGATTCAGAGTGAGCAAAACACTGCATTACCAATATGCTTAATAGATAACATTCATGTAATTTAATCAGTTGTTATTAAAGTTGATTGAAAACAGCACTGAATTACACTTTCTTTGCTATGATTATTTTTAGGCTTTTACAGGCTCTGGGAATCGCCTTGATGGAAAGAAGAAAGGCATTGAGCCAAGTCCTTTCCCGATGGTTGCGGGTGACATCAAAAGGTAAAGATGCACTACTTTTACTCAAACAATCCCTGTAACTAGTGACTTTAATGAAACCTTTCTGACTACAGAGGATTTCCAAACTACGACTTCAAGCTTGGGAAGATCACTTTCATCAGAAACTCCAGACCACAGCCTCGTAAAATTGAGGAGGTACTGCACATGAGTCATTTGATTACGCTTATTACTGAACCTCCGATCTACACCATAGACATTTCTACATTTTAAATGTTGACTAATTCTAGAAATGTGTAACATATTAAGGCAGATATACTTCTGTTAATTAGTAAGATGCTTCACTGTCATTGATTTTGTCCTTTGTGTGCAGGATGACCCTTCCACTAGCTTCATTGCGTTCTCCGGAGAAGGGCAGTCCTTGCGCAAGAAGGGCAGGAAACCATGATTAACACCACACATCGATCACAAATAAAAAAATAAATAAAAGCATCTATAAACTACTCCTAATGTATTCTATTTATGAAAAGTGAAGGTCAAATGTAATATCTTCAAGAAATGGAATCTACTGTTTTTGCCATATGGAATGATATGGAGTATCATTACACCTGCTACAGGTGTAAACTTGATGAACAAACTTTTTTAAAATTAATTTATATATGCAAAGTAAACATCATTTGAATAAAGACAACAAAATGAGGCTACTTTTAAGCTGCTGCTGCTGTTTGATTTCTTCCCCTTACACTTTTTATTAATTATATTCACAGACCTTTAATAAAGCAATATTAACATTTTAGTTATATGTAAATCCTAACCCCAAATGATAGACATATATAGATGTACATTACTTCATGCCTATTTCTTATGCCTGTGTGTAACGAGACCATTGAAGTATCTTAAAAATAACTGTATTTTTGATTATATTATGATATGCATTATATTTTATTCAAAGATATTTTAAGTTTTAGTATTGGACACAAATCACTATTATGGTGAGTGATTTTGTTTAGGTGTTCAGGAAAACGGTTCTAAACATATAGATGATCTGAGAATTGGCTATACTCTCACACCAATAAAAAAAATAAAATACTCCTACATTTACATCAAAGCATTTATTTTGCCCAAAGAAATTTTAAACACATACATAGCTGAAGCTATGTCCAGTTAAAGAACAGTTTTAAGTGTTTAGATGAAAACATTTCTGCTAAAAATGCTACATAATGTAAGTACAAATCTCAAATAAATGCTATTTTAGCCTGGTAGATTATTGATCAACACACAAATGCCAGATAATCTTTAGGACTATATAAACTATACGGATAACAGTATTTAGACACAACTTTTTCCAGCCATATGTGGCTTTCCCTCCCAAACTATTACCTCAAAGTTGGTACACATTATAGTATAAGATGTCTCTGGATGTAAAAGCAGCTAGGGGACACAAACCAGTTTAAGCATTAAAATGACCCTGTGCATAAAGTCGGCGCCATAAACATGGTTTACATGGCTGGAGTCGAGTCTTAAATGCCTGCTATAGTCCTCTGACCTCGATCCTATTAAACACCTTTGCACCCCAGGCCTCCTCACCCTGCATCAGTACCTGAATTTACTAATGACTGACTTTATTCATTAATTAGCTTTGGATTGAAATGAATCTTGTCCATACAGTGTATGAGAACATACAGATATACATAGCACTTATTTGTGTATATTTAAACCCAACTGGATAATTTCAAAGGAGATTTTATAAGAAGGTTTTATCTTTAAAATTATTTATGCAAAAGCCTATTTGAGAAGCCAGTATTTAGACATAATCTTTAGTCTTCATTAACAAAGCTTTACAATTTTGTCCAGTAAAACAGGCCTAAACAATAATGAAAAATGTTTCCAGTGGGTGCTCCAGCACAGTAAGAATGCTATACACCTTTCCAAAAACATTACACATGAAATGAGCTGGGAAGAAAAATGTGACAGTAATGTTGCTGTATATGAATCATTGTAAAAAAAAAGAAAAAAGAAAAAGAAATCAGACTCTAAAACAGAACTTCTGACATTTCAGCAGATCAAATACACAAGTAGCAATGAGCTCTTTAACTTCTGAGTGCTTTCGGAAGCCAATGCAGATCTCACCATAACATTCCCTCTCCACATTAAGCATCTGACTGGTAGCCCCAGATAGCAATTTCTCCATCGTCACTGCATGTGGCCAGCAAACCTGCTTGTTTTGGATTCCAGGCTACACAGTTAACATCTTGGCTATGGGCTTTAGGGACATGAGCAGATACATAAAACACAGGCTGCTCTGGATTAGAGGCTGGTTCCTCCTTAAAAACATGTACTCCATCATCTCCGCACGCTGTAGCCAGTGCGCCAGTTAGACGACACCTAAAAGGGTTTGAAAATAATACAAAATAATGAAGAAATACATTTAAACACAAACGATGCACTGTTAAGGTTATTAAGTTCGTAGACCATTAGGCAGAATACAAGCCAAGCATACAAGCATATAAACCAGGGGTCCATTCTTTTCCAGCAGGTTTTCTTTTGCAGGTTTTAATTTCAGCCAAACAAGGGCCACACCGTGTATAGTCCATTAAAAATGAAGATTGAAACTGGTGGAATCTGATGTGGCCCTTGTTTGGTTGGAATGAAAACATGCACCTACACTGGACACTCCTGAAATAAATAATATGACTAAGAGGAATGATTCTTGGGAGTCAAAACTTTTCAACAGTTTGGACAAATCAGCCTCACAACAGGCAGATTGTTGCCATATCAGATGTTTTTTGTGAATGTCTAATGAACAAGTATGTTTGACTAGAAACATAAAACAATAATATGAATACTATAAACCATATTAATGCTTTGACTAGAGCACAAGCAATTTGCTTCACATCCTTACCACTGCTGAACTACACACATCATCTGAGGTAGGATTTGGTTGATAGAAATCAATTGTCTATGCAGATTCATTATTGTGCACGTGACTGATCATTTTTACATAATCAGAAACATTCCTGTATGTGGACGAACAACTGAGTAAAATAAAGTCCAGCTCAAATGTGTAATAATAATAATCTCATGCTTGTACATGATTAATCTGAATCTCATGCTTTGGCTTCTTCCAGCTCTTTAAATAACTGTGTTTTACTTGGTAGTAACAATGACATTGATTGAAAATTCCAAATATGAATACTATTTAAATATTAAAATGTTAAGATGTCTTGTTAGAATAAATGCATTTTGGTTTGTGTGGCAGAATCTACAGTAAGAGACTTGACATTTTTATATTTCTTTTTCTAGTTATTACTACTGACTTAAATCAAGTGAAATACTAGCAGTATACTAGTACGAGGAAATGGTCAAAGTAAATTTGACTACTTACCATGCAACATCGTATATTGTACGGCTGTGAAAGCCAGACAGGGTGCAAACACACTTCCATGACCCATCTGCAGATTCATCACCTGTAGTTAAGTCACACGTACATGCAGAAATGTCAAGACCCATTAAATCGTTTTATTTCATTTATGCAATACATTTTCATGTCTTCACCTGCCCCGCACTCCTTCCATATTTTCACTGTGCGGTCATCACTACAGGAGGCCAGTCGCTGTCCCTCAGGATCAAAAGAAAGACTCCAAACTGTTGATGTATGTCCCTCTAAGGTTGCTCGGCATTCCCAGTCATCATCCTCTTCTTTATAAATACATATTGTGTTGTCATAACTGGCTGAAGCAAGAAGCTGAAAAAAGTAGGTACAGTGCAGTATTAACAGCGATACAGACAGAACTTCAGGTGATAAAAGATAGATTTGGATATCTTTAAACAAAAATCATACCTCTTGTGTGGGATGCCAAACTACATGTTTCACATCCTGGGTGTGAGAATTTACAACACTCACACATTCATACTCATCCACCTCATCCACTAAAGTAAAAAAAAAAAAACAGGTTTAAAAAAACATTGTGTTATCCTCATCTCTGTATATTCACTGGTTAGATGGACGCAGCTATTACTGTTGCCCAAGATTCTGATGGAGCAAACTTAAAAATAGTATTTTGACTGTATTGATGCCCAGAAAATAGAAAGAGAAATAGTTCAAGGCTGTTCTGCATCAAAAACATGAACCAGAGTGCTGCAGTCTTCAATAAATGATGATTGAGAAACACTATAATTTGAGAACTCCATAGTCCAAGAAAAAAAAAAAAACTGACAACAAAAACTAAATATATTATATGTGGTCTTCTTTTTGACAGGAATGGCATGCTGTTAGGAGGTGTAAAAAAAAAAAATATATATATATATATAAATAAACTAGTATTTTAACTAACAATAGTAAACTAGTATAAACCCTCGGGATAAACAGGTACTCAAACTCTTTTGCATTTTTACTCTTTTTTTCACTGAAAAGCCAAAGGGTCGTTTAGGCTGCAATGGGAAAATATTTTGTTATAGCTTAAATTTATACTCCGTACCTTCCCATATCCAAACACTCTTGTCCCTGCTGCAGGTGGCTAGTAAATTACCAGACGGGGCCCATGCGACACACTTCACCTCATTTTCGTGTCCCTCTAACACGGTAAGACACTGATGAAAAACAGATCAGATACTTTATCTAAACGACAAGTTGACATTTTAATATTTAAAATTATTAATAATAATAAAAAAATTTATTATCCTGTTACAATGAAACCATTCAAGGGGTGTGATATATTAGGCAACAATTGATCAGTCAGCTCTCAATGTTGAAGTGTTGAAGCAGGATTAATAGGCAAAAGTGGGTGTCATGGGTGACAACCAGTTTTCAAAGTGAACTTTGTCATTCGGCCAGGCAGCAAGGTGCAAAGCAGAACACAGTGCATTTCTCCAGAGGCTCCAATGTGCAGATGTAACATATAACCAGTATGGTAACATATAGCAAAGACAAGTAACAAAAAGACAACACAATAGACAGTACAAAAAAGATACACATAGATAAAACAATAGACTCACACATGGTGGTACAATAGAGTACAAGGCTTATTGCATGATAAATGTTCACATTATAAGGTTTGGTGAAAATGCGGTAGGAATATTAACTGTCTTTGATAAACATAGAGTGCTCTGGTAATAAGAATAAATAAATAGCACATGACTAGTCTGGTTGATGCACAAGAAAATACTGAAAAGTGAGTGTCAATTGTTTTAGTCGTGACCGGTCGGAAAGTTTTTTCCTGTATTGTCAGAGTGAGTTGAGTAACCTGGTGGCATCTGAAAAAAGCTTTTGCAGAATCTGGCAGTTTTGCACCACATACTACAGCAGTGTTTTCCAAAAGGGGAAAGTTTAATCAGGCCGTGGGCAGCGTGGGTGGGATGTGTGATTGTGTTGTCAACTAGGTTCTGATGATTTTCTCATCTGTCCTTACTACTACCAGAGGTCTTTACCTGAAAGTCGTTATCCTTTCTTTTCCATATACACGTGGTGGCATCAAAGCTGGCGGATGCAAGATAATTTCCACAAGGAGACCAGGAGATCTTCCTGACAGTTCTCTGGTGTCCATCTGACAGCACACACTTACACTGCCAAGTGTCTCCTGCGCAGACACAGATCACTCAGTACAATACAATTTATTTCACACCTCAGTCACGGGTATGAAAATGGAAATCAGGTTTACCTTCTTTGCCCCATATCCGTATAGCTCGGTCTCCCCCGCAGGAAGCCAGCAGCGCGCCTGAAGGACTCCACGCCACATACCAGCACCGCGAGTCCGGGTGAGCGCTCAGTTTGTGCAAAAGCTGCAAAGTGTCTTTCATTTCTAACACGAGCACGAGAGCTTTACAGATTAAAAGCGCACACGAAGTGCGAGACGGTTTCGGTGACCTGTTAAGATGAACAGAACTTCACCAGTTGCTACTTAATAACGGTTGTTTATCAGATGCTTCCGACTTCCTGCTCATTCTTTCTTCGCCGCTTCCTGGGTCAATACTGTTCTAGGCTCTATAGCGCCCCCTACACAGACCTATCCAGTCCTTTGTGCCAGATATAATATCTTAAATATTTGAATGCTTTTATTTTACGGAAATCAGTCCCAACCAGGGATTAAATCAGTTTTTTTTTTTTTGGTCAGTAGAAACAAAGCTGAGATACAGGCACTGTTATTTGATTAATTTAATCACACCCATTTCTCTCTTCAGTGTAATAAACCTCTTTGACAGATATCTTCCTTACCAGCGGTAGGAATTCAATCGAATTAAATGTGGTCTCTGTTATTTCACTAGGGCAAGATAAAGCAAGATATTCACTATCATAAACAATGTGCTAAAGATTCATTAATATATTTAAGATATATCACATATTCAAGATTTATTCATTGTTTGGGAAAAATCACATAGGTGTTACAATTCGTGGCACATGGGCCAACCTAGATGCCAGTGGAGGCCTAAAATCACCATTTTGAGATAATATATATAAGTTTGCTGAACCAGACAACATTCCTTGCAGCATGCTTAGGGAATGTTCAGAATAGCTAGCGGAGGTCTTTACAGACATCTTCAACATTTCCATGAGCAGCAACGTTGTTCCTACGTGCCTCAAGACAATGACCATTGTCCCTGTGCCAAAGAAGTCTACATTCTTCTGCCTGTCGCACTCACACTCACACTCATTGTGATGAAGTGCTTTGAGAGGATCATCATGAGGCACATCAAGATACAGCTTTCACTTTCCCTGGACCCCATGTAGTTTGCATATCGTCCAAACCGTTCCATGAATGATGCCATCTCCACGACCCTTCATCTGGCCCTAACCCAACTAGACAACAAGGACACGTATGTACGAATGCTGCTCTTAGATTCAGCTCAGCATTGAACACAATCATTCCTCAGCATCTGATTGATAAGCTGAGCTCTGGGCCTAAACATCTCGCTCTGAAACTAGATCCTGGACTTCCTGACTGGGAGACCTCAGTCAGTCCGGATTGGAAACAGCATGTCTAGCAATACACAGCTTGAACCACATCGTCAAGTTTGCCCATGACACAAACATGGAGGGTCTCATCAGCTAGAATGACATCATACAGAGAGGAGGTGGAACAGTTAACAGCCTCGTGCGGAGCCAACATCCAGTCTCTGAACGTTGACAAAACCAAAGAAATGGTCGTCGACTTCAGGAGAGCACAAGAGCGGCCATTCTTTACTGATCATTGATTGACCCTCAGTGTAGATTGTCAAGAACATCAAATTCCTTATTGTTCATCTGGCAGATAACCGCACCTGGGGGACCATAGAGAGCATCTTAAACAGATGCATCCATCACTGCCTTCCCACTTTTGGGAACTGCACCGTCTCAGATCGCAAGACCCTACAGAGGATCGTGAGAACAGCTGAGTCTCTCTCCACTCCATTTACACCTCACACTGCATCCGCAAAAGCCAACAGCATTGTGTACAACCCCACACACCCCTCACACACAATCTTCACCCTCCTGCCATCAGGTAAGCGGTTTCCGAAGCATTCGGGGACGTCACATCCAGACTGTGTAACAGCTTTTTCCCGCAAGCCATTAGACTCCTCAACACAGAACTAAACTAAAACTCTCTCTCTCTCACACACACACACACACACACACACACACACACACACACACACACACACACACACACACACACAAACACTGTGTGTGTTACTGAACTGTACAAGTTGGACTCAACAAACACTCATTACTCATCTCAATCCATTCCACCACAATTTATTTAATATTTATACTTAACCATATTACACTGTTTACATGCTATTTTTTTGCACCTCTCGACTGCTGCTTTTTGCACTGCATTGTGTCTGTTTACATATACTTTTCCTCATTTATAGTCTTTTATAGTCCTCTTTGCACAGTACTGTTTTTTCAGAATGTACAGTAGGTTTACTGGTCGGTGCTATTTCGTGTTATGTGTATTTGTCCCACACTGTCTTGTGTTGTCTGTCTGCACTGTTTGCACTCGATGCACTTTATGTAGCTTTATGTTGTGTGTTGTAGCTCTATGTTGTTTAGTGTAGCACCAGAGTTCTGGAGGAACTTTTATTGTGGTAGAAATGACAATAAAAGCTTCACTTAGGATGTCAAGGTCTGGACATTTTGGGACTGTTCATGTTTTGTCCACCAGATGCTGCCACTCTGGCCTCTACTTTTCAATTCAATTCAATTCATTTTTATTTGTATAGCACTTTTAACAATGAACATTGTCTCAAAACTTCCTACTCCCTGTTCCCTAATTCCTTTTCCCTAGCCCCTAACTGTTTAATTTCTTTCACCTGCTCCTCGTTTGTTGTGTGAATTTAAGTTACCCTTTTTGTGTTGGGTCATTACGGGTTTGATCTTTGTTGCTGGCTGTGTTTGGGTGTTCGCCGGCCTTTTTGAGTTATTAACATATTCCGTTATTACTTGTTTGATATCAGTTATGTTTAGTGTTTATTCCCTGTGTACTCTGATCCCATTATTTTACTTAACTGTTTTGCAGTTGTGGCAATTTGTTTTTTTCTATGCGTCGAGATTTGTGCTTTTCCTATAGCTTTCCCCTTTTTGCTGTTTGAGTGCATTTCTTTGTTTCTTTTCTATGTTCTGCTGCTCCAGCTATTTGGCTTTTTGCAAGGAGCTCGGGCACAAATTCAGCCACCCCAGCAGCAAACAACCTCTCCTGCTTTCAAGTCCCACTGGGGGTGTCCCCCAGTTTTCTTTCTCAATGGGGGTGCTGCCCAGTCTCCAAGCTCCACTGGGAGGGTTTCTCCACTCTTGAGCCCCACAAAACTTGTTTGCATCACTCTTGTGCACCGCAAAGAATGTTTCTCCATTCCTGAGCTCCAAGGTTGTTTTTTCTTTGCTCCAGAGCCACGACAAGGTTGTTTCTTTGTTCCTGAGCCTTGCAGAGAAAGTTGCCCAGCTCCCAAGCTACTCTCATGGCACTGCTGCTTCCATGCCCCAAAGTTCCTTGATTCCTTTTTCCTCTCTCAAGTGGGGACATCAAACAGCCTCTGACACTGAAAGGAACAGGGAGGGCTTTCCTTAGAGTGCCCTAGCCCACCTGGCACATCAGGAGCTGCACATTGTTTTGTTTGCTGTGTTTTAGGTTACTTTTTGCTTTTGGTTCTTGTTTGTTGTGTCTAAGTTTTGTCGACTGCTGTGTGGTTGTTCGCCTTTGTCCGAGGCCTTTTCGAGTCTCCGAGTCCTTGTTTTTTTTTCGAGTTGTATTTCTAATCTCCTGTTGTTGCCCTAGAGTCCTGTTTTAGTTTTGTGTGCTTCCCCTCTTGTTCTTTTATTACTCTGCCTCTGATTCTGGTGTTGACATTTCTTGAGTTTCTTTTGCTTCCCTATGGACTTGTGGATTCAGTGTGTCTTTGCATTTAGGTTCCGGTGCTGTCCCATGGAACATGGAGCTAAGAATTAAGAGTAGTCCTGGCCACAAAGTGCATTGTGTGCAACCTATTGAAAATGGTGAAATACAAAAACTGTGCAAACAGACAATACAGAACAAAAAAAAGCACTCGCCAGTATATATTCTGTATTAAATATACTGTGTGGTTCCTCTAATAAACTTGTTTCTAATCCTTTCCATCCTTGTCACAACTAAAGAAAAAACACCACTCTACTGCCCTCCCTCTCATTCACACACATGTACTCTTGCTTACTCCTACTGACTTTCATTCCCCTTCTCTCCAACGTGTACATCCGTCTTTCCAGGCTCTTCTCAACCTGCTACTTACTCTCACTGCAAACATCATAATCCATGGAGACTCCTGTCTGACTGTCAGACAACCTGTCCATCAGCACTGCAATCGGAATAGGGTTCACAGCCGATCCTTGATGCAGTCCCACCTCCACCTTCAACCAGTCTGTCGTTCCTACTGCTCACTTCGCTGCTGTCACACTGTCCTCATACATGTCCTGTCACTACTGTCGCATACTTCTGACACACCTGACGTCCTAATACAATACCACAACTCCTCTGTCAACCCTGTAATTCTTATTCCCTAAGAATAGAACTGAAAACTTGTGTGTATATGTATAATTGTATAACTGTACACTATATTTGCCTGTTGTAGTAGCAATTAATCTATTTAAAGAAATTGTCAAAAGACAGAACAATGTAAAAAACTTAAAAAATTATTACTTTTCATGGTTCCCCTGACCCATAAATAGATGGTATATTCAAATGAATTAATAAAGCCATGCCTTTTAAAATAAAATAAAATACTGGTATTGTCCTAGGAAAGTGTCTAATACTTCTTCACTAGGAGGCATACTGTATTCGTGGTAAACTTTTTTAAAAGGTTTTTAAAATTATTATCGACTGTTAAATGTTACTCATTTACTATCAGTGTTCAGTTAGTTACGATCATCTTTAACCATCTATAGATAATGCTCTTATTATAACCCCAATTCCAAAAAGTTAGGGCACTGTGTAAAATGTAAATAAAAGCATAAATAAATTATTTGCAAAACTCATAATCCCATTTTTTTTTTATTTACAACAACATTTAAACTGAGGAAATGTACCATTCCTAGGAAAAAAAGTCATTTTGAATTTGATGGCTGAAACACACTTAAAATTATTTTGGACAGGACCTTGTTTATCACTGTATCATTCCTTTTTCTTTTAACAACAGTCCATATAATGCTCGGAACTGAGGTAAGCAGTTGCTGGAGTTTTAAAAGAGGAATGTTGTCCCATTCAGGTCTAATACAGGATTCTAGCTGCACAACAATCCTGGGTCTTCTTTGTCATATTTTGTCATTACGTGCCAGATATTTTCAGTTAGTAAAATGTATGGGCTCTAGTAACAAGCCAGATGGTTATTCTCCTATTTAGTCTAGAGGATGCACACGTGGTTTCCTAAAACAATTTAGAATAGTCGGACCACGGAAGAGTTTTCTACTCTTCAACCAATGACCCAGACTCCTTGAGATGACTGGGGTATTTCTGGATCATGTTTACAATTTTTCTTTAACTTTTTGCAATGTAGATCTTTATCCTGCATTTAAGGATGACATGGCAAACTGTGTTCACAGGCAATGATTTCTGGGAGTGTTACTAAACCCCGTGGCAATGATCTCATGGGCATCCACTATTGACTTTTGCCTTTGTCCTTATCACACAGATTTCTCCAGATTCTTTTAATCTTTTGTTATAAAGTACAATGGATAATTCTTTCGCAATCTGATGTTGAGAAACAATGTTCTGAAACCGTGTCACAACTTGTAGATGTAGTTTTTGGCAAATTGTTGAACCTCTGCCCATATTTACTTCAAAGACACTCTGCCTCTCTAAAATACTCGTTTTATATCCAACCATGTTACAAATTTGTTGCCCATAAACCTAATTAATTGCAAAATGATGTTTCTGCAGTTGATTCATTTTAGACCCTTTCTTTTCTTGCCTTTTGTTACCCCGTCCCAACTTTTTTGATGTGCACCATCAAATAAAAAAAAATCTTACGTTTAAAACATATGGGTGTTTGACAATGGTAAATCATTGCATTCTGTTTATTAAATTTTTTAACAAACTTTTTATGGAATCGGGGTTGTACTTTGCAGACCTGCTCCCCTTTCTTGCCAGTAAATTTCCCTATTTCATCTTATTAAATTGTCACGTTTAAATACCGGATTCATTCATGTGAACTGACTTTCAAGAGCGCTTTAATGGCGCGTTGTTTTCGACAACTGTAATGGACGCTTCAGTGATCTCCCTGTAAAGACTGGAGCCTTCTAAGGGAATAGTGTACATACATGATCACTTCACAAGCGCGTGACCTGCCATGTAAAACAGGAACCGGAAATGCAGCGCGAAGAGGAAACGCGGAAGCGGATTGTCGGCTGCTGAGTGCACAGCCTTTGTGTTTTTGTTTTGTGACGAGGTGTAAAGAGGGAACATGGCTTTGTCTTAGTAATAATTATTGTAAGGTTTTGTGATTTGAAAGAGGATAGGATAATTTTAGGAACCTGTCATGTGCCGGTTTATGTAAAATTATTAGATTACAGAGCTGTTTAGCTGCTTAGCTTCCGTACGTTTGAGTGAATCTGGGCCTGTGCGATTTCTGTAAAAAAAACAAAAAAAACTTCATAATCTTCCGCTATGCCTGGATCTGACTGAGTAAACACGATCTGTGATTTATTCAGGTAAGTGTTTCCACACGAGCAAGAGTGTTTCAGATTATAAATCACTAGGTTTTGTTCACAATAAACGCATAACTTCCGCTACCATTTTACGATCATCTTTGTCTTCCAATATTCATCAAAAACACATGCAACTGATTTTCACAGTGAGGCTGATTATCATTTGACACACACCACCACTAACCCCCTCAAGGTTTTAAATGCCTTTGATTAATTGTTTTTCAATTAAGTAGGATTTAAGTGATTTGTGTGATTAATCCCAGTAGAAACACACACACACACACACACACACACACACACACACACACAAGGAAACTAAAAACGAATCCAATGTCCCTTTTTCTAATCTTAACTGTACTAAGAAACTTTAACATTTCCATATAAATTGAAAATTATTTAAACTAGTATTTACTGAATAAGTGAATATAATAGACCTATTTTAATTTTTTTTGTTTGTTTGTTATCCTTATAAATGAAAGACAAATGCAGCTGTAAGCATAGGCAGCATGAACATGTCTGTGCCCCGTCAGTAAGTAGAGATGGCATCAATCTGATGAATCAGATGTTTGAAAAAACATATTGGCTGTCCTTTGTGACAAAAGGCACAAATTGGAAATGGGTTTAAGAAAATAAATGTATTTTTGAAACTAGGTTTTTATTTGATTTTTTTTTATTATGGATGATTGGAGTTTTTACATAGGTGGATGTGTGCACTGGAGAGAAGGGGAATGAAAGTCAGTAGGAGTAAGACAGAGTTTATGTTTGTAAATAAAAGGGAGGGCAGTGGAGTGGTGCAGTTGCAGGGAGAAGAGGTGGAGAAGGTGGATGAGTTCAGGTACCTGGGGTCAACAGTGAAAGTAATGGAGATTGTGTTAGAGAAGTGAAGAAAATAGTGCAGGCGGAGAAGAGTGATAGCAGGAGTGATTTGTGATAGTAGGGTATCTGCAAGAGTGAAAGGGAAAGTTTATAGGACTGTGGTAAGACCTGTGATGTATGGATTAGAGACAGTGGCATTGAGTAAAAGACAGGAGGTGAAGCTGGAGGTAGCAGAGCTGAAGATGTTGAAGTTTTCGTTGGGCGTGACGACGATGCACAGGATTTAAAAATGAGTTTATTAGAGGGACGCGCATGTAGGACGTTTTGGAGATACAGCGAGGGAGGCGAGATTGAGATGATTTGGACATGAGTAGAGGAGGGACATGGGGTATATCGGTAGGAGAATGCTGAGGATGGAGCTCCCAGAAAGGAGGAAAAGAGGAAGGCCAATAAGAAGGTTTATGGATGTGGTGATGGCGGAGATGCAGGTAGTTGTTTTGAAAGAGGCAGATGTAGAGGACGGGGGATGTGGAGACAGATGATCCGCGGTGGCGCTGAAAGAAGAAGATTGGAGTTTTTATATTATCTTATACATACAATGCCATTGAATCTTTGCAAGAGTGAAAGAAAATGTTATTGAATGGTGCTTATCTGACTCAAAGTTTCAATATTGAAAGAGAAAATTTTGTATCTCTAATAAGACAATTTAAATGTAGCATAATGGTAGTACTGCTGATAAATAAGTTCAAATGTCCACATTTGTCTGTTTTAATATTTTAGGACAGTCTCTGAGTTAAGCCCGACCGTATTGTGCTGTTCAGCTGTAAGTTTTGGTTTGTGGAGGATGTACGCTCCAGCAGGAAGCGCTCTTCCGGCAGCCCGCAGGAGACGAGGTGGGCCTGCCATTCCCAAACAGCCCGAACGCAGTCTGGCATCTGCATTTCCTGGTGCACTCTCCATCACAGCCCTGTGCACGGCCCTGGCTGAACCGGCATGGCTGCGGGTCCATGGAGGAACCTGTCCCAGACAGGAGCTTGGAGTGGCCGACGTGCTGGGATACATAGACGAGAAACTCATTGAAGGCAATTATTCATAAATAGCACTAAGCTTTTTAATACTCATTAGGAAAGACTAATGAAATAATGTTTATGCGGTTGTGGTAAAACTTTTAATTGTTTTAGCCGCTAGACACCCAGCAACAGTATGCACATCACAACATACTTATTTGTAGCAGTTTTATTTAAACATTATTTTTAAAGCATGAACCTCCACACATTCAACATTTTTTCTCACTCTCAGCTCAGTAATAACTGTTTTGTCCTAGTCCAGTAAATTCCTAAGTTTTCTTTTAGAAACAAAAAAAATAATAATATATGCGTTTAAAATGTTTGCCTGAAACATAGGCGAACATTATGACTCTGTAATTCATTCTTTAAAATTGTTTTCAATTTAAATAGACTTTTGCTCTGTGTTCCAACAGACTACTGCATTAATTCCCAGACGATTCTGCTTTTGCGAGTCATTGCTGCCTTCTGTTTTTTGGGCATCTTGTGTAGTCTGACAGCTTTTCTTCTGGATGTCTTTGGGCCTAAACACCCTGCTCTCAAAATTACACGCCGATATGCCTTCGCTCATATTTTTACAGGTATTCAACATGTCATTATGCTTTCTGCTGTTTTATTTTATTAAAGAAAAAACAGGGAAAATGCCAATGTATTCAACTATAAAATAAATCTTGTAATGAATGTCTCTGCAATCTTCCTCACTGTCTAGTTCTACAGTGTGCCACTGTGATTGGCTTCTGCTATTGGGCTTCAGAGCTCATCCTCACCCTACAGCAGCAACACAAGAAGTATCACGGATCGCTTATCTACGTTACGTTCGCCATCAGTTTTTACTTGGTGGCTGGAGCCGGAGGGGCTTCCATTTTAGCCACGGCTGCTAATTTGCTCCGCCATTATCCCACTGAGGAAGAGGAGCAGGCCCTAGAACTACTTTCTGAGATGGAGGAAAGCAGTGAGACTTATCCAGTTGACTATGATATTGCCAACCAGTTCCAACCACCACCTGCTTACACACCCTGATGAAAAAGCATTCTTAAGTCTTTTCTGTTGTCCAGCCCTCCCACCCCATGCTTAAGGTACATTTTCTCAGCTTCCCAACAAGCCATGGTCCATGTGCCATGTAATAAATCATCTATATGCCTAGTATTGCCAGTTTGCCCTTGTCTCATCTTCATATTTTAAACTGCCAGTCTTTTATTATGGCAGTGCTTCTGGAATGGCTGATAATCACTGGGGAAATGCTTATCTTTTGTTACCAAAGTTTGCATGTAGTTGCCTGGAAAGGCTTAAGACCCAAACCCTTTCCGGTTGGGTCAAAAAACTGGCATGCTTTACTATGTACTAATGTGAAGCTAAGCACAGACTGAGATTAAGCATACAGTAATCCAACTTTTAATTAGTTTTAAGAATGATTGATTCCCTCCACTTTTATTCTGCTAATTATTACACATCAGTCTCTTGTGACATTCCACATATAAAATGCTTCACATTGTAGTTAACTTAAAAAGCCACCAAAATTAATGATTTCTAATCACATTAGATCTAACTTTCAGCCGGTCTTCTTTATATACATACATAAATGCACGCACACAAATCAACCAAAAGTGTGTTTTCACTTTTCCGTGCACAGACACTGTTAACAATTTTCCACTGTTACCGTATTTTCACAGGGGGGTGGTTGGTTTCTTTTTCTAAACACTGAAACTTAATTAAACTCTGCACTTAACAAATGCCCAGTATGTTTTATATTTATGTATTTCATGTTTGATAAAATTGTAAGTGTTATTTTTTGGCTGGTCAGAACAATTGATCTTAATGCCAGAGTTTAAATTTCTGTAGATACATTTTAAACCAGCCTTTGCAAAACTGTGCAGCAGAAATGTCCTCATTTTTGCCAAAGTCTTGTGGAAAAAAAAAATACTTTTAGCTGGTTAGATATTTGATGATAAGTGTCTTTTGAGAAAACACATTTCCCACAGCTATACAGATAGGCTATTTATTTTATCTTGTATATTGTTGATTATTCATTGCACATGGTCTTATCATCTATCAGCTTTGATCTCCATGGCATTTCCATTTTTATTAGGCTCATCGGGTGTGCTCTAGAAGTGTTCTGTTTTGCCAATTTGTGTTAGCGTGTTCATGGTTTCTTTATAATTATAATCCTACGTGGTGTTGTGTTTTTGGGTTTTTTCCGCGGTGGGTTTTGTTAGTTTATGTAATTGTGAACATCCTAGCTCACAGTGCAAATTCATCTGAGAAAATCGCAAGTCTCGTGTGTATTCATATGATGGCAGTTCACTTAAATTGTTTATAGTTCTGTAATTGTTTATTTCACAGCATGCCCTGACTATGTCGCGTGTGTGTGTGTGTGTGTGTTTTTACTCTTTGATCAGAGACACCCGTTTTATTTTCTTTCGGTTTTATATTGGGGTGGATTGTGACAATTCTGCTATGTTTTCCCTTCTGTAATCATTTATGTATCTTTTGTCATGGAAAATAAAGGTCCGCAGACCATGTTTGTGGTATCGAGACTTGTCCGAGTGCCTTTATTCATAGGTTTGATGACTTTAAAATAATGGTTCTCAAACAGTCTGGAGATCCAGGGGTTTGCGAGGCACAGCGAAGTTATTAAAAAAAAAAAATCTAAGTTGTGAAAATCATAATAACCTATAATTAAAAAGATAAGGAACATTACTTGAATTGGCCCGTTTAAAAACAACAGAGAACACTTTAAAAGGTCATGTCCACATAACTTCCGGTGTTCATGCCAAGTTTACCGTTGGCATGACAACGTTTGATTCCTGTTGAAGACGACGGGAAGTGACTTGTTAATCGCCACGGCTGAATTTTCATCGTGAATGTGATCCGTGCAGCTGGTTAATGTTATCAGGTGTGTTTTTCGATCAGAGATGTGTTCCTCAACGCCAAGCGGACAAGTCTCATCCAGGTAGTGTTCGCTAGACAGTCATGTAGGTAGCTGAGTGTGTTCAGACTGATATCAGATTAACGGTTTTACTTTAAAATGCACTCGACTGATGGATCAGAACGCGGTCTTGGTTCAATACTGCTTTGTGTAAGATGTAAGAGCCGATGATCTAGCAAAAATATATCAATAAGAGTTAAAGGCAGGCTTTTGAAGACGGATGATCCGCTGTGGCGACCCCTAATGGGAGACGCTGGAAGAATAATTAGTTAAAGGCAGGCTTTAACGCGTACCGTTATGTCTACCGGTAATTTACCACCTCTGCGAAATTTGCCCAGCTGGAGCCGGGTTGGGACCCTCGATCGGACCCGTTGCCCTCTTCTCATTTCCTGTGAATGTGAGCATAAAGCAGCGAAATCGCACAGACACGACCATAAGACCACTCAGACCAGTGTAGGGATGGACACGGCCGGGGCGAGAATCGCCTCACTGGAGAAAGACATCTTGTTCCTTCAGCAAACGCATAAGAGCACACTGGAGAAGCTCCACGAGAAGATTGAACACCTGAAGCGAGCTAACAAAGGTACTTTATGAAGAACCATTTCAAACATTTTAATTCAATAAGTAGACACTGGAAATTATGTACACCTGCAACAATGTAAAAACTACACACAGAATGATTATTCTTTTTTTTTTTCAGAGTTGCAGTATCAGCTGATTATGGGAGCACAGCATCCTCCTCCAGGTACCAAAAACCCTGTGTACAGCATTTCTTTCAAACTCGAAAGACAGATAAAATCAGTCTCTCTGTGTTGAATCTGACTCTTTTCAGAGCCTTGTCCTAACTTAAATGAAAAGCATTGCCAGTCTGGAATCATCAGGTAATAAATATAGTGCACCCACTCCACCTGTTGCACATAGGAAACATTCACAAAATCAGTAGCACCCGACCATTATCTTCCATTGCTTTGATCTGCTTAAGCTCAGAAGAAAAGCTGGAGGCGAGACTTCATAGCGCGGAACACAACCTCATTGTGTCTCTGCTTCCTCTGAGGATCCGAGACGGTTCATCCCGGCCTCCACGCTCTCCATCCCTGCAGGAGTGTGAGGCCACGATCAGACAGCTCTATAACACCAACACCTTGCAGTCTCAGGAGGTGAGGAATCTGTTGTTCATATAGACACATGCTGATTTAAAGTTTAATTATAATATAGGGTTAAAATATATAATTACATGCTTAACTGTATCAATTCCATATGCATATTTTTTTATATATAAAACTGTTATATATTGAACAAAAGTATGGGATCACACTAGATGAGAATGGAAGATTTAATTCTTGATTAGTCAATAATAATTCATTTGAATTTATTATAGACTAGCAGGGTAATAGTACACTTGTTTGTACCAAACCGTTTCAGTACAGGAGTTTCGGTACGGTATGTGTACCGAATGCAACTCTTGTTTTAGAGTTAAAATCTGAGTTCCCTCACAAACATATTAAGTGGTGGACCACAAGTTTATTTTGTCTCCACCTTGCACTCGCAAAAATAAAACATAAAAATACAATAGAATAGAATAAATCTAATTAATGCAATATGATGAAATTATATTAATTAAAAGTAGTATGAATCCATATTGCTAGACGGTAAAAACATTGGCAACGACAGGAAGTCATCTATTTTGCGCATGCACAGAACAAAATCGAAGTTTTCTCACGTGCACAATACAAATCGTGTTTCCGGTATGGATGGAGTAGCACAGTGCACTGTCTAGAATCAATTTAATCAATATAAAAACATCAAAGCATTCTCATGAAAACAATGCGATATGTTTATATGTGTCATGTAGTGCACAACATGTTTTCAGTAATCGGCAAACAAAATAAGGATTAAACACACTTCATGAGTTAATCAACAATAAGTGTATCAAGGCTGTATTTTTCTTCTCTCTTAGTTGTCACGACTGAAAGCTGTACTCACAGATGTGCTAAACAAAAAGAAAGTCCCACCGGAGGTCTACAATCTTGCAAAGACACATCTCTCTGACATCACAAGGTGCTTTTTTCAATGTCACTTTGTCAAGATACTCTCTGGAAATCAGAAACATTTACCAACACTGTTATTTATTTCTTGCTTTTAGAAGTGGAGAGTTGTTTCACATTTCATAACTGTAGATAAAACCATTGCCAAAAATATAATACGTTAACGTCTATATCCCTTTCTTATAAATAATATAGATTTATACAGTGCCTTAAGTATTCACCTCTTGGTGTTTTTCTTTAATAGTTTTATTTATATCACTATAATTGTCCTATGAAAAGATTTTCTAATCTGAGCTGTGGATCTCTCTAGCTCCTGCACTTGTTTTTGGACTTTAGTGGATAACCTCTTCTAGGCAAAGGCTTGGTTATGATTCCTTAAATATTTTAATAATGGCTTTATTGACCTTCCTACAGAATAGTTACATATTTTTGGTAGGAACTGTTTTGCAAATGAATCCGTGAGCACCTGGGCTATTTTTGTAGATTTAGTTCCAGTTCCAGGTTGTAACACTTTATAAAATGTGAAATAGGTTTAGGGGGTGAAGTAAAATACTGTAGATTATAAAGAAAGTATTGGAACAACATGTCGAATTTGATTGTTTTTGCTATACATTGAAGCCCTTTAGTTTTAAAATCAAATAGTAATCAGGAGACAATACATAAGAATGGCACATTTTCCCAGTTTAAAACTTGAAGTGTTAAACAAATAAAAACACAGCATCTTTGTAGCGGACCATCGTTTTTTTTTTTGTTTTTTTTTACTTCTTCTTAAAGAATTGGAACATACAGTATTAAAGTAAGTAATGCATAATATTTTTGGATCATTGGGTGAATTTCAACAAAGGGTGGCATATTCTAAGTTGTTTAACATATCAAGATGTAACTATCATTAAATTAAAGCTAAAAATGTATTTATATAAAAATATATACGGTAATCTGTGCTAATTGTCCTGCTGTAGGCATCACCCTCATGTGCATGTGAGAGAGAAGGTTATACTTCCTGCCATCAGACAGAACCTAAGCAGCAACCTGACGGAGAGACAGAAACGTGCCCAGGACATTCACAAACAGCGCCTCAGAAGACCAGTCTTTTCCTAACTAAAAACAGCTATATACACCAGTTTAAAATCATGAATTAAAAATGCTTTGTATTAATTATTATGAACTTATATCCCATTTTACTCTGTATTATCTTGTACATGTTTACCTGTGCGTCTTCTTATGGATTATGGCTAATGACAGCTGACACGAGTGTCTTTAATGCTAAAAACTGTTTAATATTTCACATGTGTTGTTTTTTCTGTTTGCCTGTTTCTTTTAGACTATAGTAAAATATAATTATTTTAGCTGTTAAATTATATTAATTGGACCATTATAAGAATACTTTGTCATTTAAAAGCACTGACCGAGTATTCTTCTCATAAATCAACCCCATATCAATACTTATATGAATCTTTTCGTTATTTACTACGTTTTTTATTAGCCTTATATTATGCAGCATACCTGCCCTACAAGACCTGTGAATAAAGTGTTTCTATATAAACAATAACACATTAAAATGGGGGCAATAATAAGAAACTGTGTTCAAAATCGTAGAAGCACAATTGCCAGAGCCGTTAGCAAAATAATACCTTCTGCCCAGTAAAATTCATGAATCCAACAACACTGTTATAAACATAATGACTAAAGCTTGTATTTTGACAGCCATAAAGCATTTATAAATACACAAAAAACAGTATCACCTCTTTTAACATGGCCAAATGCATGTGGACAGCAGAGAATTGAACATCACATTTCTAGGCATTTAATAGGCAATTATTAGGCTTTAAAATGGAGTCCTTACTATTTCACTGCTATAATGCTACTTATCTTAGAAAAACATTAAGATTTTGGATTGTGGCATTTAGAATTCCCTTTAAGCAACCACAGGGAGGTTTTGGGGTTCCCTGGTGGTCTAGTGGTTAGGATGCAGCGCTCTCACCGCTGCGGCCCGGGTTCGATCCTCAGTCAGGGAACCAACCCCAGCCACTTTCAGTGCTGGTCCCAAGCCCGGATAAATTGGGGAGGGTTGCGATAGGAAGGGCATCCAGCGTAAAAACGTGCCAAATCAAACATGCGGAGGATCCGCTGTGGCGACCCCAAACAGGAGAAGCCGAAAGAAAGAAAGGAAAGAGAGGTTTTGGACAAGAAGTAACATCATGAATTGGCAGATGTGCTCACCTTCGTTCCAAAGAATTTGTTACGGCATATAACATTTTAGACAATTGTGTGCCTCGACATTTGTAGCTACAAAATTGGCAAGACATTCATATGAGTTTTATAGAAAGTTGTCCACAAACATTTGTTTCATATGCTGCATTAATGTGTAAACATTTTTTCCTTTACATTTAAACACTGTTTATTACCTGTGTGTTCTTTCTACTTATGTTTTCTAAAATCAACTGTAACTTATAATAAAAAAACGTATTGTTGGCAACTCCTTTTCACTCTTTTGAAAACATTTTTCCAGTTTTTCAGTTTTAATAGCTTTTTTAATGATTACGGTCTGTGGGTTTTCCTAGTCATGATTTGCAACAATTAATTTACTCTATCCTAATTCTGGTTTATGCTTTCATTGAAATAAAAAAGATTCTTGCATTATTTCATTTAAACAGCATTAAATAAAAAAAGGGTTAATTGTACAAAATTACGACTTGCTTATTACATCATCCTGCAAATTCCTTTAATTTTATTACATTTTATTTCTGTAGGGCTTTTAACAATGGACATTGTCCCAGAACATATTTACAGACATATTTACAGATTTTGTTTTTTAAATCCCTAAACATTTGTTTTACTGATGCACCAAGTCTTAAAATCAAGCAGCAAAATCCGCCATGGTGCACACACTGAACCCTTTGGGTCGACAAACATGCCGGCACATTTTGTAGCATGTTTTACTCATAACGCCAAAGCAAACTTAAATTACTGTCTTTTTTTTATCGTACAGATAAGAGCAATACATAATTTGATTCTGCGTTTTGTACAGAGTGGCAGTGTCTCTCAGAAGTCAAAATGGGCAGAGGATCACCAATTCCCCCAATGCTGCGGCGAAAGATAGTGGAGCAATATCAGAAAGAAGCTTCTCAGAGCTTAAAAAATTGCAAAATGTTTGAAGTTATCATCATCTACAGTGCATAATATCATCCAAAGATTTAGAGAATTTGGAACAATCTCTGTGCGTAAGGGTCAAGGCCGGAAAACCATACTGGATGCCCGTGATCTTTGGGCCTTTAGACGGCACTGCATCACATACAGGAAGGCTACTGTAATGGAAATCACAACATGGGCTCAGGAATACCTCCAGAAAACATTGTCGGTGAACACAATCCACCGGGCCATTCGCTGCTGTCGGCTAAAACTCTATAGGTCAAAAAATAAGCCATATCTAAACATGATCCAGAAGCGCAGGGGTTTTCTCTGGGCCAAGGCTGATTTAAAATGCACTGTGGCAAAGTGGAAAACTGTTCTGTGGTCAGACGAATCAAAATTTGAAGTTCTTTTTGGAAAACTGGGACGCAATGTCGTCCAGACTAAAGAAGATAAGGACAACCCAATTTGTTATCAGTGCTCAGTTCAGAAGCCTGCATCTCTGGTGGTATGGGGTTGCATGAGTGTGTGTGGCATGGGCAGCTTACACATCTGGAAAGGCAACATCAATGCTGAAAGGTATATCCAAGTTCTAGAACAACATATGCTCCCATCCATTCCTCTTTCAGGGAAGACCTTGTATTTTCCAACATGACAATGCCAGACCACATTCTGCATCAATTACAACATCATGGCTGGGGGATGATGTGACAAAGAAGACCTAAGACAGTTGAGCAACTAGAAGCCTGCATTAGACTGTATGGGACAGCATTCCTATTTCTAAACTTGAGCAACTTGTCTCCTCAGTCCCCAGATGTTTGCAGACTGTTATAAAAAAAAAAGATGGGATGTCACACAATGGTGAACATGGCCTTGTCCCAACATTTTTGAAACGTGTTGATGCCATGAAATTTAAAATTAACTTATTTTTCCCTTAAAAAAATGCCCTTAAAATTTAAAATAAATTTTTTTTTCCCTAAAAAAAAAAAAAAAAAAAAAAAAAAGAAATTTAGGACTTTCACATCATTGCATTCTGTTTTTATTTACAATTCCTGATGATTTAAAACACCATAATTACTTTAAAACATTTACAAGAATATTTAGTCTTTATGCTCTAAGTTAAATTTGGTCTTACTAATGACAAACTTGAAAAGTATTAATTTACCATACATTTAGAACAGATATAAATGTGCAAATAAGTTTCGATTAATCGTGAGTTAACTCATGACATGTCGTGCTCCCAAAACATCCTCTCCTCATTTACTGTAGGGATACTGTCTTTTTTAATGTAGTTTTTAATTTAGGCCTTTTACGGGATAGCTGGTCCTTTGTTCAGGGTGATTGAGAATACTGCAGAGTTCACTAAGAAAACGAGAAATGGGTTTCAAAGATAATCACCAAAGACGGTCAGTTGCCATCCAAGACACCTGTTCAGTCGAATTATGAATATGGCACCAATGTCTTCCATTTTTTCCCACCCAAACTTTCACTTGCTGGTCACCTTCATTACATGCTTAATAGATGTTGTAATTCATGCTAAAAAAAACACAAACAAGTATTGGGTTGATGAATTAACATATGATTCAAACTTAGAACATTTCTGTTTTGTAAACCCTTTTTTCGATTGATATTTGGAAATCATTTGTAATAGGTTATTTTTTGTTTTTCATGAGCTGTAATCTGTAAATCATCACGATATAACAAAGAAAAAAAAAGCTTAAAATATTCTAATTTAAATGTAATGAATCTAGAATATATGAAAGTTTCAAGATTTAAATTAAGGTCACCTTAGTTTTTGACTGTTTATTTGTATGTTACATATATCGACAGACCTTTTGAGATATTGAGAGAACAAGAACAGATAAGTAAGAAGGACAGTGTGGAAACAAGAAAATACACCCTCTTTCAAATGAATGTTATCTTTTTAGTTATCTGGGCCAAAATAAAAATTAAGTGATCCTCACCAACATATATAAGCAAATAACCCTAATGTGAAAAAAACAAACAAAAAAAAATTGTAGACCAAGTGGGAAAAAACAAGTATACCATATAATTAAGAAGCATTTTGGTATAATCAGAAGTTTATGCAAAATTCTTGCAACTGCATCACAATGATGCTGATGTGTAATGACCTTGACTCACTGCACAACTTAACAAGGAAGAACTGTAATGAATGGACATTCGGTGCCACCCAGATGAGGAAGGGTTCACTTTTGAGTCTGGCTCCTCTTAAGAGTTCTTCCTCATGCCATCTCAGGGAGTTTTATATGTATTAGGGACAAACCTTAAAATTATAAGAAACTTATGTATTCCTTTATTACATCTTTATCTTTGTAAAGCTGCTTTGAGGAAATGTCCATTGTTAAAAATGGCATTGCACTATACCAGACATGGGCAAACTACGGCCCGCAGTCCACACACCCGGGTGGGTTTATTATTCCGGCCCGCCGAACGTGACCAAATTCTATTAAATAGGTACGGGTAAACCTTGGTCAATTGACCTTTCCCCTGTAATGCCCACGTTTCACCTAAAGATGTCGCACTTCAGCTCCATTGACGTTTTTGCGTGCAATACTCTCTTCTTCTGTAAAGAGAGCTTAATCTGATACTCTTTAAAAACTGCGACTCTTTAAAAACTCTCGGATCTATCCTGAGAATTGCCACAACAAAACTTACTCCAGGCTTTAATAAACTGTCAAAAAAAGGAGTTCAACAACACTGTTCCTACTGAAACTAAAATTGAGTTTTTCCTGCTGTGTTTGTTGATGCACTGGCCAAAAAAATCAACAAATTGTTGATCTTTTGGCACTTGATGAAACTGAATTTGCCAAATCTCTGATGTAACATGTAATATATATATATATA